>JAJJWW010009486.1:0-225458 GCA_023531295.1 Papaver armeniacum
ACAAATAAAATCAAACACGAAACAAATTGTTATGGCTGAATCGCGGACTAGGTCGCTTTCTTTAAGACGTTTGCGGCTCTGCCCAAGATTATGCAAGCAGTTCTTCAATGGCGCGTCGTCCCTGGATAAAACGGCCGAGATCAATCTCTTACACAATCACTCTTGCGGTGAGAGGATGTGAAACTTCTACACTTCATTCTTTCTCGGAAACTCTTTAGAAAAACCAAGAATGATCACACACTTGTTTTTCTTTCTCACACAAATTCATTTTTCTTTCAAACTCAAAAACATAAATGAAAACTCTATAAGAAAAAGTCCTAAAACTCTTCTTCTTCTAATTTTGTTTTTCCAACCAAAATTCTAATTTATACTCAAGAGTTTCCAAAAACATTTTTAAATGCTATTGTATGGTGGAGTTAATACCATTAAAACCACAAATACATAACGGTCAAAATTAATGCAAAATTAAATTTTTTTTTATGGAAAATATAATTAAGATGTTAATTAACATCATTAACTTATTCAAGAAAAAACGGTTTTTGACATTAACTCAAAACAAATTTATTCTTTAAGATGAAGAATAATTTTCATATTAAACCATTTTAATGAGACACTAGTTTATTGGAAATTAATAATGTTTTTAAAACATATATTCCCAACAATCCCCACTTATATTTTTCAAAACATTGAGCAAGAACATACAAGAGTTGTGCATAAGCGAGGTGTCTCGTGACTTGAACCTTTACATAGTGTTAATAGGCTCTCTTAAAATCTGACCATAGAGTGAACGTAAGTCTTGAACTCTAGGAGATAAAAAGATCTTAACACACACGACTATACTAGTGTAAAGTCTAAAGCCAGCACATTATGGCCTTGTGCTAGTATCCCAGTTTAATGAATGATCTAGAGAACTGCCCATATTCTCATAGAAAGCGGCCACACTTTCACATTCACATAGGTGAGTTTATCAAGAGTACTCCTGAAAGTACCCCACTCTACATAGAGATATAAACATCATTAAGAGTTTAAAAATTTAAAACTAAAAATTAAACTCAACCTCTACTCCCTTCAGGATATCATGCCGTGGGATGAATTCTTCAAAAGCATGATTCTCGCATCTCCATATCACCTATGACTTCGTCTAGTCCCTTTGAACCTAATTCTAGGTTGGGTATCCATCATAGATGACTCAATCTCAATGGGCATCAACCTCATCCCTAAGATGTATTCACATCTTCTTATCAATCCTTTCGTCAAAGGACTAATGGAAACTCGTTTTAGACACTATATAATCCATATTCTCATAAAATCAACTCTTATAGTTGTCGCAATAGCCGCGGTACTATCACATTGGATTAATATGTCTGTTCCTCTATCTATTAGAGAATCGAATCACTCCATCCCTTAAAGGATTCAACCGAAAGGATGTCCAATCAGCTTCCCAATATCCTTAAAGGATTGCGGTAACCATTTAGATAGTGTATTTCTAGGCGTATGATGTGTTTGAAACACCTCATAACCTTCTCAATATTTTACCAATTTTCCATACTAGGATTGGCAAATCTGAATATAAAACCCCCACTATGGAAGCAATATATTACACCCCACTACAAAAATACTTATATATATATAGTCAATCACGTAGCAAAGAATCATCTTGAGCTACCATACTCATGTCTAGTGCAATCACACACAATCTCAAAAGCATTAGCACTAAACCAAATGAGTGAAAACTTGTTTCTGATCGGACTATATATATCTCTGTCTCTTTTAAAAATTCTATTTTCATTGAAATGAAAATGACCCAAAGAAATAAAAAATTCATTTCAACAATATACACCATCTTCACTCAAGTCTTTCATGTCAAATAGAAAACTAAGCATGTTCTCAATTTCATTTTCATCCTATAATTTAGAATAAAAATTCAAAATATCACTTATGCATACAAAACAAAGTGTATTGTGCATTTCACTTTCATCAATTCTGAAATCATTCCGAATGAATCAAGTAAACAATTTATATTTTATAAATTGTTTTAAAGTTGTTTTTTCAGAATATAAAGGATAACTTATCTAACTTATATGATTTCTTTTATTGTAGAAACTACACGGTTTTTCATGCTTGGTTTACATATATTCTCATCCTTAACTTACACAAAAGTATATATTTCTACTTATGACTATAACAAATCATACATTGTAGAAACAACATCAACAAAACAAGCATGTAAGTTATTTAGCGACATGAATGTAAGAGTCAACAATTTTTTGTTTGCTTGTCTAAAAACAATAGGCTCATAAAAACTTTTGCCAAAGATTTAATAGTTTGAAGAACAAAGTTACTCTCTATAAGAAGTTATCTTTCAAATTATAAGCAACAAAATATTCATGAGTAAAATTTAGTCTCACTATATATGCTTTTCTAGGTTCATTCTTATTGAATTACTTGTCACCTTCATTTTTCTAGTTCCTCTAATTTAAATCAAATGTGTTAAAGTATAGGATATGGAATCCCCACTATTTTTTGACTCAAACAAGAATTTCAAAACAATATCCAAAGATCTCAAAAATTGTGAAAAACTAATAAACCAATGATCTAAACCCAAAACGTTTTGCATAATATAGAGAAAAATTCAAATAATTTTTGTAAAGTCAATATCGCCTAATTCACGACTCAAATGATCATATTTAATACAAGCTACTAGAAGCATCAAGCTAGTATTTATAAAATTCTCAAATATTTTATTTCACTAAAAACATTGCAAATTGCGTAAGATTTCAAAGTGTACATGCTTTTATGAGTTAGGTAAGATTACATACATGTTACTCAAAAATTCACCAAGTTTATAACATGCTCTCATTCGTTACTAACTCATTCATTTCTTAAAAGCATGACAAAATATCATATTTCAAACATTCAAAATTCAATTCATGTTATGATAAAATTGTAATATTATATTTAAAGATTTTATCCATAACATATTATTTTTAATAGCGCAATGATCAAATTCAACAAATTTCTAATCTCAATCTTGTGTATAACAAGATACACGGAAACTAGATTCTCGCTCATTTCGAAATTATGAACATCTTTAACAAGATTGTTATACCCAAAGTAAACTTTGAGATAGTACCAATACCGAAAATCCTAGTGATGTGAGTATATCTCAACACCACTTTCTTTCAAACGATTTGGTTCAACTTTTGAACCATAACCTATCAAAAAAAATATGGTGAAACACCAATATATACCAACCTCTCACCATATCCACAATTCACATTAACTTAGCTTGAAAAGCGTTGTTAATAACATTTGATATCCTTGCAATGTCGTGCAAGAATAGAAAATAAATTCATAATCAATATTATGTTCATTTCTTGGTGAGAGTTGATATTCACATTAGTTTTGACTAGGTTTCTAATTATTTCGGTTTTGGGTTCGTATAAAATTCCATCTCATAAGTTCCAAACTTATATGAGTCACATGTTTATTGTCATACACAATAATTCTCAATATCTTTTTTGCCTAAAATTTATTCTAAGGTTGAACAATCAACTTATTCAATTTAGAATGCCATTATTTGATCACTACAATAACTACAAATAGTTCATCAAACATACCTCAATTGCTTTTAAAGCTCAATTGGTTATAAACCATTGTCCACTCTTTGCACACCAACAAAGAAATCAGCAACCCCATTGCTCCACACATCGATTAATCTCCCGCAATTTTATTTCATTGGAAAATAAAAATTTGCTCAAGTAAGTGAATTTTTACCTGTCACAATCATTTAGATGTGAGCATTTGTAACTAAAAATAAGTAAGGTATGCATTTACATAATTACTTGAAAATCAAATAAATATAGTACTCCAAGTTTCTCTTGAGTGTCAAATAAAGATTCAAAATTATATAGTTTATAACTCTCTATCAAGCATTTTATCAAACATATGTGGTGCACTAGTTTGATTGCTAGCAATAATCTTCCTTTTCATTACCAAAACAAGAGTAACAAAAAATTGGAATCAAAACATGATTTTTAAAGTAATTTCTTACATCTCTAATCTCTAATCTCAAGTATCATATACGTCTTATATTTTGGAAAAACATACACAACGATTTTAAAATCACTACGTCTCTCAAACTAAAAATCCAAACGGAAAATCTCAGAATGTGTTTTGAAGATAAGTTCCTTATCTACAAGTTTCATATTATACACCAATCCAAAATATCAACACAAAGATCATAAAAACGAATTCAACAAGGACTAAATTTCTGCTCGTCAGAAATTTTCATCAACGTTGTGCAGTCTTCTAGCCTAGATCAATCTCTTACACAATCACTCTTGCACGGTGAGAGGATGTGAAACTTCTACACTTCATTCTTGCTCAGAAACTCTTTAGAAAAACCAAGGATGATCACACACTTGTTTTTCTTTCTCACACAAATTCATTTTTCTTTCAAACTTAAAAAAAATAAATGAAAACTCTCTATAAGAAAAATTCCTAAAACTCTTCTTCTTCTAATTTTGTTTTTCCAACCAAAATTCTAATTTATACTCAAGAGTTTCCAAAAACATTTTTAAATGCTATTGAAAATGTTATGATGGTGGAGTTAACACCATTAAAACCACAAATACATAACGGTCAAAATTAATGCAAAATTAAATTTTCTTTTATGGAAAACATAATTAAGATGTTAATTAACATCATTAACTCATTCAAGAAAAAACGGTTTTTGACATTAACTCAAAACAAATTTATTCTTTAAGATGAAGAATAATTTTCATATTAAACCATTTTAATGAGACACTAATTTATTGGAAATTAATAATGTTTTTAAAACATATATTCCCAACATTTTCCATTGACTTTATCAATTTAGGTACATGTTTTAATTGTCCAGCCTTAATGCACCTATCCAACATGGTGGCGTATGTAACTTGGTCGGGAAATGGGGCAGACTTGAGCATTTCGTTGAATAACCTCACAGCATCGTAGGCTCTTCCAGCTCGGAAGAGTCCTCTCAAGTAGATATTGTGTGCCATTGTCGATTGGCCGAATGTAGACTGTTGTCCCTTCCTCCACAGAGTCGTTGCCTCTGCCATCCTGTCGCTGTTGACAAGGTCATTCAGCATGATATGGTGGGTGTATGTGCTGGGAGGAAGGCCGCGACGCACCATCAAATCATAAATATCTAATGCCTCTTTGGCACGATCGCACAAAAAGATCCCATCTATTAAAGAACTGTACTGTAGCGCCCCAAAAATCCCTACACTGAGATTAAGACACTGAACTCATACTAGAGATGCTAATATAGGAAAAACAAAAGAAATTGATTGATTGAAAACATTTAGCTTGCTGAAACTACAACTTCAATCCTTTAAAATGAAATCTTCAACACAAGAGTAATAGGCCTAGTCCCAAAACATGACTATATTTATACATTACTAACTATTTACATTCGGTGTGTTTGTGATAGATAATTATACATTATATAGACTTTAAACAAAAGTACTTTACATGCAAGTAAAAAAAAAAATATAACACTTTTAAGAACTATCTACACAGATCTGCCCACAAAAAGATACCGGCAGTTACCTTCTATACACAACCCAAACACCTTACTCAACCAAAATATTAATCTCCCCTTCGACCTGATCTACGCCACTTGCATCAAGGTTACCTGTCACTAAAAGGAGATGGAAGGAGTGAGCTAAACACGCTCAGTAGGCGCTTACAATTCTCAAATGAAATCATTAAAGTTAAATTTCAAACAATGCAATTTTACCAACCGTCGAAAACACACTTAACCACTGAAAATAAACAACATGTATTTCACACATTAAGAGAAACCAAACGCACACGAAACAATTACATATACGGAACTAACTCCTCATGCAAACAATGTATAATATGGTGGCTAATCCCGCACCTAGATAATATTATGGTGACTCATCCCGCACCTAGCTATTGCAGAGGAAGTAGTTATAAACGGAGGAGCAGAGTTCCTATATACCACAGATGGAAACTCTTGTTTCCCATACATTCACGCAAGCAAACAACATTTTAGGTCCTTTCTAAGTAAAAGAAAGGCCAAAGGAATTAACATGGGTTTAGGAAATCGAAATCCATCAATGCATGAGTTTTGCTTAAGTGCGTAAATATAACTTTGTAAAAAAACATTAATGATTACAAATGAGTAATGTAAGTTCCAACCTCAACTGCTACTCAAACCTCAACTTCGTAATCCGCCAACTGAATCCAGGGATACCTAATCATACAACAAGACCTGCACACTGCAGTTTAGTTAAAACTTACTTCATCTCCAACTTCTAATGTTCTTGTAAACAACACGAGGGTCGAAGTTTCGGGGTGCATAAAACATTCACCTTTGATTCAAAGTGAACAACCAATAGCTCTATAGAAAGATAACAATCTCATCTACAACTTTTATTAAGACATCATGATGTAAATCAATCTCTAGCATACCTATAATAGTCCACAAAGGTGCCTACTCACCGTAATTACTAGCAAAATCCATATTTCATGGTAAACACTAAAATCATCATAATTAAATCAACTCAAATCAAGTTCAAGCAAGATAAGTCTCTGTATATTAGTAGTTCAATATACTATAACCCTTACATAAGAACTAATGCTAATTCAAGTTGTAAGAGTCAAATCTTCTTAAAAGTAAAACTGCCAAGAATGAAAACAGTAGTTACCGAAAAATGATTTATCTCACAACATTTAAATCAAAATGAAACATGTAATACCACGCCTTCTTCGTTGATCAGAGATACATATACTTCATAGGAAGGAAAAACTTAATTTCGTTCATTATTTAACCTACCTAAAAAAATCAGGTCAAAATATCACATGACACCAAATGAAACTTTTGAAATGCTATGGTTTGTCTCAATCCAAACATTTTCTTATGAAATCTAACATCTACTGTGACTTATCAGCTCATCGCATAACTCCTCCCAAACCCTGGAAGAGTTCTAACCATATCATGAATCAGCCGTAAAACAACACAACACAAACCATGGCAGTTTCAAGCAAAACAATGAAAAGAACTGGAACAAGGTGAGTATTCAATTCACATAACTTTCATATAGAATCCAGATTTCGTAGTGACTCGCATATCCTAGTCTCAATATCCATTTATGATTCCAAAACCACCCTAACTCATTTCATTATCTAAAGACCCTAAAATCCGAGCCTAAATGTCACATAGAATTCTGAAGTGATGTTATGTATATCAATTCATCCACTGTTGATATCAAATCCAAGACTGACAGTTTCATGTAATATCACAATATATTTAATTTCATGCCATAGCAAAGTTCTACTCCTCATGAACCAGTAGACAGAGATTGAGAAGTAAGAAAAAAAAACAAAACTATCAACAACAAAAGAATGGTTTTAAAAAAAAAAAACCCTAAGATTCTGGTGTTACACAAATTCTTAACATTCACTAACCTCCTCTATTTCGAATTCCTATCATGTTTCAATACAGGCAAGGTTGAACCCCGAACCCAATGAACCTCAGGTTCTTCATAATATGATAACAAATTAGTCCACAATAGATTGATTGAATCTTTAAGAAGAACACTACATATTTTCAATTGATCGGTGCAAGAAGAAATAGGGTTGAAATCATACCTTCAATAAAAACCCAAGAACAAGGAAAACCCTTTTTCAATTACTTCAATATCTCCATGGAACCAGCAGATTGGAACATGAAACTCACTACTTTCAAACACTCAGGATGAATCAAAATTCGGTATGAATTTTCTAGACTTTTGGTTGAATTTCTTTTCACCTGAAGCTCTCGTCGATTTCACTCTGTGTTGTCTTACAATGACCAAATACTAGATTCTCAAACGGATAAGCCATAAGAGTTTGACCACGATTCATTCCAATAATACCCCTAATAGGCATTACTACACGATAGCATGACAAGGACTCTAGGTGTCATAGTGGTAGTCTTCCACAATTCTAGCTAGAAATAGTCTAAGTCCAAATCATATGATTTTCACAAACTTAATTTGTTACTAAAATAATTCACAATCATTAAGTTATTAGCGACACAATTATTACTAATTGAGCTTTGAAAAATCAATAAGCAAAAGATAAATTATAGGATCACTACAACCACCCTACCTACAAGACTTTTCGTCCTCGAAAAGAATACCAACATACCTCAGAGAACAGCTCTGGATATTGAGTTCGCATATCGGATTCTTTCTCCCAAGTAGCTTCTTCCGTATTGTGATGAATCCAACACACCTTCACTACTGGAATGATTTTGTTTCTCAAAACCTTCTCCTTACGGTCCAGAATCTCTATTGGCCCTTCTTTATATGAACCATTATTTTCTAATGGCAAGGATTTCCAATCCAACACATGAGATGGATCAGACTCGTAACCTCGAAGCATAGACACGTGAAAAACATTATGAACCTGACCCATGCTTGCTGGTAGTGCAAGCCTATAAGCAACCTCTCCAATCTTCTCAACAATCTCAAATGGACCAATAAACCGTGGTGCAAATTTACCCTTCAAGCCAAATCTAGTAATACCTTTTCTTGGCGACACTCGTAACAACACATAATTTCCCAACTTCAAATCAGAAGGACGTCGTGATGGTCGCATAACTTTTCTTGTCTACTCCGAGCTGCGCTCAAGACGTTCTTTAATGATTCTAATATTCTCTGTGGTCTCTGCAATTATCGTCGGCCCCGTCAACAAACTTTCTCCAACCTCTGTCCAACAAATTGGTGATCTACACGGTCGCCCATATAATGCTCAAACGGTGCCATACCAATGCTTGCCTGGTAGCTATTATTGTATGCAAACCTCATTCTAATGAAAGTGACTCTTCCAACTACCTTGGAAATCCAACACACATGCCCTGAGCATATCTTCCAATATACGCATAACCCGTTCTGATTGTCCATCTGACTGCGGATGAAAAGCCGAGCTAAGATTAACATTGGTACCAAACGATTTTTGAAAACCCTTCCAAACACCAGACGTGAACTGAGGACCCCTATCTGATATAATGGATAACGGAACACCATGTAACCGAAAATTTTCCTGAAATATACACTGTGATAGCTTGTCAATGAATAAGTAGTCTTGACCGAGTACAAAATGATTTGTCTTCGTTAATGTCCACCACAACCCATATAGAATCCATTCCATCACTAGTTCTGGGCAACCCACTAACAAAATCCATTGTAACATGTTCCCACTTCCATTCTGGAATAGTTAAGGGTTGAAGAAGACCCCCTGGTAACTTGTTTTCAGCTTTTACTTGTTGTGAGTCAAGCATTTCTTCAAAAACTCAGCGATATACTTCTTCATTCCGGGACACCAAAAATTTCTTCTTAAATTCCTGTACATCTTAGTTCATCCTGGGTGAATAGTATAATGTGATCGATGGGCTTCATTTAATATTTCATTCCTCAGTTCTAACCTTGTCTTCTTCGGCACCCATAAACGATCCCTGAAACGAATAGTTTCATCAGAATGCATCTTCCAATCTGTGTTGTCGTTGTCATTAGCCATGTCTAAGTATCTAACAAAGTCTTCACTCTCAACTTGGGTCGTGGCTATCCTCTGAGTCAAAGTAGGTTGTACTGACATTTGAGCTAAGAATCCTTCGCAAATACCACCATTTTCTGATTCTTGGAATGCATAGTCCGCAGCTTCCTCCAACAACAACCATTCCTTAATCATCAATTGTGTTAGAATCCCCTCTTTCTTACGACTAAGAGAGTCAGCCACCACATTTGCTTTACCCGGATGATACAATAAAGTATATTCATAGTCTTTCATGTACTCTGTCCAGCGTCTTTGCCTCATGTTCAACTCCTTCTGAGAAAACAAGTATTGCAAACTCTTATGATCTGAATATAAGTTGAATTTTTCCCCATACAAATAGTGTCTCCATATCTTCAAAGCAAACACAACCGCTGCCAACTCTAAATCATGCATTGGGTAATTATTTTCATGAACCTTTAATTTCCTGGAAGCATAAGCGATAACCTTTCTATTTTGCATTAACACACACCCAAGCCCGATAGTAGAAGCATCTGTGTACACATCGTATATTTTCCTTGGAGTTGGTACTGTTAATACAGGTGATGAAGTTAACCGATTCTTCAGTTCTTGAAAAGCAGATTCACACTCAGTTGACCATTCGAATTTCACCCCTTTCTGTGTTAATTGACTCAATGGTGATGCAATCTTGGAGAATCCCTGCACAAACCGACGATAATAACTTGCCAGCCCCAAAAAACTTCGGACTTCCGAAACTGTCCTTGGTTGTCGCCAATTCAACACTATCAACCTTTGAAGGATCTACTGCAATACCCCCTCTTGATACCACGTGACCAAGAAACTTAACTTCATTCAACCAAAACTCATTACTAAACTTAGCATAAAGCCGACGAGTTTGAAGAATATTTCGCAAGTGTATTTCATGATCTTCACGGGTCTTTGAGTAAATCAATATATCATCAATAAACACAATCACACATTCATTCAAAATAGCCGAGTACCCTATGCATCAAATCCATGAATAGTCTTTGGTCGTTAGACAACCCAAATGGCATAACAAGATATTCATAGTGTCCTAACGCTGTCCTAAATGCTGTTTTTGGTATGTCATCTTCCTTAATTCTCAACTGATGTGTCCTAAGGTCAATCTTAGTAAAAAAATTGGCATGATGAACAAATCATCTATCCTTGGAAGTGGATACTTATTCTTAATAGTGACCTTATTCAACTCCCTATAATCAACACATAATCTAAACGTATTATCCTTCTTTTCACAAACAAAACAGGAGCACCCCATGGAGAAAAACTAGGTTGAATAAATCCTAAACTTAATAACTCTTCTATCTGTGACTTTAACTCTTTATTTTCACAAGGAGCCATACGGTAAGGATTTTTTCAAATGGAGAAGTTCCGGTAAAGAAATCAATGCAAAAATCTATGTCTCTCTTAGGTGGTAACCCTGGGCGGAACATCAGGAAACACATCTTTAAACTCACGTACCACATGCATTGACTCTTTATGTAAGTATCCTCGGTGACACAAGCAAAGCAAACCAAACCCATTTTCACCACCAGCCTTTTTCAGTTTCTGAAACAAACTCTGTGGCTTTATGGAACCCTCAAACACAAATGGAGATTTACCAGGCAAAAGAAATGTAACTACTTTTGTAAAATAATCCACACTAGCATGAAACTTAGCTAACAAATCCATACCTAGTATGATATCAAAACCACACATTTCTAGCACTATCAAGTCTGCAATTAATTCTTGGTCATTAACCATCATCACACATTTGTTGCAAATTCGAAAAGGAAAGGTTTTTCTCCCTAATGGTGTAGCCAAAGCTATCATTTTGTTGTTACATGCCATTTCTAACTCTAGTTCGGTTGCTATGCTTAGATTAACAAATGATTGGGTAGACCCAGTGTCTATCAACACATGCACTAGGTGATTGAATAATAACATCTTACCTTCGACCACCTGATCGGTCGCAGAGTCATCCCCTTCCACCATTGTATATAATACCTGACTCTCCTCTGACTCTTCTGGATTAGAAGTTACTATTGGCTCCATTGCATAAACTGCTCCTTGTTGGGCTAATCCTGCTGATGGTTCCTTTGGACAATCTCTCTTAAGATGACCCCATTCCCATAGTTATAGCATTTGAAAGAATCCAAACTAGAACCTTTTGATCCGCGAACGCTTTGCTGAAAACGCCCATCTCCCTTGAGGTCCAACCGTAGGGTGGACGTGTTGGAGGTGGTGCCGATCTTCGAACACAGTGACCATGGTCTTACCGGTGGTCCGCCAAAAGTCCAGTTAGAGCGAAAATATTGGTCGTTTATTTGGACCTTGTCTTGCTTGAAAATTATTGTATGGCCTTTCTCTAACTCGTGTTGCAAGTTGATCTTCCATCTCCTTTTCATAATCAAGAGACCGATTCAAAGCATCCTCGTAAGTCCTGATTCGTCGACATGAAAGTTGTTTCTGCATCTCGGGATCCAATTCTCTGATAAATTTCTTCGCTTTAGCCTCATCAGTGGCTATTAGATCTGCTCCATAACGCGACAACCTTATAAATTTATCATTATAAGCGCTAACAGACATACCACCCTTCGTTAAAAACATGAACTCATGAAATTTCCTATCTCTTGCTGCATCAAGTACATGCTTGTCCATAAAAAAATCCTTAAACCTATTCCAGGTCATCACTTCACCGCCCGCTTTCATTACTGCCTTCCACCAATCTCGTGCTGGTCCTCGAAATCTGTAGGTAGCCAACTTGACCCACATATCTCTATCATCGGTTATATGTTCTAAAACATGTTCTGCATGTTGTAACCATTCTTCCGCATTCTCGGGATTCGGTGGGCTGCCGTTAAATTCTTCTGGAGAGAGCTTTACATACTGTTGAAGTAACTGTCCAAGTTTACTTTGATTTCGTGCTGGCATAATCAGATCCCCTTGGTTCGAAATCTGACCTACGCTCTCCCCGAGGTTTGTGTCGTGGAGGCAAAAGCCAAGTCTTTCTTCCAATAACAGTTGATGTTGCCTCATATCTGCCATAGATTTCATTAATATCTCCAGATTACTACTCTTAATATTCTGACCAGTCCCACCCTCCAAACTTTGATTCTCAATATTGTCTGCCATTCTCTGCCACGGCAACAAGAATATTTAATATCTAATATTTTACAAGACATATTATAAACACACTACTCACATACAACACAAATAGCAACTATTATATTCAATAAGATTTTTATTCTTGATGACTTTTAATTCTAGCTTTTACTAAGTGCCCATATAAGATCTACTAATGGGCTCTGATACCAACTTTGTAGTGCCCCAAAAATCCCTACACTGAGATTAAGACACTGAACTCATACTAGAGATGCTAATATAGGAAAAACAAAAGAAATTGATTGATTGAAAACATTTAGCTTGCTGAAACTACAACTTCAATCCTTTAAAATGAAATCTTCAACACAAGAGTAACAGGCCTAGTCCCAAAACATGACTATATTTATACATTACTAACTATTTACATTCGGTGTGTTTGTGATAGATAATTATAAATTATACAGACTTTAAACAAAAGTACTTTACATGCAAGTAAAAAAAAAAACATAACACTTTTAAGAACTATCTACACAGATCTGCCCACAAAAAGATACCGACAGTTATTTCTATCGATCGGTCATGTCATATTGCCCGAGTCGGACATCTAATTACTTCTATTTGAATTATCTGGTGGGTATCTTAGACATATCAAAAAGACGTATATAATTATATAGCCTATGGAAAGATCTAGTAGCATAATAGAAAATACAAGATGCTTCATTTTCAGAAAACCGGCATGCTATCTAATATAGTTGTCTATGCTTAGGAATCTGTTTACCCTTTAGAAATTCATGTTTTACATAATATGGCATTGGATTCGATGAACATCCAATGCCGGATATCTATGATTATACATGAGTTTCGAATGTTCTTTTTATTTTATTCCTAAATAATCTATTACATTAGATTTGAAACTTTAAATTAAAACATACTAAAAAACACGAAACTTTAAATTAAAACATACTAAAAAAAAATGGAATTGATTAATTTTGGTTAAAGATGATCTCATAATCTATTTCCATCCCTTTTCAACAATTGCAGAACCTTTGAACCTTTCGCGAATATCTTCGAAGACATCGTCTGGAATCTCGATGTCAAGGACCATCTTCATTGGTTCATCTTCTCTTTCAACATATTCCTTTCCCTTCATGTAACTTCATGTAACACCCATCGGACCCATCATTAGTCTGAAATTGGCCCTTGTGGTTTTCTCTTGATTCTGCTAGTGCAACAGTTTTGTCAAACCATTGAAACTCATCGCACTTTGGGTGATTCAGACACCTTAAAAACATTCTTCCTTTTTAAGCATCATCGGTTTTGCAATCCAAACCGCGTGTCCCATCACGGTTTCTACACTTGAATAAATAAAAGGAGTCCATGGCTAGATGAGATGGTGGGACCGGCAAATTTGTGATTGCGGTGATGACTTTGTAAGAGAAGATTATATTAGTGATACGTCTAGCCAGAGAAGATTTGAATTGTCCATATATTGTTAGTAATGTTGAATCTACTTACTTTGCAGGTAGAGCTTGATGGTGGTTTGCAAATAGAGCTTGTTGATGAATCTCCCATCACTTGTGAAGCTAGAATTGTGGTTGCTTTCTCGAGAGAAGGATTTTGTTATTTGGTGGGTGCTTTTCTGTAATTTTTTTCCAAAGGAATGGAGGGTATTATATAGAATGAAGCTCCAACGTTGGGTATTCCTCACCAAGATGAGAACATTCCAAAATGTATAACACCAACATCTCCCCTACTTTGAAAGTTAGCACTACCTTTAGACACCCCTTATAAAACCACCCTAAATGGGATAATAAATAACCTTGCACTTTTAGGGGCGACCCCGAAAGAATTAGGGGCGACTTTTTTATTCCCAACCCATATACAGTTAAGGGATGTCCAAAACGCGAGAATACGTTAATGCCCTTACACAACGGAAGCTATTTTGTTCCCCGATTATAACAACGCAACGGAAGCTTAGTAACTATGTTATACTCACTGATTATTATCGATTTTGTGCCGAACTCGCATCCGGCTTCTATGACAATCGGAAGGAAATAACCTCACGAGACTACCGATTATAGTAGTCATAAATTCCCAAAATTGGTGATTTCGCCAAGAAAGAAATTTAGAACAATCAGATAACTCCGGAAGCCTTATTAACCACCGATTATTCTAGTTCCCAAATTCGAAAAAAATGACATTTCGCAAAAACAAAATTTGGGGCAATCGTATAATCAGAGGGTTATTAGCTACCATTGTTCTAGTTCCCAAATTCAAAAAATGACATTTTGCAAAAACAAAATTTGGGGCAAAATCAGATAATCGGTAGGTTATTAGCTACCGATTGTTCTAGTTCCCAAAAAAAAAAAATGACATTTCAAAAAACAAAATTTGGGGCAAATGATAATCGTAAGTTTATTAGCTACCGATTGTTCTAGTTCCCAAATTCGAAAAATGACATTTCCGCAAAAACAAAATTTGGGGCAATCAGATAATCTAAGTTCAAATACTTCATTTGACTACCGATTATACATATGCCCCAACAAAATAAAGCCGTTGGAACTCTAAACTCTATATAAGGATTGTATCCTTTTACTCTCTATGGAACACAAATACCTTTAACTCGCCTCCAACATCATCTTCAAATATACTGGCCCAACCATTCATTAACTCCTACGGAGTTCACGATCGAAGAAGATTTATCTTTATGTAGGCGCTATGTTCAATTCTATCCGAGACGAGGAGAAGAAGCAGGCAAGGAGGCATAATGAGTATGAGTTATTTGGGGAAAATTCACGAAAAATTCTCGCGACGACACCCAGAACTCCAAACAACCGCCACTCCGCTGATCTTTTCTGCCGAAAGTTGGTTCAATAAATGGACACGCTCCAAGAATTCGTCCATTTAACTTATCTTGTGAATCAATATCGATTGAGGGGTGAAACCAATGATGACGTTATAGAACGATCTCTCGGGGAATGGCGGAGATGGAAAAGATCAAGCCTGTTATGAAGCTCATTTTAGAATCCTTAGGGCGATGGAAAGATTTAATCCGTTTAGGACTCGTCCAACACGTCCGCGACGCTAATCGCAATACCTTGTAATAGAATTGCGGGAGTTCAATGTAAAATTAAGATGATGTGTATGTGATATTGTTATGAATTTCAAAATATTTATGAAAATCGAAGTTTTAATTGTTGATGTAACTACCGATTATACCCAACCGCTAGTTCGCTCAAAAGAAACTAGCCGTTTCGAAAACCACGTACAATCGGGTTGATAATACATATTGATAAACCTCCGATTATACTACTCTAATGACACCGACAACTGTTGACAAAACAACTTATAATCGGAAAGTATATAACAATACATGTTTACCGATTACTCATAATCGGTGCTTTGTTAAAACATGTCCTACCGATTGTGTGTAATAATTGTACGCAATTTGAAAACAGTCTTGTAAAAAGTACGCATCAACGGCCATATTTTCAAAAAAAGAGACGTTGGGACTCTCATCTATACAAGGAGGGTAAACTCTTCTTATTTATGCACCAAACAACACATATATAACATTGTGTATTCTACAAATAGATTTTCCATCGTCTACTCTTGTGAATTCATTCTATATCTCAACTTACAAGCATGGCAACGTTTGACGCAGATGAAGATTTGGTCATTGTGAAAACATGGTATCGTGAAACAAGACGTGAAGATGTCATAGCAGAAGGTTAACACCAAGTCTTTTGGGAGAGGTATATAGCCAATTTGTGCGAGAGTATGGAAATCAAAGCAAAGATCACCCAACAAGTTCATGATCGCTTTCCGACTTGTCCAAAAAGGGGTAAATGATTACATAACGATACAAAAGAGGATGTTTAACACTAGCCACTTAAGCTTGTCGATCCAACAATTTGTAAGTATAACGCTCGGTGTTTAATCTTTCTTACTAAAACGAAGTTGACATTATTTTATGTTTGTTTATATAGGAGACACTCGCCAAAAGACAAGATTTAGTTGAAAAGGGTGAAGAATTCACTTATGATGGAAGTTATGAATTCCCAAGTCCGTAGTAACAGATAAATGTTTTTTCTCTGGTTACAATCGGAAGTTATTATTTTATATTGTCTACCGATTCGGGAAGATTTTCACCTATTTTTTCTAATTTGGTGACAATCTAAGTTTATGCGCATGTTGTCTACCGATTCCGGGAAGATTTTCAGCTTTTTGTCGACTATGGTGACAATCTAAGTTTATTAAATATGTTGTCTACCGATTCTTGAAAAATTTACGCTTTATTTTTTGTCGAGTATGGTGACAATCGGATGTTTATATAATATGTAATCTACCGATTCTCGGGGAAAAAATTTCGCTTGTTTTATCACCTTTTAATCGGAAGATAAGTTCAAAAAGTTAATAACCGATTATAATATTGATTGAGTCTGTTTACAAAAGCTTGTATAATCGGTTGATATATTAAAAATATAACTACCGATTATAGCTTTAGACTTCTCAAATATTTTCCACAAAAATTCCAAAAAAAAAAATATGTACAAATCGGGCTTTCCAAAATACATCTTTCAAACATAACAATCATTGATCTTCATCATCAGAGGGAACCAATTCCAAGAGGCCTTCAGGAAAAATCCACCTTCATGACGCGATCCCAATCCAACATGTTGGTCTCATATTGTTTCAACCAATCGTTACAATGATTCGTTGGGAAGTAATCGCTCCAACCAGCCAACGGAGGTAATGGGCAATCCTCTTTACTCTTAAACCGATAAAATGCATCTCATTCACAAATGCCATAACAATTCTTCTATCTTTAACCGATTCATCGCAAACCGCCCTTGTAGGTGTAAACGTATTAGAATGTCCATACCTAGGAGGAACAAAGAAATGTACCACGCAACCCAAAGCGTCCGCTAAGAGATATCCACATTTAGGCATTGTCATCCAATACTTGGATCCGATTGTCTTCAATCCCTTTCGCACTTTACACGCGCAACAAAGTCTTTGAACTCTAGTTCTTTGTCGTGCCTATCTCCTTCCTTCATCATCTCCATATAGAAATCCTTGTCCTTTATTAGTTGTACCGCCATCTTAGTTCTTAAATTTTGCCATTGGGTGACATCTTCGTTCACCACCTCTCCAAAGTAACCAATTTGTTCCGAGGCGACGTGAAACCCGCAATTGCCATCCCCATCAACCTCGTCGGTGGACAAAACAAATGGAACAATGAGTGGAGGAGTTGTTTCATATACTCTTCTATAATCGTATACCTTGATCGTGTTGGTCTTCCATGAAAATCCCTAGGACAACGAAGAGTACCATACTTCTCTCTTATAGTCACCATTTCCGTTGAATGTGTTTGTGGCGAGTCGCTCATTTGATCAATTGCAAAATGGATGAATATCATTGATGTCAATCACATCGACGTACCTACCCATTTTATGACGACATGGGAGACCAATACCTATCATATCCTTGCAAACACAAACCGTATTCTCGTCATCGTTAGCTTTATACAACTTCAATTGTTCTATCATGTGATTTATTGCCCAACGTGAAACTTTATGAACAATGCCCCTTAGAAGCAATCTTTCCCCTTCGTGTTCCGTAGGGAATTTATGTACACTAAATTGCATAGAAGCCTTAATCTTTATGAGATCACGATTGGTGAATTCATGGATTGCTTCTTGGATCGACACAACTCCATTTTGACTACCAGAAGTATTTTCTTTAATCGGCCATGAGACCCTCCGCAATGCTTGTCGCCTCGTTCTTGAAGTTATGATATTCATATGTCCATGCATACACAAACCTCTCCTTAATCGGTAACCATTGTGTTTTACAATACTCAACGGGTTTTGGGTAGTCCTTGTAATATTCTTCCTCAAATTTCTTCAAGTTCCTTTCGTAAATTTCTCGGTCATTGACCAAACGATCTTGTCCCATGCTTTCATGAACGATCTCCAAATTATCCCATCCTCCTTCCATTTTTCATCAAATAACCTCTTCTCTTCCTCTCGTTCTTCCTGGTTAATTTACTAATGCGCTCATCCTCTTCCTTCGACCTCTTGGTACCCTTCCTTGGTTTTTTAGCTTGGAAATGGCGATGGCAATTGTGTCTCGAGGTTGCATTGAATGTGCCACGTACACCGCAAGTTTCGGGCTTCAGAAACACTACCGCTATTGCATGCATTAAGGCTTGATCGTTATCCGTTACAATAACCCTTGGAAAATCATCCCCATTGTAAATGGACCTCGCCTCCAAAGATCCAAATGAAACTCACGTTGTTCTCATGATCCATTAAACCCCATGCAATCGAAACGTGTTTTTGTCCGAAGTGTGACAAGCAATGTTCAACAACGGCATGTTATATTTGTTTGTCTTGTAAGTGGCATCTATCAACACAATTTGATGAAAACACCGAGCCAATTTTATCATTTCTCGGATGTGCCAAGAAAATACGTACCACTTTACCATCCTTTTCTTCCGTTCTCAACGTGTAGTCGTGTAACTCAAAGCCTAACCACCGCGATTGTTGCATGACCGATTTCTACCATCCCATTCGTCCTTTTGATCGTAGCTAGGGCCGACTTAATTGTAGATAAAGAAGAAGTTGTCGGCCGTCCGCCTTTATTTTACTTTAAGATCGCACTCGCCTTTTGGATACGCAGACCTCACCGTCTCCATTTCACGTGGTTTTAACTTGCAACCATTACATGTCCAATAAGAGTATCCGGATCATCGTGGTTGTGACAACCATTAACAACTTTGGACATTTTCCAATCTTTACTTTCCTTACCATCGGGCTTATAGAAGACAATCTTAAATGGGCATCCAATCTTCTTCGTATGAGTTCGGTACTTCTTCCTCTCCGTCTTCCTTACATACTTATTATTCTTTCCCTCGTGACTCTTCTTCTCCCCACCTCGCTCACATACCATTTCAAACCGAATATTCTTAACGCAACGGTTCTCGAACTACCACGCACATCTTCTCTTTTGCCTTGTTCATAAGCCATTCCTTGGCCTCCTTCTTACTTCCAAATATCTAAATGGGCATATTACAAAACAAAAATAATAAGCATAACCATCTAACATACACGATTGGAAAAAGAAAATATAATTCATGACCATACCAAATCGTTTGCATAGTGTAGGGAAGTATCGTGCCTCAAATAATAATCGTCATCAATCACATAACAGCCTACGCACAACAACAACAAGTTATGCATTAGCACCCAAGGAAGTTTAGATAATAAGTAAACGATCGTAACACAATCGGTGATTTAATACTATAAAACGTAAGATTATACTAAATCTAGTCATGTACGCATATAGTCTACCGATTAACGACATACAGAAATGAACAATTCTTCCTCAAAAACCTTCAATAATCGGAGGGACTATAAATTCATTAACCAACCGATTATTATATACCAATAATCGGACGGTTATTCATGTAGAGAAATTCTGATTATGAGAAATTGAAGCTTTCAATTTGGGGATTTTTTCATATTCGGCATATTAATACATCAAATTATACCCGATTATTAATAATCGGTAGATATGTTACTAAATTAACTACCGAATATATGTCGCTCATGTCATTCAATGCATGCGAGAATCGAATTTTCACGTTCAAAACACACACAAACGCACGTAACATGGATAACATGGGTATTAGAGTTTGTTAACAACATACCCGTATGTTTGATGAATCGTTAGCTTCCGATCTCGGGTGATTCTCCATTTTCTTCCATGAAAGCGTCGCCTAGGGTTTCATCTCCATCAAAGTTTGGATCATTCAACATATACCCCAAATCGTCATCTCTAAACGGTAGTGAACCTTGAAATTCAACAACTTCACGTCCTCCTTCTTCCATCCATCCATGTTTATGGAAGTTGGCAAAAATGGGAAGTTGGCAACATATACCCACTTCTTCTTCTTTTTTTTTTCTTCTTCTTCTCTCACTCAATCGGGAGTTACCTCGCGATGAGTCAAAAATTTCCAAACACTAATATATAGACCTGACCTACCGATTACGAGTTTGCTTCCGATTATTGAGTGAAACTACCGATTATTGTTTTGGCTACCGAATATTATAGTTTTGTCAAAGGTTGAATCCTCGACCACTTATAACTCCAGAGGATATAGGTTTTATCATCTACCGATTATGTCAGATTGCAAATTAAAGCAAATAAGGATTTTAGAAAAAACTCATTTAGGGGCAACCTATAATCGGTATGTTTTGGAACCTATATTCCGTACGATTATGGCTACTTCCAAATCACGAACCACATGGTTATGCCTGGCCCTGTACACTCAAAACCTATGGAATTTGGCAAGGGTTCGATGTGGGGCTCCTTACAATCGGTAGGTTGTGAAGTTGTTAACTCTACCGATTATGGTAGATTTCAAAATTCATCACATGAATGATTTTAGAAAAAACTCATTTTGGGGCGACCCATAATCGGATGGGTTGGTAATATATTTAACTCCCGATTATGGTGCATCCAAAAAACGCAAACCAAGTGGTTAAGGTGGTTGTGTGCACTCAAAACCCATGAAATACGGCAAAGGTTGGATCAGGGCTCGTTATAATCTGGTGCTTATATAATAATATACCCTACCGATTATGGTAGATTTCAAAATTCATTACGTGAAGGATTTTAGAAAAACTAAATTTGGGGCAACCTATAATCGGTGAGGTTGTGGAACCTATTAGGCTTTCGATTATGGCTAGATCCTGACTCTATCCAAGTGGTTATGGTTGGCTCGCACCCCTCAAAACCTATGGAATTTGGCCAAGGTGAATACGTGACTCCTTATAATCGGTAGTCTTATAAGTTGGATAAGCTACCGATTATAAAGGGGATTATTAGTCAAGTATCAACACAACAATCGGTAGGTATAGTTTCATTTTTAACCTACCGATTGTATGTTTACTCTACCGATTATGGTGTTGGCTACCAATTATATAAGGGCATATTGGCCATTTCGAAAAATCGAAGATAAGGGGTAGCTTAGATTTACGTTTGGGTGACCTTTTTTGTCTTTTAGTGTCGCCCCTAATTCTTTCGGGGTCGCCCCTAAAAGTGCAAGGATAAATAAGTATGCCTCAAAAAAAAAATCAGTATGCTTCAAAACATGTTTCATTTTCTTTTATTGAATATATACTTGTTAATTTTACTTGAAATAATTTCAAATGATATGTTGTGCATTTATATTCTCATGATAATGTCCGACTTAATGTATATCATTATGTGATTTCAAATTGCTTATAGCATGTGTGCCAGCACGGCACAACACGACGCATCACGTATATTCGTGTGTTGTGCCCGTGGGCTGTGTTGTGCTTAGCTTTTGACTAGTAAAGCACAACACGACACAACATGTTTAAATTGTTGGCACAACACAGCACGTCACATGGCACGCGACTTCGTGTGCCAGGCTGTGTCGGGCCGGCACGTTTTACACATCCAATGTCTTCTTCTGGTCTTTATCTTTTAGTCGGAACTTGGAAGCTAAAAAGCTCGAGTGATAATTAAAACTAAGATTGGAAAAACACGTTCATACTTCAGTAGACATGGTGTTCTACATTTACACACAGGCACAAATACGGTTTGCCCCCACGCAGCCAATTATTAATAAGAATTGGTGTCGTCAAATAATGCAAGACTGCTAATGGGCAGTACTGTTTTGTTTGGAGATGTACCAATATGCATATAGGACAAAAAAGCATTTTCCTTTGGGTTGGTACGCCCCCAAGCAAAATGGTACCCCCTATTAGCAGCCTTGATATAATGGCGAGAACTGAGGTTGGCGATCCGCATCAGCTTCATCCATATCTACCAAAAGCAAAAGTGATACATATTCCAAAACTGGCATTCTAAAGTGTTTGCTAGAATTTAGCATACCTACACAACTTTTCCCAGTTTTGGTTAACCGAGGCCAGCCCAATGCTTTAAAACACCTGACTTGTTTACATACTTTCAAGAGCTATATTAGCAAGATTTTAACTGTTTACGGAACCTGACAAAAACTTCCACCAGAAAAAGGTTTCAGAACGTCCCACATATACGTCAGTGGCCTGCCTTTGAAGCCTTGCTATCTAATGTGGGACATTGATGGCCTTCTACCCATTTAAACAAACCTCCCTGTAAAAAGAAGAGTGAAATGGAATAAGAAAAGGTCGAATAATATGAGAAGGAAATCATAAGACTGACTATCATACCTCTGTAACTCTGTTGTTCACTGGGGCTTAAGCGACTTGAGGCAAGGAAGGTCATCTACCCAAAGTCTAGCAGTTCAATTTCACTCTCCAATCAGGACAGGTTCAGGTTCGAATTAATGATAAACTTGCTAAGCCGGAATGCTAGAAGTACAAATTGAACGTCAGATCTGGCAATAAATGTAATGGTACCTAACCTGGATGCATCTTCAAGCTCTTTATTTTCAGGATCCAGTTTCAAACCAGTGGAAAAGGCATCTGCTGCATCATCAAGCCTCTGAAATGCACAAAATATTATCAAAAAGGATTTCTTAAAATAAAACAAAAAAGAGAAGAAAATTTAACCGCCAAGCCTGCCCTATAATACAACTTAGGCCAGTCCGTTCTTTCCAACAAGCATAGAGCAGCATCTTCAAAAGCAAGATTTCCATGATTTAAATGCACATAGCACAAACTCCTGTTGGATAGCACAGCTGCATCACCAGGTTTCATAGTGAGGGCCTGAAAAACAAAATAACTAGAGCGATCAACCCATCAATGGGAGGAAAAAAAACACAAGACAGCTTGAGAACCAACAAATCTTTAAGATCCATTTCCACATCTGAAAATAGGCGAAGATAACGTGGAAATTGTGAACGTTAGCGGTTATCCATTTTAACTACACTACAAGAGAAACATGTACCTCTGCACATGAGTTACACTATGTAACACCTTTAAAATACCACCTGAGATGTACAGATAAGCTGCCTATTGAATAAAACAGAAAACCCCTCTTTCTTGTGTAAAACATAGTTGAGACTTGAATGAAGACACTGTTCCAAAACTTGATAGTAAATTTTGAAATAAGCATATAAGGAACTGCACAGAAATGTATGTATAATACATACTGACAAAAAGAAAAATGAAGGCTTGTACCCTATTTCGTTCATAAATCATGATTTGGCAGACTTACATTTCTATTATAAATGTAGATGTTCCCTGCAATTCTCAAATAACCCAAACTGTATCGCGTATGATGATACGAATGTTAAAAACCGCTACATTATACATGGAAGGTGTGCGGGTTCTTATGTTCCATTTAAAAGCAATCAATTAAACTAAAATTCATTTGAAAGCTCAACCTTTTTGTGTTTCCGGTTTAAAAAAGGTACCTTTGAGTACCAATATACTGCTAGCCAATACTTCTTCCTCTGGAATGCACTTGTTCCTTTTGACTTTGCCTTAACAAAATTCTTCTTTGCCAGACAAATCATCTGCCAGTAAAAAAGATATAATACAATACATTAACTAGAAAACTTTCTGTAAACTAGCTACACAATTAGGAGCACCACTTCATGACAATAGGAAACTCATGAATGCCAGCAAGTATGAAATGGAAGGAGTGTTACAGTATGCCAGTGAAAAGATAGTGAAGCCATTTCAGTCCCAAAATGTTATGCCACTAATCAATACCTAAAAAGAAATGTAAATAATGTATTTACCTTAAATTCAAACTTCTCAGAAGTTGCATGCTTCATTATTCCATTTATGCTCCAGTCAACATATGATGGAATTGGAGACGTCACAGGAAAAGGAATCTCAACACCTCGACGATTACTTTTCATAGCTGCAAATTCTATTGGCTTTAGGCCGTGCTGTGACAAGAAAAAGTTGGATTATCAATTTATCATAACCCAGACAACCATAGGTAACATCAACGAATCATCTTATAGTCTTTCTTTTCAAATTAAGCAAACACGATTAAGAAACTAAATGAAGGATCAAGAAAGTGGTGCCTTTCTAGCACACGGATGAAGTAATCAAGACAATCCCTTTGATTGTTCAACCTAAACTGGCCCGTGGAGCTTTTATCAAGTGAAATAAGACCCTCATTAAGAACCACCATATAAACTTTTAAGTACCATTTCATATCAGATACAACAGATGATGTCACTTAATGAACAGGAGCTTTATCAAGTGAAATAAGACCAAAAGTATAATTAGCTTACTATATCCGTAATATTTGGATCTGCACCAGCTTCAACCAGGATCTTGATGATTACTACCCCATTTTCAGCTGCAATTGGTAGAGGTTTTATCCCATCTGGTCCGCCATTTGGATCAGCACCTCCCTACACAGATGAAAAAATAATTAACAGAACAAGTTATATAGGGTGTATTTTTACAAACGAACAAATGGTATAATAAACATATTGAGGCACCCAACAGCCACAATCAGACACCAAACAAGTTATATAGGGTGTATGTATGATGAAAACAAGTTAATTACTTGTTATATAGGGTGTATGTATGATGAAAACACCATTACCACTTGTACACACCCCCTAAAGACCCACTCAAAAGAAATGATACCAATAGAAACATGGAAAGTTCCCTAATATACATCTTAAATCAAGAAAAAGAAATTTAATCTGTATGGATAAAAGGAGACAGTTTGCAAAAAATTTGAAAAGTAAAAGTTTGAATCACACAAACTAGTCTAAATAGATGTTAAATTGTTGATAAAGTCCAACAAGAAAATATACCTTCAGTAATTGCTCTGCGCATTGCCAAGATTTGGAATGGATAGATGCATGAAGTGGAGTAAATGTATCACAGAAGATCAAATTTGGCTGCAAAGATACAACAGAAGGTAGATTCAGCGAATCCCTTGCTTAGAGAGAAAAAAAGAGGGGAGTAAGTTATCACTTTTTCCATGTAAAAGAATGCACGTAGAAAGGAGGTGTATCATGATCACACTAGCATTCTAACAAGTAAGCTGAAAGGCAAAGAACATATAAAGCAACATAAGGCAGAGATTTAACTCAACAACGATAGGAAAAGTAAGCTTAGAGATTTAACACAACAACGATCCGAAATGAAAGCTTTTAGTTATATCAAAAGAGCTCACTACACTATCCATATTTCTTATTAAATAAAATATGTGGTGATCAAGCACTTCGCATTTACTCAGAATGAAATTTAGATCATCATTTAGAGATCACCTGAGTATTTGCTAAACAGATAGTCCTGTTCATGAAAATTAGGTAAATGCTACTCACATTGGCACCATGATCCAGAAGAACTTTAGCAGTATCTTGTTTGCCAGCAGTGACAGCATATTGTAACGGTGAGCCAAATTCGTTTGTAACATCGACATTAATACCTTTTGAAAGTAGTAAGGGTATGATATGTTTATGCCCTGCAACACGGGAAAAAAAACAGCACCTCGTTCAGGCTACTCCATTTGGAAAGTTACCAAATCCGTTGGAACACAACCTACCTTTCATTGCAGCATGATGCAAAGGATTACAATTTAAATCATCAGGTATTTCTGGGTTGGCACCCATTTTAAAAAGATAATCCACGGCAGCCAAGCGCCCTTCTATAGCTGCCCAGGATAAGGGAGTTTCACCTACAAAACACGTCACAGCGAAGTGTATAATCACAAAAATTCGTACTTGAGAATTTTTAAGAACATCAATTTTGACTACAATTAGAACTAATGCTCCAATGTCACTAGGGACACAATCTGGTCATGTACTGACGTCGTCAACATCTTACTGTTGAAGCAATTAACCCAATCAGCCGGGTATTAGCCATAGACCTACTATTCAATCTAAAACACCCATCTCATTTTCGGCATGAAGCTTTAAAAATCATTGGTAGGACCGATTTATACAGTTTTACTCAATTTTAAGCTTATCAACCTTAAATTCTATTTGTGCAAAAGCTTCATAAGCCATAATCAGAGGTTCATGTGGATTATTGGTACTATCCAATCTAAGAACACCCCCAAGAAAAAGAAATACAGACCAGAAAACCCCTAAACATGACCAATACATCAACCGGAAAACATCAATTCCAATTTGATTATTCCATTAAACCTTAGCACAGAAATTAACAAAACAAAAAGAAGTTCCAGCATAAAATTAAGAAGCGAGAGCACTATCCAACACTTGGAATCATGAAATTCTAAGGAAACAAGACAATTAGAAGTGTAGCTTTACCATCTTTGACATCAATTTGAACTCCCATTTCCTCAATCAAGTACTTGAGAACATTGACCCTCCTTCCAGCAGTAGCACAATGAATTGCTCCTCTACCATCTCCATCTTTAATATTACCAACAATTGCTGGCAATCCATCACCAAGTAGTTCATCTAGTTATAACGCATAATCTGATCAAAAAAAAAAAAAAATGAAAAAAAACATCAACATAAAATCACATTAAAAACACAGATGAACTCCAAAAATATGAAGCTTACGTTTAAGGCGACTGAGATTGCCATCATGAGCAGCTTTGAGAACGATCTTAGCTGTAAACAATAAACAGATCAGTACCCCCAAACGATTAAGAGGTAATAAAAAAAAAAAAAAAAAAAAAAAAAGAGTGTGAAACAAAAGTCTTATAGGGTTATAGATGCACGGACTTGCTGCTTTGATAAGATCCATGGTGAGAGATGAGACTGTAGACATTTTCCGGTGAGGTGAGACTTGAGAGAAAATGAAAAAGAAGAAGAAAGAGGGTTTTTACTTTTGAGAAATGAAGAAGAAGAAGATGATGAAGAGAGAAAAAGGAGGAGAGAGGGTTTCAATAGAAAAGCGCGCCAGGGATTTGTACCACCACGGAAAAAAACGGTGAATCCGACTTATTTTACAGGACAAAAAGGGTTATCAGTCAGTAGTATTGGTACCGGACTCAAATACAAATGATATGATATTGTTATTCATTTTGTTCCAATCTTCATTTTACGAAATTTGATTTCAAGATTTGTTTTCTTGAAAGCAAAAATCCCATTATTCGTTATATTCTACGGGAAGAAATTGTTTGTCTGCAAAACCAAAGGCATCTGCCAGTGGATGTTAGCTCCACTTGAACGAAAACTAGGGACTGTAACAAAAAGTTCCCTTGGCAGCTGTAATATCAATGAGTAGAGAATTGTGAGATTGATATTGATACTGTTTAGACAGAATAAAGCAATGGCAAGTTAGCAAGTTTATACATGACCTTACAAGTTGAAGACTTGATTTTTTATGTACTTTCAGGAGCTACGTTAGCAAGTTTTTAACTTTCAGGAGCTACCTTACAAAAAACTTCTGCCAGAAAAAGGTTTTATAATGCCAGGCATACATGTTAATGATCCTCCTTCAACCTAAATTGGGACATTGATGGCCTTCAATCTGTCTAAAGAAACTTCCCTGCAGGAAACAAGAGTTTGAAATAGAATAAGAAAAGTTCCAACAATATGAGTACCAAATCATAACAACTGACTATCATAGTTCCCATACAAATGTGACTTGGGTCTAAGATGATCCGAAACCTCCCAGTGCTACGACTGTCTTTTAAGCCTCCATCCCCATTCAAGCAACACAGTCGCTCTAGAACAAAGTTAGATGAAGGTGTCTATACAGTTTTTGTGGA
The DNA here is from genome assembly GCA_023531295.1 of Papaver armeniacum. Taxonomy (NCBI): domain Eukaryota; kingdom Viridiplantae; phylum Streptophyta; class Magnoliopsida; order Ranunculales; family Papaveraceae; genus Papaver; species Papaver armeniacum. The sequence continues at coordinate 28,348 of JAJJWW010009486.1, forward strand.
AACATGTCGACAGGCCTGAACTCGTTACAATATATAGCAAAAAACTTCTAATTTAAACAGGATAGAAGGTTAAATGTATCAACAATATGTGGGAAGGTACAAAGACTCGCACTAAACCATCTTAACCACCAAATATGGAAGGAACTCTAGCCAAATAAACCCGGAGTTTTAACTCCACGGTGTTGATGGTTATTGGTCACCCAATCAGCATCTAGCAGTTCAATTTCACTCTCCAATCAGGATAGGTTCAGGTTCTAAAGATAAACTTGCAAAGCAGGAACACTAGAAGTAATGAATGAAATGGTACCTAACCTGAATGCATTTTCAATCTCTTTATTTTTAGGATCCAGTTTCAAACCTTTGAAAAAAGCATCTGCTGCATCATCAAGCCTCTGCGGATCATGCAGCAAAGATAATCACTAAGGATTTCTTTAAATAAAAAGAAGAGATGAAAATTAACCGAAAAGGAGAAATTGAAGAATTTGTACCTTCAGCAGTTTGAGTGCTACGCCTGCCCTATAATACGCCTTAGGCCAGTCTGGTCTTTTCAACATGCACTGATTAGCATCTTGAAGAGCAAGATCTCCTTCCTTTAAGTACACATAACACATACTCCTGTTGGATAGCACAGCTGCATCACCAGGTTTAATGCCCAGGGCCTGAAAAAAAATCACTAGAGCGATTAACGCATCAATTGGAAAAGAAAACACACAACACAGCTTGAAAGAAATAGACTACGAACCAAAATACCTTTCAAATCAGTTTCCATGTTACAGAAAATGCAAAGACAATGTGAAAATCACACCAAGTAACAACAGGAGAAACCTGTGTCTCTGCATATGAATTACACTAGATAACAACTTTAATATATCAACTGAGATGTACAGTTTAGTTTCATACGAGATTAAGCTTAGGTGACAATGATTTGAGAGGATCAGAGAAGTTCTCTTTCTTGTGCAAAACTGTGCAGTTGAGACTTGAAAGAAACCACTGTTTGGAAATGTGGCCATAGATTTACTGACAAAAAGAAAAAAAGAAGCGTTTTACCCTATTTTGTTTCTACATCATGGCTTGGTAGATGTACATTTTTCGCATCAATTTAGATATATTCACTGCAATTCATAAATGATCCAGATTGTATTGCATATGATGATATGAATGCTTAAAATCATTACACGATATATGGGAGGAGTATTCCTATTTCACCTTCTATTTGAAAGCAATCAATAGAATTAAAATCCATTTATAGGCATAACCTTCGGTAGATGTTCCCTGCGATTCTCAAATGATCCAAATTCACTATATAGTCCTTGGAAGGTGTACAAGTTCTTATTTCACCTTCCATTTAAAAGCTATCAATTAAAGTAACAAACACTTAACTTTAGAGTGTTTACAGTTTAAAAAAAGAAGGTACCTTTGAGTACCAATGTAATGCCAGCCAATACGCCTTCCTATGGAATGCACTTGTACCCCTTGATTTTGCCTCAAGAAAAGTCGCCTTCTCTTTACAAATCATCTGTCAATAATGAAGATTTATTACAATACACTCAGTTGAAAAGTTTCTAGAAATTACATATTTATGAGCTCCATTGCATGAAAGCTGGAAACTGCAGAATGCCAACAAAATGATAGCAATGCTAATGGCATGGCATATGCATATTAGAAACCTAAGATGGATCCAGATTCTCTAGTTGACTCACAGTATGCCAGTGAAAAGATAGTTAAGTCATTTTGGTTCCAAAATGTTAAGACACCATTGACCATTCAATACCTAAAAAGAAATACCTGTATTTACCTTATTGTAAAACTCCTTAGAATTTACATGCTTTATTATTCCATTTATGCTCCAGTCATCATATGATGGAATAGGGGAAGTCACAGGAAAAAGAATCTCAACACCTCGACGATTATCATTAACAGCTGCAACTTCTATTGGCTTTAGTCCGCGCTGTGAAAAGAAGAAGTCGACTTTCATAATCCAGGAAACCATGAGGTTACATCACGGAATCATCACTTCTTTTCATACTAAGAAAACGCGACAAAATCAAGAAAGTTGCATCTTTCTAGTGCAAGGATTGACATAATCAAACTTATCCCTTTGATCATTCGACCCAAAGTGGCCCATGGAGCTTTATAAAATCTAAAGAGACACTCATTCAATACAACAGATGATATCCGCTAAATGAACAGAGACTGAAAGTATAACTAGCTTACTATGTTTGTAACATTTGGATCTGCACCAGCGTCAACCAGCAACTTGATGATTTGTGTTACCCCCGTTTCAGCTGCAAGTGGCAGAGCTTTTATCCCATCTGGTCCGCCATTTGGATCAGCACCTGCCTAGACAGATGAAAAAAATGTTTACAGAAACAAGTTATATAGGGTATATTTACAGTCCACACTCCTAAAGACCCACTCAAAAGAAATGGAAGCTAGAGAAACATGGAAAGTTCCCTAATATACATCTGAAATCAAGAAAAAGAAATTTAGCCTGAAAAAAAAGGGAAAAAGTTTGCACAATACATAATAATTTAGTTATTTTATTTTTGAAAGGGTGCAAAGTAATTGTTTGAATCATTCAAACTAGTCTAAATAGAGCTTAATAAAGTCCAACGAGCATGTAAAAAATATTTCTACCTTCAGTAATATTTCTACTAATTGCCAAGATCGGGAAGTGACGGATGCTTGAAGTGGAGTAACTGTCTCACAGAAGACCAAATTGGGCTGCAAGATGAAAACAGAAGGTATAGATTCAGTGATCCCCTTCCTTGGAGAATAAAAAAGGAGAAACTGTGGAAAGGCAAAATCTTATAATGCAACATTAGGAAAAGATTCAACTCAACATCGATAGGATTCAGCTTAAAATTAGTTCTAATTCAAAATTAAAAATCAACAGATGTCATGATCAAACAGTTGACATCTAATCAGGATAAAATTTCGGTTACCATTAAGAGATCATTCAAGTATTCGCTAAACAGAAAGCCACGCCTGTTCATGAAGAAATGCTACTCACATTGGCACCATTATCCAGAAGAACTCTAACAGTGTCGTGTTTGCCGGCAAGGGTAGCATATTGTAACGGTGAGCCAAGTTCATTTGTAACATCCACATTAATGCCTTTTGAAAGTAACAAGGGTATGGCATCTCCATTCCCTGCAACACAAAAGATCATCAGAACCTCATTTAGGCTACTCCAAAATGTACAAACACCTTTCAGTTGTTACCAGGCCAGTTAAAACACAACCTACCTTTGAGTGCAACATGATGCAAAGAAGTACAATTTGAATGATCTAATATTTCAGGATTAACACCCATTTCAAGAAGATATTCCACAGCGGCCAAGTGCCCTTCCACAGCTGCATCACTTAAGCTAGTTATACCTGCGAAACATAATTACACACACTTGAATTTACCGATTTTTAGAATAGAAACTAGTACCAACGCTCCAGAAGTCATTATGAATAATAGAATATACTACTCACACCAACTACAACCTATTGTTAGCTGTGGACTATTCCCTGAATTGTTGAATCTAAAAGTATTCACCAACATCTACAATCCAATCTAAGAAACAGAAAGACAGAAGAAAACAATACAAATAATGTTGAAGATGATTAACTTAAGGTTGCAATAACCATTCTAGAAAACTCCTAAAACATGACAAATACATGAACCAAAAAACAACAAATTCCAATTCCAAAGTTGTCCTAAAACAGAAATAAACAAAAATCAATCAGACAAATTTGGAAGCAAAAAGACCTAAAGAAATACCCCTAAATTAATACCTGAATTATCCTCGACATGGATATCAATTTTGATTTTCTCAATCAAGTACTTGAGAACATTTAATTTCCCTCCAATGGCAGCATAATGAATTGCTCTTTTACCACGTCCATCTTTAGTATTCCCAAGTATTGCCGGAATTCCATCTCCAACTAAACGATCTAGTGCTGCTGCAGACTCTGATTCCAAAACAAGATGATTCAACAAAAGATCACTAAACCACAGAAGAAATCCAAGAGAAATTATGCTTACCTTTGAGTAGATTTAGTTCGCCACCGCCAGCAGCACTGAGAAAGATAGCAGCTGTAAACAAAGAAACAAACAAACGGATTAGTACTCCAACCATAATGAGTAGGTACTGGAAATGAAGAGAAGAAATATGAACGATGGTGAATTAGTACGGACTTGCAGCTGCAATTTGATCCATTTCGATGGTGAGAGCACTGAGAGAAGAAGATGAAGTTGAAGAAAGAAGGCTTTGCTTTGCTTTGGGAAATGTGTTTTTGGAGAGAAGAAGAAAAGTGCTTTTGACTTTTCAACAAAATAAAGACGCGCCAAGGATTTTAGAGTCAGTGAACCGGGAGCTGTGGTGTGTCCCGTCTTAGCCATGGGCTGGCTCATGGGCAGAAGAACTAGCGTTAGATTTGCCATTTGTAAATCAAGATTTATGAAGTGCACAAGATTGCCAAGCACCGTTTTTCCTAAAATTCGAGGGTAGTGGAAGATTCGATCAAGCGGGTGTAATACAAAGTTACAGTCAAATTTGAAACTAAAAATACAGCAAACATTCTCGGGGGTTCCCTGGGATCGGATTGATTTTGAATTTTGAGTACAATTTACTAAAACATCTTCGGCAGTTATTGTTTGTAGGCCTCCAAAATCCAACCCGCACTTTTAAACAAAAAAGGAAAAAGAAAATAAAAATACAGCAACTAGGTTTTTAACGTGGACTTTGACTTTCCCACGTGTAAAAACTGGTAAGGGAGGTAACGCTAATTATGATCTTGGCCAGGGGAGGTATTCTGGGAAAGTCAAAGTCCACGTGTAAAAATGGGTCCACGTGTACAAAGCTGCTGACTGGGATGTTTGTAGGCCTCCAAAATGTAGATAAGAAGATAAAGTAGATAAGAAGATAAAGTGTAGATAAGAAGATAAAGTGTAGCTATGCTGGAGTAATTGCACTGGTCCAAAAGATTAAATCACTAGAGGATGGAGAGGCTTTGAATGACGAAAGTAAACGTGCTTTGTATAGTGATCCATTGGGTAATGTAGCAAAAGTTTTCCGGAAGAGACCATTGTTGCTACTGCATGGAATAAGTCACTACCCGCAGGTCAAATTATATGCAACACACATCAGTTCATTCCGGTTCAAATGATCATGTGTTCATTTTCAAAGTAGGGAAACAAACATTTGTGCTCAAATCCTCACCGAAGAGTCGGCATTAATATTTGGAATACCGTGCATCCTCAAGCGGCGGAATAGAAGAAACTTTCTTGGACTCAAGAAACCAGACAGACTACACTTGTGGAAGGTTCTGGAAAACCTACAAATTTGATCCACCGAAAAGGAAACCTTTTCATATTAAGAATACAGAACTGAAAGATAAAATTATTGAGTTGATTAAGAATAAAGGATCTATTGAAGATCTTGTAACAATGTTTGAACTTTTTCTCTTGTCTACCATTTTTGTTACTACTGGTGATGGAGGTTCCATACACTCCAAGTACCTAGCTTGCCTAGAGTCACTAGGTACAGTGTCTTTGCCGCATCTCATACACAAGAATTTGATGGAAAGCTTGAAAAGAGGTTCTCCTGAAGGATGTTACCTTTACTTGTTGGTGAGATGAAAACTGTTAGATACTTATATGTTTCATTATTATTTTTGGCAGTTCATTTGTATATTTCTTCATTTTGTATATTTGAAAAACTGACTAGTGTAGTTTTTTTTTTTTTTTGCAGCCTTGGTTTGCTGAGCATTCAAAGAAAATAGGACCCAAGTGGAAGGTGCAGAATAGAGAAGCCTACTGTCCAAGGTTTGCAAGGTGGAACATTGAGAGCCTTTGTAGTCACATAGAAATGAATGTTGACGATTTTGGAGAGGTAACAAAGTAGATTAATATGATATTGTTATATTGGATTCAATCCTGTTATGAAATAGGCACTTTAAGTTAAAAAAAAAAATTGTTAATTCATTATACCATAGGAATAGACTTCACTCCTGGGAATGAAGTCTCGTTTAAAACTCTCTATAGTCCATGCAATAGATTGGACTTCACTCCTGGAATGAAGTCTATTAAAACCTCTCCATTCCATGCCATAGGAATGGACTTCATTCCCAGAAGTGAAGTCCATTAAAACTCTCTATAGTCCATGCAATAGATTGGACTTCACTCCTGGAATGAAGTCTATCAAAACCTCTCCATTCCATGCCGTAGGAATGTACTTCATTCATAGGAATGGACTTCATTCCAGGAGTGAAGTCTATTAAAACCTGTTATGAACTCCGACTGTTAATGTCAATTGCTCTGAACCTGTAGTTCATTCCTTTTTAATGAATTCAAATTATGAATGAGGAAGTAATTGGGGTTTCATTTTGTGTGTGCAGCTATCAGAAAAATTTCTTGAAGAATATACAGAGGAAATTTGAAAAAAGCTACTTCAACAACAAAAGGCCAAGACAAAGGCTGAGTTGCTCGAGGAAGAATTCAACCTTATGTCGGGTCAGATAGAAAGTCTTAAAAGCTACGCATGTTTGTGAGATGGAGAACCCGAGAGTTAAACATACTCGAGAGATTAAAAAGTTGACAAGAAAGCATTCGAGAGGAGATGGGGCATCTTTTGTTAAAGCGGCAAGAACTTGAGCACTCACTTGCGAAGCAACAACTTCAAAGACACTTTTGACGGGAAGATGGAGTCCCTTGTAGAACACTTGTCTTCTAAGCAAACCGAGGTTGATGCATTGCTAGCTGAAGGTGGGAATGTCGCGAAATTCATGGCAGAACAGGCTTGTGAATACATGCGTACAATTTTCCCTGATGAGTACAAGAGTTCATTGTTGAGTGATGAAATAAACAATATACTGAATCAACAAGTTGATGAAGGCACGGAAAGTAGTGGAGGAATGAAAATGTTGTTCCGGATGAAGGAGCACGCGGCATCGAATCTTTGATATGGAAGCTTCCGGAAGACCTGCTCCTATCTTTCCGTCTTAACTGTTGTGAATCCTTCTACTCAAGTTGATGCTATGGAAAAGCTACTTGATACGATGGGTGAAGAAGAGCTACCTTCATTTCCAACAGGTATTTGGAGTTCCTTTAAATATGGATCAATGTTTGAACCTAGGTAAAAATTCCAACTATTCTTCTCCCTTTTTTTAAAAAATTTATGCTTTACAGGTTGGACTTCACTCCTGGGATAAAGTCTAGAAAATTCCAACTATGGATGAAGTCCACATAGACTTCACTCCATTATGGATGAAGTCCACATAGACTTCACTCCAGGAATGAAGTGTATTGAAACCTCTTCATTCCATGCCATAGAAAATTGACTTCATTCACGGAGTGAAGTCTATTAAAACTCTCTATAGTCCATGCCATAGAAATTGACTTCATTCCTGGAGTGAAGTCTAGAATAACCTCTCCATTCCATGCCATAGAAATTGACTTCATTCCCAGGGTGAAGTCTAGAATAACCTCTCCATTCCATGCCATGTAGAAATTGACTTCATTCCAGTGAGTGAAGTCTAGAATAACCTCTTCATTCCTGGGATGAACTCTGGATACAAAATACCATTATCAAGTTCACATATAGATGTTATGGGTTCATTTTGAGGGGTGAACTCTGATTTTTGATGCACAATACCATTATTGAATTGTTTTATATTTGTGTTTTTTGAATTATTTATAGCGAGCAAGAGACGGAGATAATATGTTCGTCAATGAAGAGCATGTGAGTCTGCAGATTATTGTTGACAAAAATGAGAAGAATGAAGACTTGAATCAAATCAACTGTAGTCCTCCTAGTTTCTCGATTGGGATGACACAGATAGTTGTTGAGCAAGCAAACAACATTGAGCCAGTATCACAGGTAGTTGTTGAAAGACAAGATGAAGAAGTTGTTGAGCCAGGAAACAACATTGAGACAATATCACAAATAGTTGCTGATTTGAATAAACATGGTCTTGGTTCTTCAGACAGTGATAAAACCCCAATTAAAGTTGTTGAAAGACACAGGATGACTACAAGGGGCAAAAGGCAACAAATGTGCTTGGAAAGAGTTCATCGGTGGATCGGACTACTGATTGAATCGAAACGAAGTGGGATTGAGGCTGCAAAGGAAAGAACCACTAAATGAGGAGAAGAACGTTGAGCAGAACGAACAACAAGTGAAGAATCGAGCCAGTAAGAAAGTTGTTTGAAGACTCCTCCTAAACCTGCTGACCAGGAGAAGAATCTTGAGCGAAGAAGAAGAGAAAGAATAGCCGCCGCTATCGAGAAAGAAAATCAAAAGTCAGCAGCAAGCAAGAAGAGAAGAGGAAATGAACCGAGATCATCATCCCGCAAAGAAGAGAGAGCAAGAAAAGCAGGTGAGGCGTACATGCCCATTGTTCCAAATATGGGGGACTGAAAAAGTCTCCATACTTCTCCACATTGGACAGAGATCAAAAGAAATTGTTGGGTACCTTCTACAAACACGCTATGCAAAGGTAGGAAACATACAGAAAACTGAACTTCCATTCATCTATGTAGAGGTTTTTGTTTATATCATTAATGTTGAAGTTTTTGTTTATCCTCCTGCAGTCAAGCAGACTTGGGTTATAGATGATGCAGCTAACAAAGCTCGAGTTTGGTGTCCAAGGAGAACACATTAATGATCTAATGTTCAATAAAGACCTTGATGTCTTAATTCTTTTCTACTCTTTGCTACAAGAGGAAGATAGCAGCACAAAGAGAGAGAGCAAAAATGGATAGCGAAGACGGCCAAAATCCACTGAAATACATACACTTTGAGATTATGGCACCTAATGCATTTGTAAGTCCTTACTTTAAGAAATTTTAGTGGCAACTATTCATTATAACTATTTAGCAAAGAATGAAGTCCACATAACGGTTTGAGTTCATTCCTGGAATGAAGTCCACATAATGGAATTCATTCCAGAGTGAAGTCCACATAATGGACTTCATTCTAGGAGTGAAGTCCACATAAATGTTGGAGTTCATTTTTATGATGTATTGATAGTATTGTGAATTTGAAAATTTATATCTTTGCAGACATATTTCCTTGAGAAGAAAGTGGATGATAGGAAAGGTGAGATTGACGACTTCATAGCAGCTATGCCTAGCAAGACTCGAAGTTAATCATTCCAATGAACCCGCTGGTGAAGGCAAATCAAAAGGGCCTATCGGTTTACACTGCGGCTCGCTTGTTTACGACATCGGAGACTATCAGTGGGAGCATTACAACTCACTCAAAAGAGGAGAAATAGGAGAAAGATGTGCAAATAATGCAAGGAAAATGGCTGCCTACTGCAAACCACACATTGATAAATGGCTGGTGAAAAATGATCTAGAAAGAGGCTCTGACTTAAAAATTGAGCAAATGCAGGTGCCTGATCAGGGAGCACATCCGGATTGCCTTCTCAATACATGTTACTGGATAAAGCGAAGTTGCAAGCCATTGCTCCTGAAATCTCAGCATCAGATTCCGAGAGATGAAATGATAAAAAAGATGCAATGCATCTTCGAATGATTTTGAATGATAAAAATGAAATAAACTTTAACTTCTTATCTACATTTTTTAAAAGACCAGTGAATTCGAATGATTTTGAATTTTGAGTACAATTTACTAAAACATCTTCCGCAGTTATTGTTTGTAGGCCTCCAAAATCCAACCCGCACTTTTAAACAAGACAGGCCCAAAAAAGAAAAAGAAAATAAAAATACAGCAACTAGAATCATTTCAACGCTCAGGTTTCATTGTTGATGTTTCACACTAGAATAGCAACCAGCAGGCTTTCAAATTTGAGTAAGCTACAAAATACTATGTAACTACCGATCTAATATGTATGGCTATTGACCTGACTTTTTAATATACTTTCAAGAGCTACGTCAGCAAGTTCTTTAACTTTTTACAGGACCTGACAAAAAAGACTACCACCAAAAAAAAGGTCTCAGAATGTCTTGCATATACAGTATGTCGATGGCCCTCTACCGGTTTAAAGAAACCTCCCTGTAAGAAACAAGACAGAATAAGAAAAGGTCGAATAATATGAGAAACAAATCATAAGAACCGACTATCATGGTTCTGTGTTGCTTCATATCATAAATTAACATACGAAAGCAACTTGGGTCTATAAAGACCTCAATCAACTTGTCAGGGGAACTGGGACCTGCCAGTACTACGACTATCTTTTAGGCCTCTATTTCAATTCAAGCAACACAGTTGTATCTAGACCCAAGTTGGATGACTTATAGTTACTGTAGAAACATGGGGCAGGCCTGAACTATAAACATTGTATTTCAAAATTTATGAAATTTTTTCTACCTTAAACAGGAAAGAAGGCTAATCATCCGGGAACGTTAATCACTAAGTACCAGAGGAACCTATCCCAATCAACCCAGAGTTTTAACACCACTGTGTTGATGGTTATTGGTGACTCTCCAATCAGGACAGGTGCGGGTTCTAATGATAACTTGCAAAGCAGGAACGCTAGAAGTAATAAATGAAATGGCAGATCTGGTAATATATGTAATGGTAGCTAACCTGAATGCATCTTGAAGCTCTCGATTTTCAGGATCCAGTTCCAAACCATCAGAAAAGGAAACTGCCGCATCATCAAGCCTCTGCGTCAAATGCAGCAAAAATTATCCAAAAAGATTTCCTAAATAAATAGAAGACATGAAAGTTATCGGACAAGGAAAAATTGACGAGTATATTACATTCAGCAGTTTGAGTGCTACGCCTGCCCTATAGAATGCCTTAGGCCAGTCTGGTCTTTCCAACAAGCATTGAGTAGCATCTTCAAAAGCAAGATTTCCTCTGTTTAAACACGCAAAGCACAGACTCCTGTTGGATAGCACAGCTGCATCACGAGGTTTCATGATGAGGGCCTGAAAAACAAGTCACTAAATGATCGATCAACCCATCAATGGGAGAAAAAAAAAAACACAACACAGTTTGAAAGAAAGAGACCAACAAATCTCTAAAACCAATTTCCACATTTGAGAATAAGCGGCGATGATGTGAAAATTGTGGATATGGGTGGTTCCCAATTTAACACTATTATTACGCTCCTAGATCATGATTTGGTAGAATTACACTTCTAGTATAAATGGAGATGTTCCCTGCAATTCCCAAATGATCCCAACTGTATCGCGTATGATGTTACGGATACTTAAGAATCACTATATAGCCCTTGGAAGGTGTACGAGTTCTTATTTCACCTTCCATTTAAAAGCTATCAATTTAAGTAAAATTCATTCAATTTCAAACGCTTAATTTTAGAGTATTTGCGTTTAAAGAAAAGGTACCTTTGAGTACCAATATACTGCAAGCCAATACTCCTTCCTTTGGAATGCACTTGTTCCCCTTGATTTTGCCTCAAGAAAGAACACCGTTGCTTTCCGATTCATCTGTCAGTAATGAAGATTTACTACAAATCTACTTGAAAGCTTACTACAAAGTAAAAACTACACATCTATAAGCTCCACTGCATGAAAGTTGGAATCTGCTGAATGCAAACAATAATACAAACCTAATATCGATCCAGAACTTCTAGTAATAGATGATATACAGTAAGCCATTGAAAAGATACTGAAGTCATTTTAGTACCACAGTGGTAAGCCACTACTCAAATCCTGAAAAGAAATATACATAATGTATTTACCTTTTTGTTGAACTTCTTCGATTTCACATGCTTCAATATTCCATTTACGCTCCAGTCAACATATGATGGAATAGGAGAAGTCACAGGAAAAAGAATCTCAACACCTTGACAATTATCTTTAACAGCTGTGAGTTCTATTGGCTTTAGTCCGCGCTGTGACAAGAAGAAGTCGACTTTCAGAACCCAATAAACCATAGGTAACATACTAACATCAATGAATCATCTCATAGTCTACCACCACTTTTGTTCATATTAAAAAAACACATTGAAAGACTAAACAGAGGATCAAGAAAGTTGCTCCTTCCTAGCACAAGGACGAAATAATCAACAAATCCCTTAGATTGTTCGACTCAAAGAGGCCCATGTAGCTTTTTAAAGTCAACTTTAAAGTACCATTTCATTTAAGTTACAACAGATGATGCCCACTAAATGAACAGAAACAAAAAGTAAAATCAGCTTACCATATCAGTAACATTTGGATCTGCACCAGCGCCAACCAGCAGCTTGATGATTTGTGTTACCCCCGCTGCAACTGCAATTGGGAGAGCTTTTAATCCATCTGGTCCACCATTTGGATCAGCACCTGCCTAAACAGATGAAAATAACATTTACAAGAACAACTTATATAGGGTATATTTACAAACTAGTCTAAATAGATGTTACGAAAGTCAAACAAGAATGAAGAAAAATATTTCTACCTTCAGTAATAGCTCCACACATTGCGAAGATTGGTAAATAATAGATACTTGAAGTGGAGTAAACATATCATGGAATACCAAATTTGGCTGTGAAAATAAACAGAATGTAGATTCAGTGATCCTCTTGCTTAAAGAAAAAAAAACAAGGATACACTGTGGAAGTAAAAGGAATGATCCTATGGTATTATCATTTCCACGTAACAAATATGTACTACAGAGGAGGTGTATTACGATCGCGCTGGCATTCTAACAAGTAAGCTGAGAAACAAAAACTTGAGCAACATGAGGCACAGATTCAACTCAACACGATAGGAAACGTATATCAAAAAAGTTTATTGTACAATATCTCGTGTATGCAGAATTAAAAGTAAACATATGCTGTGATCAATACCAGGATGTTCTACTCACATTGGCACCATGATCCAGAAGAATTTTAACTGTATCGTGATAGCCATAAGTGGCAGCGTATTGTAGCGGTGAGGGATAATCATCCGTTACATCCACATTAATACCTTTTGAAAACATCAGGGATATGACATCTTTATGGCCTGCAACAGGATAAAACATCAAGTCCTCACTAAGGCTACTCTAAAATGTCTGAATTACAAATTTAGAAAGTTACCAAATCAGTTGGAAAGCAACCTACCATTCATAGCGGCATGATGAAAAGGAGTACAGTTTGAACCATCTAGTATTTCAGGATTGGCACCCATTTCAAGAAGATTTTCCACGGCAGCCAAGCGCCCTTCTATAGCTGCGTGGGATAGGGGAGTTTTACCTGCAAAACATGTCATCGCAAATTGCATAATTACACACACTTGTACCTAACGACTTTTGTGAATATTAAAGTTAACTTGAATTAGTACTAAAGATTTAAAAGTACTTTAACCCACTCAGCCATGTATCTGCTGCAGACCTACTAATGCATCTAAAACACCCATCTCATTCTCAATGCAGAATATTAAAACTCATCATTCGGAGCCATTTACTCAGATTTCAAGCTTATCAACATTAAATTCTATTCGTATTAAATCAAAAATGTAGTCACACACTCATGTGGACTATCCCCACCAACAATCGAAGTTATAACCCAACTTGGCAATGTCTTGGCAAACATCTAGTATCCAACAAAAAGCAAGACAGGACAAAACAAAGCAGAAAATCATCTTATGGTTGTAATATCCATCCTAGAAAACCCCTAAACATGAGACAGAAATATTTTCAATTCCCCAAACCCCAACACACAGAAATAAACAGAAAAACAAATTGAAGCATTCAAATTGGAAACAAGAAGACAATTAGTACCAAAACCATGAAATCAAAGAAAAGAACCCCAATTATCATCATACCTGACCCGTCCTTGACATCAATTTCAATTTTCAATTCCTCAATCAAGTATTTGAGAACTTCAACACTTCCTCCTGAAGCAGCAAAATGAACAGCTCTCTTTCCATCTCCATCTCTAGTAGTCTCAATTACTGCTGATATTCCATCTCCATGTAACGGATCCAGGGCTACTGCAAACTCTGATTCCAAAATCAACACCAAAAATTATCAGAAACACACAAAAAATCCATAAAAAAGAAATCCAAAAGAAAAAAGTTGCCTACGTTTGAGCAGATTGAGTTGTCCAACATGAGCAGCAGTGAGAAAGACCTTAGCTGTTGTAAACAAAGAGGAAACAAACGGATTTGTAAGTCCAGTGATAAAGAGGTAATGGCAAATGAAGATAGAAAATCAAAAAATTGTGAAGAAAAACCCTAGGCTAGAGTTTCATAGAGAGTACAGACTTGCAGGCGAAATATTCTCCATGGCGAGAGAAGAAGAAGATGAAGAAGAGAGGGTTTTAGTTTGTGAAATGAGCAGGAGGAGAAAGAGAGAAGAAGAAGAAGAAGAAGAACAGTGTTTCAGCTTTTAACACAAAAAGGCGCGCCAAGGAACTGACGGTCATTACAGGGAAGCGGAGTGGTTGGGACTTGGGAGTTATGGTGCGACCTACTCGGTCATGTCCCGTGGTACACACACAACGTGCGCCACGGTAAATACCACAAGGCCCACAACACTTGTTTGTTCACTTTGTTGTTCGCCAAATCCACTGAGTCCGCTAAATCTGACTTAAAATTAAAAATTATGAAGTAGAAAACTTGTAAGAATAAAAACTTTTGATTCTAAGCAAATCAAGATCAAATGTAAATGTACGAGCCAATCAGACCTTAAATTAAATGTAAATGATCTAACAATCTGAGTTAGGCCAACTAAAATTGCGAGTCAAATCGGAAAGGAAAATACATGTTACTCATCGAACACTATCTATCCAGTAGATAGGAGATACCAGTAAGTGTCCGCCGCAAACTGGGATAGCTCTTCCTAAGAAATTAAGATTAACTTTGTTAACATACTAATCTAACAATTTATAATATTCAAATGAAATCGAGAATGAAATATATATGGACTAACCTTTGAGACATTCATATTAGAAAAACTGTATGGGTTTGGTTGCCTGGAGACTAGAACTAGATCTTCAAACGATTCTTTGTAGAATGGCACATCCTATTGTACGTTTGGTAGTTGTGTCATGGACGGTCTGGCTTGGTGGTATGTGTATGACTGGGATGTTGGAAAATTGGGTTAAAGAGGATGAAAAAACAGAAACAAAAGAATGGTGTACCCCTGACTTCAAGGCTCTTTCGATTCTTTTAGACAATAATTCGACCTTTCCCAAATAACTTGGCGAGTACAACAGTCTCTCGAATTATGCCTTGTGGATTCAATAAAGCCCTAACACCGTAATCGAATTCAAGGATTGTACTTCCTTGACCCGACCAAGAATCACACTGTATAAGGTTCTGATGATGCTATTAGAGAAGAAGAAAACATATTGCTTTTTGATGTGTTGATAAACGAGTTAGGGAGATGCTATTTATAGATTTTTTCGCATCTCGTTGGGAATGGCGTCTGTTGGAATCGAAACGATGAGTCTCTTCATCATCAGACATGAATGGCGTCTGTTGGAATCGAAGATTCTGGATGATTCTAACTGTCGAAACAGTTGAAAATATTCCAACATGGGAAGCCATGGTAGGAGGTGGGTATTGGGGCATCAGACTCCGGGGTATACCAATGTGCCCCACTTCGATATCATCACGTGTATTTATGTGATTTTTTTTTGTCCTAAGATCTCTCACGCTATGATTTCTCTAAACTGGGAATAAACATCTTCCGGACATAATAAAAGTGCTCACCAATCACAAGCTACGTCTGTGAAGATACCATATCCAAACTAGGGGGTTACATGGGATAACTATTGCTCATACCACCTTCCTCATACATCTATCGGCCAAATAAGCAGTAACTCTTGTTCCGTCCTTAACATCCTTGAAAAGAAATCTCCTCTTAGACATCGAAGTGTTGTTTGAAATCGTGCAGTATGTTGGTGTGAGCTATCCCGGGAACCGTGGGTCCCAAATAATCGCATCTCCCATCCTCATGTCTATCTCGAGCGCGTGAATCGGCCCGCGAGTGTTTGTGAAGATCTACTTGACCCAGGCCCTTAAGGTTCATGTCATCAAATAAACAAATAGCAGGGTGT
The DNA here is from genome assembly GCA_023531295.1 of Papaver armeniacum. Taxonomy (NCBI): domain Eukaryota; kingdom Viridiplantae; phylum Streptophyta; class Magnoliopsida; order Ranunculales; family Papaveraceae; genus Papaver; species Papaver armeniacum. The sequence goes on from JAJJWW010009486.1 coordinate 44,304, forward strand.
GCATCAAGTTCATCATCTCTTAGGTTGTCTTTTAGAACATGCTGACAATTACGGAAATAAAAATAATACCAGAATTCTAAGATCATCCACATCCCACCCACATCTGCTCGTACGCACGAACTCCATTCATCCATATGTTTATACAAATTACCCAAAGTTGGAGTACCCCAATCATAAGAACCAACCTCATCCAAATTATCCAACAGTAAACACCATCGTTTATCTACTCTAAGACTACAGTCTGCAAACAAAAAAGACCCAATACACCAAAGCAAGAACATTCTAGTCAATTCATCGGCAATATCGGTGTTGACAGCTGGAGATTTCCTGCTTAAAATGTAATTAGCCAAGTGAGAAATACAGATGGTACATGCCTTTCATAATCTCCACTTTTCTTTTCCTGAATTTTTCTATCTGCCAAATGATCTAACACACCACGAAAATACTTATCATCCATAGCTTCTATTTTTTTTGACGTGAGGGTTTCATTAGGTAATTCTGGGGTTGGCTTACCTCCTCCTGTTGGAATACCATTCAACCGAAAGAAATCTAGAGGGGTCAAACCAATATCAAACTCACGGAAATGAAAGGTTTTAGTCTTCTTCTACCACCTCTCGAGTAAAGCTTCAACTAATCCATTATTCCCATACTTAAAATTAAATTGAAATATGGAAGAAAAGCCACACATATGAAGAAGGAGCAGTGCGCGAGGGTTGTCAGTAACCACTATCTTGTAAAAATCATTTAGCATAGTCCAACTACTCCTAAATTTAAAATTTCTCTTACTCAAGTCCTCACATTTATGCTGTTTACGTCCGTTATGTTGAGTTATTTCGGATAACTTCTCAAACCTAGACAAATCGATATGCTCAATTATCTAATAAAGCAAACAATAAGCACAATCAACATTTGAATAACAAACAAACATCCACATACATTAATCTATGCACAATCAACCTATATTACCACAATCAAATTCACAACACAGTAAGGTATGAACAATGCTCATATAAAAACATCAAACATATTCATATTAACAACATCAAATTCACCCATGTAATCATCTCCACATCTACTTAAATTGACTTAATCCTCAAACTCGTGACCAAATGCTCAAAGAAAAATTGTCATCAAATAACAAATTCATGAACCCTGCAAAAATACAATTAAATCATTCAACTACAATCATTAAAGAATGAATGAATCAAACAATTTGTGTTTCACCTAAATGAACCCAAATATCCAAAACCCTAAATTCATATTCCAAATTTTCAAATCAATTCAAACATTGTGCTAATGCTCCATGACAACATAATCAAGTTTATACATTCAATGGGATTGAAATCAATCGTTTATGACTAAAATCAAAGACACAAAATCAACAAAATCAATCAAAGCTTAAATTTCATACCTAGTCTTGATTTGTTGATGAAAATCTCCCAAAATACCACCAAAAGATTCCCCACAACAACTAGAACGAACTCTTGGAAGATTATCCTCCAAAACCAACTAAATCATCACCAATCCATTGCAGAAAAATAGGAGTTTTCGGGTTTTTTTGAGGAAGAGAAGAAAATAGAAGAAAAGAGACGAGGGTCTGTTGATGTGCGTGTTACCGTGTAACAATCCCGGCACGCCATTTCAAATGGCGTATTGACCGGTCAAGAGAGTCAATACGCCATTCCTAATGGCGTATACGCATATTCCAAGGGAACACCATTTCTAATGGCGTGTTGCGCCATTTCAAATGGCGTACGGAGGCAGGATCTTGGGTTACCGCAACGGATGGGTGTTGAGTATTGGTGACGTGGATCCAGCAAAAAGCTTGAATCTTGGACCACGATTAGACTAAGCCTAAAGTTGCAGAGGAGAATGGTAGTTGTTTGTCTTATCTATGTACAAAAATATGGAAGTGAAACAGAAGCAAACTAGAGATTTAGTTTCTTCTGATAGTTAAAAAAAAATTACTAACATAGAATACCGATTTTTATTAAATTCAAATACTGCATTACAGTAAAACCTCTTTATAAGAATATCCTAGGGACTACAAAAAAATATTCTTATATGGAGATTATTCTTATATGGAGGTATAACTTGAATGTTTACTCATATGTGTATTTGGCAATATTAATGCATGTGCATAAGAAACACAAAAATGTATCTAAGTATATACAAAAAGTATTTAAATGAGGATTTTTTTTTAATATTTATGTATATACAAAATTTGTAATAAAACATTTCACATACATCACAATTATCACATCGAAAATTGATAAATAAAATCAAATGAGTATGAAGATATTTGTATTAAGTTTTGCACAAAAAATCCATTTTGAAGCAAAACGAACTTGTAATATGGTTACAAGAATCTCTTCATCTTATACTTTGATGCAAGACAACTGCTATATATGTCAATTATTCTTATATGGATGTAGGTTCCTAAAGACGGGACCAGAAAAAATTATGACTTATATTCCAATATGGAGTTTATTCTTAAATATAACTTTCCCAAGTCGGGACCATCAATTTTTATTCTTATATGGAGTATTCTTCCGGAGAGGTTTTAATGTAGTAGAAATCTCTCAAATTTTGTTTCTACATATATTGATAATGTGATGTGTAGTTGTTAAGCATGGTTGTGACCCTGCCTAGGAAGTGTGTTGTAATTTATGATGAAGCTAGAATATTGACTCTATGTGTTTGAATTTTTGCAGCTGGGAAGTTGCCGAAGAACAGGACATTTCATTGGAGACAAGATTCTGGTCTGCAGGATCCCGTCGTTGGTGGCTATTATGACGATGGAGGGCTCTTGAAGTCCAGTTACCCTATGGCGTTCTCAATGACCGTCCTCAGCTGGTCGGCCATTGAGTACGGCCAAAAGTATGAGAAGTTGGGAGAGTTGCGGCATTTGAAAGAGATTTTTAAAAGGGGCGCAGATTATTTACTTTCCACATATGAAGCTAACACAACAAGCATCACCAGTATTGTATGCCAGGTATCCGTGTTGTTTTTTTTTATCGAAATACAAATATATGTGATGAAACAAATTATAACTAATATTTCTTTCTGTGTTTTGATGTATTCATTCAGGTGGGTGTGGCTTCAAACTCGTCAAACTCCCCAGAATATTGCTGGTAAAGACCGAAGATGTAGATATTAAACTCAGGGCCGGTTCTGGAGCCCGTCAAGTTGTGCATCAGCTAGGGGTGAGCATTTGGCCCGTAATCCGCGGATTTAACCGGAATCAACCGCTCATTTGCGGATGGATGCTCGGATCGTTTGTTAATGGGTTGGATGTGGATGGAATTTTCGAAATCCAATTGACAACGGATCGGGCTCGGATGCAACCTTGAAAATCCGTTGGACATCCATATCCGTTAAATTAAGGGCATTTATATAGTTCAAAAAATACTATGGATCATTTATGATTTTTTAAGATGTTTGCTTTGGATGTTGTACATGGCATGTTTATATTTGTCTACATATATAGGATATGTATGTTTTATAGTTATAAAGAGTAATTTGTGTCGGTTTATTTTCTTGACTATAAATTTTAACTAAAACAAATCCATTGGATTATCCGCATCCAATCCGTCCATCCGTGCATCCATTTGATGCAAATCCGTTGGATATGGATTGGATGCGGATGCCAAATTTGAAAGTGAAAAATACTATAACCCCCTTACTTTATGGGTTTAACATATTAAAGCCCCACAAAATGGATCATTCACCATCAACTCCTTCACAATTGGGTTTATTTATAATAATTTAGATAATACCAAGACTTCCCTTTTGTATATAAACGTAATAAAACAGGCTATAGATTTCATTTCATTTTCTGTTTCACTCTCTCTCTCTAAAACGGAGAAACGATTTCAAAACAAGCAGAGAAGACACGGATTCTAATCGAGATTTTTAGTGAAAAACGATTTCAAAACCTAGATCTAATCTTTAGAAACAAAGATCTTGATTATTTAACCTAAGTTCAACATCAACATCACTTGTTCTTGGGAGATTCAATGAAACTCAATGGAAAAGAAATGATAATCAACCTACAAAATCAAATTGAACTGGTAAGTATATTTAACTTTAGCATTTCAATTCAATCGTAGGTTTAATTCTTCGATTTTGAATCTGTATATTCTGAAAAATCATTTGGAAAGATTTAACAGATTGATTTCATCTCAAATCTGTTACTGAAATCATAATTCGAGTTAGATCTGATATAATCTCACCTCAATTATACTTTTCAGAGAAAATTTTCAAAGAATTTTCAAAGAATAATTTCTAGAGTTCTTGATTTTTTTTTTATCTCGATACAAAACGAGTTTCAGATTCGAAACTAATGAATTAATATCTCTTTTACCCGTCTATTTCATTTATTTTGATTTTTGAACTGATTTGATTGTTCTTGGCAGATTTTTTCAGTATACCTTGTCTTGAAGATAATTGGAAGCGTACGGTTGAATATAAGAAATTTCAACAATTATTTCGATAGAAAATCAGTGAAATAAGATAAGTTTCTTTGAGTTTTTTTTATGATTCATGAGATTGATGGATAAAACTTGTAGATTAGGAAGGGGAAATATGTGTGAACTTTGATTTTAGGTTGCTTATCTTGAGTCTTGGTCTACAAATGTGGAGTTTTATTAAAGAATTTGTGGTGGTGTTGGTGGCGGAGGTGTAGGTTTTGGAGGAGGACGAGGAGGTACTGGTGGTGGTGCTACTGAATCAGGTTTGGAGGATAATTTGGAGTTAGTGGTGGTGTTTTGGTATGAAACTGAGAGGTTTGGTATGGATGCCTAACCAGAAATGTCTTTTTGGTTAGGCACTTGGAAAAAGTAATGCAATATAGTAACATGAATGCCTTTTTTTACTTGTCAATACCATCTTTGTTTACTGTTCCTAATAAGTTGAGTTTGTTTTTCCTCATTAGTTCCTCTTTTAGGATTCAATAAATTCCAACTATGTGTTCTTATGGACTTCCTTTTATGTTTTTCAGGTGACTGATCTACACCGTCATAAGATTGATCATATAACAATTCCATCCAGTCGTGGTCCTGAGTTTGGAGTGGTTCGACGAGTTGAGGATGTGTGTTTAACTGAATCCTGGCAGTGAAAACTGTTCGCTTGATTTCGTGATATTACATCAACTAATTATCCCGATGGTTTATAATTTACAGAAAATGGGTCATTTGTCCAAAATTTTTTAAAACATGGTTCAAATGGACGAGTAAAAATTATTATGGGTGAAATGGACACAAAAAAAATAGCAAGGATGAAACTAGATTCATCATGGCTTAAACTTAAAAAATAGCGAGGATGAAACTGGATGCATCTTGATGTAAATTAAAAATAAGAAAAAGAATTTGAAAATGGGTAGAACATCCTGGCTATTTTTATATTTTTGTCCATTTAAACAGTATCAAAATCTAAATGTCTTTTTCACCCAAGAATTATTGATTTTGGTCTTTTTAACCAATTTTGTGTATAATTTATTGATTCCTGGCTGTCTTTGTAGGTATTTGATTGCTGCGTCCATGCCTTACGTGTACATTCATTACCCATTTGAGAATGTAGATTTCTTTAAGAATAACTTCGCTGGACATTTTGTTGCTAAAGGGCTAGATCAAACCAGTCGATGGTTGGTTTCTCATGTCCAAATATCTTCTCTTAACAGTCAACTTTTTTCTTCTTCGTCATTCCCATTTCAAGCGTTCTACTTTAGATGAATAAAAAAGAAATCTTGCGGCATACTGTGTTGCTTTTATTCCTTGTTAATCTGATTGTACTCTAAAATGTTAAGGAATTATACTTTCTTTAACGTTAATTTATCTATTATTTGGATGCTTTTTGATATTCTCGTCTTTCCACCTATTTGCAGGTTTTATACTCTTATGGTTTTGTCTACAACATTATTTGAAAAAATAGCATTTAGGAATCTCATTTGCAATGGTCTTGTCTTGGCTGCAGATGGGAAAAAAATGAGTGAGAGGCTTAAAAATTATCCTCCACCTACAGATATCTTAGATGATTACGGAGCAGTAAGTTAATGCTTTTTCTTTTTGATTGGCTTCTGTGATTGTATGCCATAAACCCCCTCGACTTCTTTATTCCTTGGCACGGAAATGAAATTTATGGAATGTTTTGTTAATGATAGAACATTGTAAATTGTGCAAGCTGTTGGAGGGAGAAATCATGTTATCTTGGATGGGGGAAGTCGACGTGGGACCGATGTATTCAAAGATTTAACCCTTGGATCTCAAGCTGTTCTTGTAAGTCAATTATCATCTCACAGTCTTGTAGTTGGTTTTTTGGAGCAGTAGTGTTAGTGATTCCCCCATCCACACACAGTCACACTCGCTGGGTCTCTGATTGGTTTTATTTGTGGCATAATGTGAATATTAAGAGGTATGATGTGAAAATGTCAGTTCATTTGTCTATGACTGCATGATTCGTGTTTTCCATATTTTACGAGTACATTATCTATATTTTCTACAAGTTGGATCTATTTTTTATTATGGATCTATCTTTTACATAAGAATTGCAGGATAATTGTTGTGTACTTGGAAGGTAGAAATGCTAAATAGATGTGTAGCTACCAGTTACACATGATAATTAGATATGTAACTTCTAGGTACACAAGCTAAATAGATGTGTAGCTACTAGTTATACATGCTAATTAAATGTGTAACTTATAGATACACATGCTAATTTATGAAGTTGTTCGTCTGTTTCTTGATTATAAAATTGCAAGTAATTTTGATATATACTTTCTAGTCTAGCCGTGGGTATAAATCTTCATGAAGTTGTTCGTTTGTTTCTTGATTATGAAATTGTTAGTCATTCTACTTTTGTTAATAAGAGAAATGCAAGACCCCCTACGTGGATGCTGGAACTGTGAGATTATATAAACCCCATAAACTTAGTTTCTAACATATACTGTATGTCATAATTGGTTGGATGGTTTCTCTTATGGATTATGATTTTCGGTTATTATTTCACAGCATCGTCGCTTGTTGGTATCACATGCATCTTCCCCGATGATGGATTGTTTGTTAGATTTAGAGAGGCATTTGAGGGGTACAAAGTTGTAGATTGCGAATGATAACAGTAGGTCATCTTTCAAGTCGCATTTCAACAAGTTTATCAAATTTTTGGTTGTCATTTTTATGTTGGCTTATGTTTTACATTTCTTTTGCTAGAAAAAATTTTGGTTGTCACATGCATCTTCACCAACATTATTCATATGTTGCCCCGCCGATCTAAATAGAATGGTAATTACCATTGTTTTCCCTGATGTAGAATTTATTTTCATGTCCATTTTGAATGACTGTAAATAGCCTGTGCTTTTTTCAACTGAAGGAAATGGAAGACGCTGACATGTTAACTCTGGTGATACAAGAAATAAGACCCTTGTATTTGAGAGAGATTTGTTAGTATCCCTTTTCTTTTTTATAAGGCGAATCTCTTCTTCATTTTTGAGCAGTTTTTTTTCTTCATATGTAAGTCCATACTCTGCTTTACATTTGGAGATTGTTGGCACTAGACGTTTTACCTAGAAGCTGGGGACTTGCCAGAGTTTAATCAGGTTGGCTATTGATTTGTTGTAAGTTATTTGACCTTTTTTTTATGTGTAACTATTAGTTACACATGCTAAATGGATGTGTAACTTTTAGGTACACAAGCTAAATAGATGTGTAGCTACTAGTTACACATGCTAATTAGATGTGTAACTTATAGATACACATGCCAATTATATTGAATAGGATACAAGGAAATTATTTTCTTGTACAATGATTCTCAGTTCATATTATTAGTAGGTTTCCAATATTTGTGTTGCTTAAACTAGACTTTATACAGTCTTATCGTGTTTATTAGCTAAAAATCTAACTGATTTTGTGGTGTGTGTGCCTGCTGTTTGATATAGATTACTAAGCATTTATATCTGTGAGTAATATATTGAATTCCTGCCTTTGCTTAATGATTTGAGTCCTTCAATTCCAGAATTCTTATTTGTCTTTGTAAGTTTTCCGCTTAGAAATATATGAGTGGGTGTAATAGAAGTTAAGGATGTAACTGTTCATGAATCATGACATCCTTGAAAGCTTGGTTTGAGGATATCTACTTTTCCAAATTGGAAAGTGATTGTAGGGGCTGCTGTAGTTGTTTCATTTCGATTTGTATAGCTAACATAGTATACGTGCCAAGTATACAGGCCATAATACTGATGTGTAACTGCGGCTTACACATGTCATATGCATGTGTAACTGCCTATTACACATGCTTATCACATATATAACTACGACTTACACATGATATATGCATGTGTAATTGCCGATTACATGCAGAATAGTTTTCTTGTGTATGAACTTTTTCTACGTTTTTTAGCTGTTTTTACTTCTTTTAACTGTTGTAGCATTCAAAATGTTCTTCTACATTTTTTTCATGAAAATATCCAACTGAGGAAAGTAACTAGATATCTGATGAAGGATGTGGCATCTTGCTTGGCTGAGAGGGCAATTGCACTAGCTGTGTCCGATACTGCATTGGACATTGTACCTATGAAGCACGGATACTTCAAAATCAGTGACGTATCCTTGTCGGACGCCGTATCAGTGTCAGATACTTGGGGACACTTGGGGATACGTATCGGATACTCCATTTAAAGTATCCATTTTTATTAATTACAAAAAGGGTAAGGGATACTCTGGGATACCTCTCAGATACTCTAAGAGGGGATACTTCCTATAATATATATAATTCGAGCATATATAATTTTTATCATCGGAGAGAAATTGGAGCATATACAATTTTATCCATTCAATGAAGAGAAACAAGATTGTACCCCAACTTGTTGAGGATTTATTTATTGTTTGTTTATACTAATATTCATCTCCTGATTCTCCTTTCACAAAAAAGTGAAAATTATACGAAAGGAGAAAGTAGATTGTGGGATATCAGTGAAGATTAATTTGATACACTAGACGGTGTGACAGAACTTGAAGTTGTAAATCTTTCACTTGACGAGCCACGGCAAGAAGCGATGCTCTTTGATGAAGACAATATTAATGAGTGATGGGTGAGCCTGATGTTAGACAACTTTTATGTGTTTTATTTTAATATTCCATAAAATATTTAAGAATTTTTTTTGTTTTAGGTGATTCTTTTTACTAAAATAAATTGTTATAAAATTAAATGATTTTAATAAATACACGTATCCCTACGTATCCTGTTTCCCCATTTTTTAAAAATTGACGAATCCCCGTATCAGTATCCCGGTATCCGTATCCTCGTATCAGTATCTGTGCTTCATAGAATTGTACTGACTGAAAGCTACGATCCGGTATGTGATCTACTCAGCAATGTGCCTTTTCGTCCTAAATAACGAAATAAATTAGGATTATAAAGTTTTCTGCGAGGTTAATCTTATGTTCCTGCTGTTTCTTACAGAAGTTGCAAAATCTTCTTTTGCGATTTTCCAGGTATATGACGCTAGGCTAATTAGGAGGTGGCTAGAAAAGAAGGTGGTGACAGAGTTGTCAAAGATGCTTCTAAGAGAGGAGATTGACGAGAACTCTACTGTGTATATTGATGCAAGTCTAGATGGAGCTGAACTTACTTATCGAGTGGAAAAGAATGGTGGATTGGTGAATGCCAGCACTGAAATTGCGCTTGATACTACTGCAAGGTTAGTCCAGCATGCCTCAGTCTATATTTTGTTTCCTATTCTTCGTTTTCTCGGAAATGTTGAACCTTTAACTCATAGCTTTACAACAGAAATCAGTGGTTTGAACATTATACACTTGGTAATATGCTTATGTTCTTGCCTTTATTGGTGCGTGTGCTGAATTCCAATATGGATGTGTAACTCCTAGTTACACTAGTCAGTTGCATGGGTAACTGCTAGTTTCACTACTCAGATGTATGTGAAATTGAATATACATTATTTTTTATTTAATCTTATAAAAACTAATTGCTTGTGGTTATATTTTAGGTCTTGCTGGAACTGGAGTTGACGCTGAACACACAACTCAGACGCATGTGTAACTCTCAATTACACTAGATATATGCATATGTAACTCTCAATTACACTAGACAGACACATGCTAAGAAATTATTATAAATGAATATTAAAGTAAATGTTCTTTTTTATGCCTATTTTTTTTATATATAACTTTTTATTTTTTTATCATAAGGATGTGTAACTTCTGGATACACATGGTATATGCATGTGTAACTTCTGTTTACACATTCACACTATACTTTAATAATTTTGGGCCTAAATTTAATAATTTTGGGCTTAAATTTAATTTTATTTAATTTGGGGATTGACAATATATAAAAGGGCATGGATGTCTTTTAATAACTCGGGGCCTAGATTTAAACTTCTTTTAATTAAGGACCTCATATTATGGGTTATCCATGGGTTGGGCCTTAGCCTAATTTTAAAATCCGTAGTGCAATGGATTGGATGCGGATGAGGCTAAAACCAGTCCATACCGGCCCATGCTCACCCCCACCAGCACAAGGCGGAATTTTTTTTCTTTTTTAAAGCTAATATGGGCTTGTTTATTTATGGCCCATTATTCTTGGGTTGTTCATCAAAAGTTTTAAAAACGTGGACAGGAGCACAGAGCACTTATGGATACTACAAAGCTAATTAGCTACTCCTATTAGTACTTCTCATAAACAAGCATAAGATAGATTAGGTAATCGATCAACCCTAGAGGATCTCAAACTGCATTTGACGCGAGCGAGAGCGAGTGAGGAAAAAATCACCGAATCATGTCAAGTCCAAGCATAGCATTTGTTTCCATTCAGTTCATCGATAGTCCATGCGGTAATATTATAAAGAGGTCAGTGTTATAAACTATTGTTTATTTACTAAGATGCCCTTCGTGTCTAAGTTTAGGGTTTACATATCTTGGACACCAAGTCTTCTATCTATATAAATAGAGGCCTAATCTCTTGTATTATACACACATTAATAAGAATTTCTCTCTCTCTTCCCCTCTACTTTGCGTTTTCTTCTCCTCTTATTCTATATCACAAGACGTTATCATGCACGTTGCTCTATTAACGGATCCAAGGGGACATGGAAGATCACACTAACGGATCCAAGGGAACAGGTATATATTGCTATGTAATCTATTCGAAGTCTACCAACACTGTACATCTCGGAAACATTATAACACGGTAACCTAACCGGGTCTAAGGGAGGTGGAATGATAAGTGATAACAATCACTTCGTGGTTCGGTGTGTGTGTAAGTGTTAATGACGACAAAAGTCATACTTCGTCTTATTCCTTTTACTAATTATTTATCTTTTATTTTTTCTGATGTATTCCATGTGATTATACGTCTAAACATTAGACAGTGCTTTGTGAATCAAATATTAAATTCAGTACCACCTCAAATAATGTGGAAAAATCTCATGGTGGATAGATCTCGAGTGTGACTCACCTTCACAAAGACCAAGTAATATTATTTTAACCCATTATCTATTTATTTTGGGTGTAGTTACTATCCGTGGGTGAATAATAGACATGGCATATATTTATTGAACTTGGATGAATGGTGAATCTTGCAATTTGATTTTCCTTTCTTCTCTAACTTTCTAGAGAGAAAAAAAAAATGATTTACGGTTTCTATTACCCTATTGAAACTGTAAATACCAAAAATTGGTATTATTGTAATTTGATTACCTTCACGGTAATTATTCACATGCATGGTTGAAAAACCTACGTCCAATTTAATTGGTATCTTTGTATTTTAGACAAAGATCATGTGATTTACCCTTATGGTTTCTATTTCTTTAGTGAAACTGTAATCACCAATAATTGGTGTTACCACAATATAATTACGTTTGCAGTAACAAATCACGTGCATGGTTGAAAAACCTACGTCCAATTTAATTGGTATCTTTGTATTTTAGACAAAGATCATGTGATTTACCCTTATGGTTTCTATTTCTTTAATGAAACTGTAATCACCAATAATTGGTGTTACCACAATATAATTACGTTTGTAGTAACAAATCACGTGCATGGTTGAAAAACCTCCGGCCAGTTAATATTGGTATCTTTGTCAATTGGACAATGATCATGTGATTTGCATTTGGTTTCTATTCTTCACGTAAAACAATTCTTTTACCACGCAATGGATTTTCCATAGCAAACAATATTTTTTTTTCTCTCTCAGTCGTTGATACGTTTTTGGTATATCGTTTTACCAATCATTATTAATTTTATCCATGAATTCTCTATAATGAGATGTAAAATTGGCATTCTAAATATTTTTAGCCAACTTTGGTTATTGATTTCTATTTCTTTAAAGAAATCTTCGTCAACCAAAAAGTAGATTTTTCTACAAAGAATACGATAATTTCTTTATTTTTCTCAAAAGAAATTGGAATTAGATTCTCTATTGGTTATTACGTATTCACAATTGCAAACATCAATGAGATGGAGAATTGCTGCATTCCTGAGGGATATTTAGCAATATTTAGTTCTCTTCCTTGTATTATTCTCCAAAATTTGAAGTTTTTCCACTTGTAGTTGGAATTGGACGCTAAAGATCAAGGGGTGCGCACCCGGCTTGTTAGCTATGTAATTAGTCCTTAAGCGACTTAATTGATCTTTCTATAAATTTCTTTTGCTAAAATAAGTTTCCATAATTTTATTCTAATTTTATTTTTTATGGAGAGTTCGCATATTTTATATGCTTTTGTACCAATTAATTTTGGGTTCCAAATGTACTTCATGGTTGATGTTAAATATGTATGTCTATTAAGACTACATTTATTTTTATGTCGAAAGACATATTTCATAATGAGTATATGTCTCGAATTAATCAGATAATACTCTATATATGAAACTTATTTTCGCAAATAAGATGAAAATATTTCCGCCATAATCAGGGGGAGACTACACACTAATAGATGTTGGTGTTCATTAACTTAAAAAGTTATATTTCTCTCTCATCATGATCAAATCGAAAAAGGCTGCCATCTCAAATAAGGCGTGGAAAATATTTTATTATGCTTTTAATAAGATTATGCCTCTTGGAAGGCAATTCCAGTCACATCTATAATATACGTAGCATTTTATAAGAGGCTACATAGTGCTCCAATAGAGTCTATCAAAAAGATCTACATTCTCATAATTCATATCTCCTCACTGGAAGATGGGGAGATTATAATGCCTGCGGGCGCTGGTACCAGCAATTCTTTGAATATTTTTTTCAAGATATGCATACACTTGAGAATTGTGTAGGATCGTCATTAGATAATATGTTGTCGAATATTCATATAAAGTAGCTACTGAACTAATAAAGATGGTGGTTGTAAACCCCTCTGCAGAGAAATATCGACATAAGTGATTGGTTGGCATACAATCCAAATTAGATTGGATTAATTTCTCAACTAACGCAATTTTGGATCCAATACGTAACACCTTAAAATTTCCAAGATGGTGTAGTCATAATGTGTTGTACGAGAAATATATTCGTTATAAGAACGATTTGAGGGTTCTATTTTTGCTCAGACCCTAGGATTGTGTTAATAAATTTTTGTTCCCCATAAATGATGCCTTTAGCGTGGTAGTCCTGCAAGGACTCGTATGTTGTTGGGAACATATTCAAAATTTTAATCCTTATAAGATTTAAATTATATTCAGACAGCCTCCTGACTCGATTATGTCAGGATTAACAATCCTTTTATGTGTTTTTAGAAATTTGGTACAAAACCAAAGATCTGGATTAATTAGTTGATGATATCAAGTTTACATGTCTCTTGAGGAGTCCTTAAAAACACCAAAATCCACGCTTTTGCAGCACAAATTCTATTTTTCTTTTCTTCCTTAAATATGCAGTTAGAATTATGCTAGCTTAAACTCTTATTCAAGATGGACTAGAGTTATTTTTTTGATGCTTGTCTTCTGTAAAACTCATATAGTTGGGTTAGCATCAATATTTACGTCAAAAGTTGTACTATTTTTCCTTCGTTCAAGTTTTGTCCCATGTGGTTTTCTTGACAAGGTTTTAACGAGGCAACTTCTTGTTGACATTTGATTTTCATTTAAAATGTTGATATTGTGCTTTTTTTTTTCCCTTCGTCCAAATTTTTCCCTATTGGGTTTTATTGGCAAGGTTTTAGTGAGGCAATTTAATTCAACATGATGGTCATCCAAGGGGGAGTCGTATCAATTTTGGTTGTTTAGTGGATGCCCACATTTGATTAAACCAAATCAACTTAATCATCTCCTAAGAATTTGGATTTCCTTCTCACAAATACGATTTTTGTTCCCGTATGATAAGGTATCTTGGCACTTTATCAAGAAACTACATCAACTATTTCGCAAATCATCTCCGAGAATCTAGCAACCCAAGACACAAGTCGTCAATGTTTTTAAAGAATCATAGAGACTCGAGAAAACTACTACTAGAAGACTAACACAAAAGAAGACTTCATCAAGTAGCAATTTTGTGAACGAAAGAAGAAGAATTTTCTGCATTCAAGAAATCTATTCATCAAATTGGGAAGTCACGACTCAGAGATTTGCAAGCCAAGATTTAACTGAAGTACTCATCAGGGGGAGCGACGCCATCATCAAAGGTGCATTCACTGGACTTTATCGCGTTGTACTCTTTTTCCTTTGTCAAGGTTTTGTCCCACTGGGTTTTCCTTGTCAAGGTTTTAATGAGGCAACATCTGCGTGTCCAACACTTGTTTTGAGTTTTTACATGCTTATGCAATTTCAGGTTTTCTCTTTGAGTTTTCTGGTATGCTTGTAATGACTTAGCCACAGTGGTCATCAGGGGGAGTGTTATAAACTATTGTTTATTTACTAAGATGCCCTTCGTGTCTAAGTTTAGGGTTTACATATCTTGGACACCAAGTCTTCTATCTATATAAATAGAGGCCTAATCTCTTGTATTATACACACATTAATAAGAATTTCTCTCTCTCTTCCCCTCTACTTTGCGTTTTCTTCTCCTCTTATTCTATATCACAAGAGTCAGTATCTAATCCTACATGTTCTTTATTCTTTTTTCTTTTACTTTGATACATTTTATTTTTTATTTTTTTGTGTGTTTTTTTATCGGAAAATGGGTCATTTGTCCAAAAAATTTTAAACCATGGTTCAAATGGACGAGTAAAAATTATTATGGGTGAAATGGACACAAAAAAAATAGCAAGGATGAAACTGGATTCATCCTGACTTAAACTTAAAAAATAGCGAGGATGAAACTGGATGCATCCCGATGTTAATTAAAAATAAGAAATAGTATTTGAAAATGTGTAGGATGAAACTGGTTACATCGTGACTATTTTTATATTTTTGTCCATTTAAACAGTATCAAAATCTAAATGTCTTTTTCACCCAGGAATTATTGATTTTGGTCTTTTTAACCAATTTTGTGTTTTTTTTGGTCAGTTGATACAATTTTACTCCCATAGTCATACAATTTTTCTGTGGCTTTGATCATAAACTGTTGGAGAAAATGAGTTTTACTTAAAAAAAATTATGGTCTTGGTGTGGTTTGATCTAATGACCTAAGAGCAACTGCAGTGGGCGACTATACCCATTTTTTTTGGTCTCAGAACCAGGCGTAGCGGGACGGACCATCGACCAAATACCAGACTAAATGAACAGTGGGCGATTATATTTGGTCGGGGACCAAAGACTAAACCCAAATATAGTCGAGCGTGCATATAATGTTCGCCCCAAAACCAGCGAACTTAAAGTTTACGCCCCACACCCGGCTGGGATATAGTTTACGCCCACACCAAGCGGGGTAAAATGTTCGCCCCACCTTTTTTTTTTTTTTTTTTTTTTTTTGTTGAGGCGAACATATAAAGTTCGCCTGGTGTGGGGCGAACATTATATGTGATCTCACACCAGCGGACATTATATGTTCGCCCTTTTTTTTTTTTTTTTTTTTTTTTTTTTTTAGTCTGGGCGGGGATAAAATGTTCGCCCCACACCAGCGAACTTATATGTTCCGCCCCACCAAATTTAGTCGGCACCCACTGCGTCACACTGCGGACCAAACTAAAATTTGGTCTTTTTTTTTGGTCTTTGATCTTTGGTAATAGTCGCGCCACTGCAGTCGCTCTAAGGGTCTAAGGATACTCACTCATTTTTGGGTGAATGAAGTGGAACCTTTAGTCCCACATTGTGGAAAACTAAAGAGGAGCTCCACTATATAATCATACACTTATGTATGAATTGTAGAACGTGGGTGGAGCGGGTGGGAAAAAATACAATTTTTACCCATGCGATATGCCATGCACCAAGTCCCTTTTGATTTAATTTTGGGCAAATTTTTCTTTAGGAAATTAGTTCCAAAATTATTTATTAAGAGTTTTATTTTTGGGTAAATTCCTTTTACGTGTTTTACTTGTTTTTGAAGAAAACCAAAACCTAACTTGATTTGCAAGTATTTCATCCTATAAATACAACTCGAAAATATGTTTTCAATACATGGAAAAATTCTTTTTTTTATTTCTAGGGTTTCTCCGTACGTTTTTACTTCCATCCCGTTGCTGAGTTCGAAGAAAGGGTAACTTGCGTTGTGCTAACTTAAGTTATATCGGGCAGTCTTATCCTGGACACATCTTCGCTGTGAGGGGTTTAGCATTACTCAACTCGAGTATACCCGCGAACTAATGTGTTAAGGACAACTTGTTGAACCTGTGATTCTGCCCTCGTCAAGTTATTTCGGTAGAGTTGTTTCGCATTAGTTCTTTACATATTATTTTGATACATCTAACGTGCTATTCATCGTTGCAAGATTCCAACATAAACTATTGCATCATATGGATGCTCCTCCTGTAGTTCGTAGTTAATACCATTTCAGCGTCACAATAAAGTACTATAGTATATTCGTATAAAACTGATTGGAGCATTTTTTTTGTTGAGATTTTTTTCTGGACATAGCTTAGTCCTTAAATTTTCTTCCTTAAGCATTTGTCAAAATGTGTTTGCTTTCGTTTATAATAGAAAGATTCCGCGCACTTCTCAGTGTTCCTTAATTAGGCCGACCGAGCGAAGCGAGGGAGGACTCTATATATGGTGATTTTGTGTCAATGTGAAGCGTGACATTTTTTTCAATTACACAAAAAAGATTGAATTTTGGTACGAACACCTGGAAAAGACTAAGATGTCCCTCTAAATCAAATTTTACCTTTTATCCTTTAGACATTTTCGTAAATAAATCAAAGAGGAAGGGGAATAAGGTATTAGACATTTTCGTAAATAAACCAAAAAGAAAGGGCACAACAGTAAATGCATTTTTTATATATTTAAAAACCTCGTACATTTCAAACTACGAGTCGTATTTTTATAAATTTTATATATTTGGAAAGCCCTTTAAATTAGCTACGCAATGAGCACAAACAATGATATCAAATTTTTGTTTTTCAATTTTTTTTATTATTCTCCAAATTTTGTATCTTTTCTCCTTAAAAATTAGGCATAGCTTAAAATTAGACATATCTTAAAAAAAAATTGAAAAAAACAACAAGAAAAATAAAATGATTGACTAAGTATAAAAACAACTAATTTTAAAATGAAAAGCACAACATATGGTGTTGAATCACCACCAAATTATTTGCAAAGTAAAAATATACCATGGCCTACCTGTCTGGAAAAATGATACTTTCGCGTCGTGTTTGGAAAAATTATACCTTCGTGCCGTCTCAAGAAAAATAATATTTTCACCCTACAGCGGAACTAAATTGTGTGAACACAAAATTTAGTTTTACGTCAATTTTTTCGGTCGGCCATCCCACCGTGGTAGCGGTCATCTAGTTATCTTCTAAAGGCATTTCATTTCAAATGTTTTATGGTAGAGTTTAACTATGTAATGAAGTTGTGGTTTATATATTCCTTCGTGTCAATGTTATAAGGTAAATTTTACTGAAAAGCTAAAATTATTTTTGCATTATAGGGCATTCGAAATTTTCCGCACAAGGTCAGCAAAATGTCAGAGCCGGCCCTGATTAAACCTGAATCTATAATTGCAACAGGGCCTGATCTAGCAGGAGAAATGGCTGCAGCACTTGCAGCCGCATCAATCCTCTTCATCGATGACAAAACCTACTCAGCGAAGCTGGTTGATGCTGCAGAAGTACTGTTCAAATTTGCTTCAGCGCCTGGCAACCACCATCCTTACAGTTTTCATGATCCAAGAATTGCATATGGATCTACAGGTAATTGTTGTACTCTTTTAGATCAGTAAAACAAATAATTTTATAGATGGATGGAAAAGATTTACATGTCAAGGAGGTGTTCCTAAGAGCTGAAGCAATAGAGAGAGAGAGGAAAATAGAACTCTTGGCTGTATATAACCAGCAGTTAGAATTTAAATTTTTGTATGAATTTCGGTGCTTGAATATGTGGGGATGGTTTTCCGATAGAATGTCAGCTGAAAACCAAGTGTGCATAGATTCTAGTTGCCAACCTGGTGGGTGTTCATGGTCGGTTTTGGTTCGGTTTCAAGCCAAACCAAAACCGAAACCAATACTATCGGTTTCTAAAAATTGAAACCAAACCAATCCATTAACCATTGGTTAGGTTTCCAAATGGTTCCAGCCGGTTTCGGTTTTTCCCAGTGATTTTTGGTTTACTAATAATTATGTCAAACCAAAAAAAAATTACACTAATTTACTGAAAAAAATAGTATTGGTTTACAAAAATTTACAGACAAAAAATAAATAAAAAAAATATCAAGAGTAGTTAAAGCTTACTCTAAATTTAGAGATCAAAAGAAGATTTAACTAATGACAGTGACATCTCTAATGAAAATTTAATCAATGATTATTTTTTTTTTATCAATATTCGGTTAACCATTGGTTATTGGTTCGGTTTCTCTATCATACCAAAACCAAACCAAACCATTAATCTCGGTTTTCATCTTTTCAAAACCAAAACCAACCATTAGTTAATGGTTCGGTTCGGTTCCCCCCTAATCGGTTTGGTTTGGTTCGGTTTCTCGGTTAACCAGTAACCATGAACACCCCTACTGGTGATGGTCTGGCTGTGTCTTTATGTAAATATACTGTCAACTATTTGGTTGGGTTACTCTCTATTGGGATAATGTTTTGAATTTATCTACTAAGACAACTCATATTCCAGAAAAATCAAGTTTGGGAGAGTACATGGTTTTGTATTTGATATATTCATATGTCTTGTACTAATCTTTATACTAATTGGGCATTAATTGTTCTTGCTCGTTCCACAGGTTTCTTGGACGAGCTGCTCTGGGGAAACATCTGGCTGTATTACGCCACAGGTAGCATCAAGTACCTGCACTCAGCCACAGACAGTGACCTCGCAGGTTACTTGAAAAGAACCAAGGAGTCCAAGATATTCAGCTGGGACAATAAATTACCTGGTGCTTTCAACAAGGACCCGGATGTTCCTAAATCCAGGGTTTCCCTTCGAGAAGACCCTGAGCACATTCCACGACTTGAACGATTTGAACATGTGTTCATTTTTGAAACGGTTCACAGTTTTCAAATACACGTACGCCAGGTGAGATCCAGTTCATGATGCAAATATTTATTTCACAAAATTGGTCAAAAAGACCAAAATCAACAATTCCTGGGTGAAAAAGACACTTAGGTTTTGATACTGTTTAAATAGCCAAAAATTAAAAAGATACTGTTTAAATGGACAAAAATTAAAAATAGGCTGGATGTAACAAGTTCCATCCTGTCCATTTTCAAATATTTTTTTCTTATTTTTATTTTATACAGGATGCATCCAGTTTCATCCTTGTTAGTATAAGCCAGGAGGAATCCAGTTTCATCCTTGCTATTATTTTTTTGGCTATTTCACCCGTATTTTTTTTTACTCGTCCATTTGAACCGTGTTTTAAATTTTTTTGGACAAATGACCCATTTTCTCTATTTATTTTTAATAAATCCACATGTCCTTGCTCATCACCTTCTTCTGCTACAATTGGTGTTTGGTCAGTTTCTTAGGTTGAGGTGTTTGTTATCTTTTAAATCCAGTGAATCTACATTTCATTTCGTATGTGCTAGTGGTGTCGGTGCTAAGCATCATCGTCTCCATTTTCAGCCCACATCGAATACTATTGGTGCTGTTACTCATTATCAATAACCTCCCAATCTTCATATATGCAATGGAAACGATTTCATATATGCCTTCTTCTACATAATTTTCTGCAACCTATAATTCATGTTTACTGTTGATTACTGCGACAAGTATTACTGTCTTAGAATAAAATGGGAAATACAGTTTGAATGCTGCTTTCATTAGCTCACTATACGCCGATTATGTGCTAACTAGCCTGATGCTTTAGAAGACTTGATTTTTTATACACTTTCAGGAGCTACGTTAGCAAGTTTTTAACTTTATATGTGACCTTACAAAAAAACTTCTGCCAGAAAAAGGTTTCAGAATGCCAGGCATACATGTTAATGATCCTCCTTCAACCTAAATTGGGACATTGATGGCCTTCAATCTGTCTAAAGAAACTTCCCTGCAAGAAACAAGAGTTTGAAATAGAATAAGAAAAGTTCCAACAATATGAGTAACAAATCATAACAACTGACTATCATAGTTCCCATACAAATGTGACTTGGGTCTAAGATGATCCGAAACCTCCCAGTGCTACGACTGTCTTTTAAGCCTCCATCCCCATTCAAGCAACACAGTCGCCCTAGAACAAAGTTAGATGAAGGTGTCTATACAGTTTTTGTGGAAACATGTCGAGGGGCCTGAACTCATTACAATATGTAGCAAAAATCTTCGAATTTAAGGTTAAACGTATCAACAATATCTGGGAAGGTCAGACAACTTGCACTAAACCATCTTAACCCCCAAATATGGAAGGAACCCTAGCCAAATAAACCCGGAGTTTTAACTCCACCATATTGATGGTTATTGGTCACCTAATCAGCACCTAGCAGTTCAATTTCACTCTCCAATCAGGATAGTTTCAGGTTCTAAAGATAAACTTGCAAAGCAGGAACATTAGAAGTAAGTAAGTAACAAATGGAAGGGTATGACTGGTAATAAAAGTAATGGTACCTAACCTGAATGCATCTTCAAGCTCTTTATTTTCAGGATCCAGTTTCAAACCTTTGGAGAAGGCATCTGCTGCATCATCAAGCCTCTGCTGATCATGCAGCAAAGATAATCAAAAAGGATTTCCTTAAATAAAAAGAAGAGATGAAATTAACCGACAGGGAGAAATTGAAGAATTTGTACTTTCAGCAGTTTTAGTGCTACGCCTGCCCTATAATACGCCTTAGGCCAGTCTGGTCTTTTCAAGATGCATTGATTAGCATCTTGAAAAGCAAGATCTCCTTCATTGGAGTACACGTAACACATACTCCTGTTGGATAGCACAGCTGGATCACCAGGTTTAATGCTGAGGGCCTGAAAAAAATCACTAGAGCAATTAACGCATCAATTGGAAAAAAGAAAACACAACATAGCTTGAAAGAAATAGGCTAAGAACAGAAATATCTTTCAAATCAGTTTCCATGTTAGAGAAAATGCAAAGACAACGTTGAAATTACACCAAGTAACAACAGGAGAAACATGTGTCTCTGCATATGAATTACACTAGATACCAACTTTAATACATCAACTGAGATGTACGGTTTAGTTCATACGAGATTAAGCTTAGGTGACAATGATTTGAGAGGATCAGAGAAGTTCTCTTTCTTGTGCAAAACTGTGCAGTTGAGACTTGAAAGAAACCACTGTTTGGATATGTGGCCATAGATTTACTGGCAAAAAGAAAAATGAAGCGTTTTACCCTATTTTGTTTCTATATCATGACTTGGTAGATTTACATTTTTCGCATCAATTTATTCACTACAATTCATAAATGATCCAAATTGTATTGCATATGATGATATAAATGCTTAAAATCATTACACTATACAGATGGGAGGAGTATTCTTATTTCACCTTCTATTTGAAGCAATCAATAAAATTAAAATCCATTTAAAGGCATAACCTTCGGTAGATGTTCCCTGCGATTCCCAAATGAAAGGATCCAAATGGTATCGCGTTACAAATGCTTAAGAATCACTATGTAGTCCTTGGAAGGTGTACGAGTTCTTATTTAACCTTCCATTTAAAAGCTATCAATTAAAGTAAATTTCAATCAAACGCTTAAGTTTAGAGTTAGTTCCAGTTAAAAAAGAAAAGGTACCTTTGAGTACCAATATACTGCCAGCCAATACTCCTTCCTCTGGAATGCACTTGTTCCCCTTGATTTTGCCTCAAGAAAGAACACTGTTGCTTTACGATTCATCTGTCAGTAATGAAGATTTAGCACAAATTTACTTGAAAGCTTACCAAAAAGTAAAAACTACACATCTATAAGCACCACTGCATGAAAGTTGGAAACTGCTGAATGCCAACAAAAACATAAACCTAATATCGATCCAGAACTTCTAGTACTAGATAATTTACAGTAAGCCATTGAAAAGATTCTGAAGTCATTTTAGTACCATAGTGGTATGCCACTACTCAAATCCTGAAAAGATATATACATCTTGTATTTACCTTTTTGTTGAACTTCTTAGATTTCACATGATTCAATATTCCATTTACGCTCCAGTCAACATATGATGGAATGGGAGAAGTTACAGGAAAAAGAATCTCAACACCTCGACGATTATCTTCAATAGCTGTGAGTTCTATTGGCTTTAGTCCACGCTGTGACAAGAAGAAGTCGGATTTCAGACCCAATAAACCACAGGTAACATACTAACATCAATGAATCATCTCATAGTGTACCACCACTTCTGTTCACATTAAAATAACACAATTAAAGACTAAACAGAGGATCAAGAAAGTTACGCCTTTCTAGCGCAAGGACAAAATAATTAGGACAGTCCCTTTGATCGTTCGACTCAAAGAGGCTCATTAAACACCAATATAACAACTTTTAAGTACCATTTCATATATGTTACAACAGATGATACCCACTAAATGAACAGAAACCAAAAGCAAAATCAGCTTACCATATCAGTAGCATTTGGATCTGCACCAGCTTCAACCAGCAGCTTGATGATTTGTGTTACCCCCGCTGCAACTGCAAGTGGGAGAGCTTTTAATCCATCTGGTCCACCATTTGGATCAGCACCTGCCTAAACAGATGAAAATAACATTTACAAGAACAACTTATATAGGGTATATTTACAAACTAGTCTAAATAGATGTTACGAAAGTCAAACAAAAATGAAGAAAAATATTTCTACCTTCAGTAATAGCTCCACACATTGCCAAGATTGGGAAATAATAGATACTTGAAGTGGAGTAAACATATCATGGAAGACCAAATTTGGCTGTAAAGATAAAACAGAATGTAGATTCAGTGATCCTTTTGCTTAAAGAAAAAAAACAAGGATGCACTGTGGAAGTAAAAGGAATGATCCTATGGTATTATCATTTCCACGTAACAAATGTGTACGTAGAGAGGAGGTGTATTACGATCGCGCTGGCATTCTAACAAGTAAGCTGAGAAACAAAAACTTGAGCAACATGAGGCAGAGATTCAACTCAACACGGTAGGAAACGTATATCAAAAAAGCTTATTGTACAATATCTCGTGTATGCAGGGTTCAGCTTAATTCTAATTCAGAATTAAAAATAAACATATGCTGTGATCAATACCAGTAAGTTGTACTCACATTGGCACCATGATCCAGAAGAATTTTAACTGTATCGTGATAGCCATAAGTGGCAGCGTATTGTAGCGGTGAGGGATAATCATCCGTTACATCCACATTAATACCTTTTGAAAACATCAGGGATATGACATCTTTATGGCCTGCAACAGGATAAAACATCAAGTCCTCACTAAGGCTACTCTAAAATGTCTGAATTACAAATTTAGAAAGTTACCAAATCAGTTGGAAAGCAACCTACCATTCATGGCGGCATGATGAAAAGGAGTACAGTTTGAATCATCTAGTATTTCAGAATTGGCACCCATTTCAAGAAGATATTCCACGGCAGCCAAGCGCCCTTCTACAGCTGCGTGGGATAGGGGAGTTTTACCTGCGAAACATGTCACCGCAAATTGCATAATTACACACACTTGTACACGCTTCAATTAGTACTAAAGCTCTGCAAGTAGATTAACTCACTCAGCCATGTATTAGCTGTAGAAATACTAATGGATCTAAAACACCCATCTCATTTGCAACGCAGAATGTTAAAACTCGTCATTTCGAGCCATACACTTAGATTTTTAAGCTTATCAACATTAAATTCTATTCGTACTAAATCAAAATTGTGGCAACACGATCATACGGACTATTCACACCAACAATCTAAGTTATAAACCAGTTGGCAATATGTCTTTGCTTAAAGAAAACAAAGCTAAAAGATCATTAACTTATGGTTGTAATATCCACCCTAGAAAACCCCTAAACATGAGACAGAAAACAACAATTTCCAATTCCCCAAACCCTAACACACAGAAATAAACAGAAAAACAAATTGAAGCAAGCAAATCAGAAGCAAGAACACAATTAGTACCAAGAATCATGAAATATAAAAAAAGAACCCCAATTATTATCATACCCGACCCATCTTCAACATCAATTTCAAGTTTTATTTCCTGAATCAAGTACTTGAGAACTTCAACACTTCCTCCGGAAGCAGCAAAATGAACAGCTCTCTTTCCATCTCCATCTCTAGTAGTCTCAATTACAGCTGCTACTCCATCTCCATGTAATGGATCCAGGGCTACTGCAAACTCTGATTCCAAAATCAACACCAAAAATTATCAGAAACACAGGAAAACAAAATCCAAGAAAAAAAAACAAGAAATCCAAAAGTAAAAAGTTGCTCACGTTTGAACAGATTGAGTTGTCCAACATGAGCAGCGTTGAGAAAGACCTTAGCTGTTGTAAACAAAGAGGAAACAAACGGATTAGTAAGTCCAATGATAAAGAGGTAATGGCAAATGAAGATTAAAAAATTGTGAAGCAAAACCCTAGGCTAGAGTTTTATAGACAGCACTGACTTGCAGGTGGAATATTCTCCATGGCGAGAGAAGAAGAAGATGAAGAAGGAGAAGAGAGGGTTTTAGATTGTGAGGAGAAAGAAAGAGGAAGATGAAGAAAAGTGTTTCAGCTTTTAACACAAAAAGACGCGCCAAGAAACTGACGGTCAATACAGTGGTTGGTGCGAGTCTAAATAGGTCTCCACCTAGTCGGTCACGTCCTGTGGTACGTACACACATAACGTGAGCCACGGTAAATACCACAACACTTGTTTGTTGTTCGCCAAATCCACTGAGTCGGCTAAATCTGACTCAAAAATTAAAATTACGAAGCAGAAAACTTGTAAGAATAAAAACTCAAATGTAAATATATGAGCCAATCAGACCTTGAGTTAAATGTAAATGATCTAATATTTGAGTTAGGCCAAATAAAATTGCCAAAGTCAAACCGAAAAAATCATGTTAAAATGGCACTTACTATAATCCGGGAAAAATCATGAGCTTTTTGTTGTTGTTATTATCTAGTCTTTTAAGTTTTATTTCCGAAATAAATAAGTTGTTTTTTGTTTTGTTCTCATTTTCATTATGCAACATTTGATTTAAAGATTAAAAATGAGTAACTTAGACATTTAGAAGAACTACAAATATCTACAAGAACATACAAGTGGAAGGTGCGGTCAAGTGGGTGTTGTGTTTGGCAGCCGTGCTTTGAACCCTGAACTAAAGCAATGTTTCCACTACAACCCAACACGCACTTCCAACAAAGGAAGGCCAAGAAAGCAAAGAAAAACCCAGCAATTAGAGATGCAGGCAATATAATCAAAATGAATTACACCTCTAGCTACTGAAACCTCGAGCCAAAACATGTGAGAACGATGCAAGGGCTAGTTCACCACATATGCCTCTCTCTAATTTACTAGTCTATGGAACAAATTATGAAAATAATCATTCCAAAACACGGATTTCATTGTTATACTTCCATACTAGATAAAACTGGGATTGCATTGTTATACTGCCCAAAGCAGGATTTCAAAATCGATGCTAAGAAACCTCGCAGCATAGTAAGTTGGCTATATACATAAAAAAGACTAGCCGGATGCTTCAAAAGACCTGATCTTTAACATACTTTCAGAGCTAGGTTAGCAAGTTTTTAACTTTATACATAACCTTTCAAAAACTTCCACCAGAAAATGAGCTGCCTTTCTATCTAATGCTACACATTGACTGCCTTCAACCTGTCTAAAGTCACCTCCCTGTAAATAAGACGAGAGTGAAACAGAATAAGAAAAAGTCGAACAATATGAGAAACAAATCATAAGCATCGACTATCAATGCTTCTGTGTTGCTATATAATATACATTATGTTGCATTTACCACCAAGTACGAAAGGAACCCTAGCCCAATCAACCTGGAGTATTAATGCCACTGGGTTGACGGTTATTATTGATCATCCAATCAGGATAGGTTCAGGTTCTAATGATAAACTTGCTAAGCAGGAATGCTAGAAGTAATAAATGTAATGGTACCTTACCTGAATGCTTCTTGAAGCTCTTTACTTTCAGGATCCAGTTTCAAACCATCGGAGAAGGCATCTGCTGCATCATCAAGCCTCTGCGGATCATGCAGCAAAGATAATCAAAAAGGATTCTTTAAAATAGAAATAAGAGAAGAAAATTAACAGACCAGGAAAAATTGACGAATATATACATTTAGCAGTTTGAGTGCTACGCCTGCCCTAAAAAACGCTTTAGGCCAGTCCGGTTTTTCCAGCAAGCATAGAGTAGCATCTTCAAAAGCAAGAATTCCTTTGTTTAAATACGCATAGCACAAACTCCTGTTAGATAGCACAGCTGCATCACAAGGTTTCATGCCGAGGGCCTGAAAAACAAATCAGTAGATCCATCAATACCCATCAATGAGAGGGGGAAAAAAACATAAGACAGCTTGAAAGAAAGAGACTAAGAACCAATGGATCTCTAAGATCAAATTCCACATTTGAGAATACGGGAAGACAATGTGGAAATTGTGGATGTTAGCGGTTACCCATTTCAACTCCACTACAGGAGAAGCATGTTCCTCTGAATAGGAATTACAAAATGCAAAAACATTACAAAATCAACTGAGATGTACGGTTAAGTCCTTTATAGATTAAGCTTAGGTGAAATTGATTCGAGAGGAACAGAGAAGCTATCTTTCTTGTGTAAAACGTTGTAGTTGGGACTTGAAAGAAGACGCTGTTCTAAAACTTGATTATAGATTGTGAAATGAAAATGAAGGCTTGTACCCTAATACGTTCCCTAGATCATGAATTTGGCAGACTTACACTTGTAGTATGTTCCCTGAAATTCTCAAATGATCCAAATTGTATCGCTATGATGTTATGAATGCTAAAAAAACCACTTATCCTTGGAAGGTGTATATATGTTATTATTTCACCTTCCAATTAAAAGATATATATTAAAGTAAAATTCATTCAGACGCTTAACTGTTGAGTGTTTCCGATTATAAGAAAGATACCTTAGAGTACCAATACACAGCCAGCCAGTACTCCTTCCTCTGGAATGCACTTGTTCCCCTTGATTTTGCCTCAAGAAAATACTCCATTGCTTTACGATTCATCTGTCAGTAATGAAGATTTAATACAATAAACTTTACTTGAACCTACCAACTACACATTTACGAGCTCCATTGCATGAAAGTTGGGAACTGCTGAATGCCAACAAAAACTAGAAACCAAATATCGATCAAGAACTTCTAGTAATAAATGATTTACAGTAAGCCGTTTAGAAGATACCAAAGTAGTTTTAGTGCCAAAATGGTAAGTCACTATTCAAAACCTTTTATTTACCTTTTTGTTGAACTTCTTAGATTTTGCATGCTTCATTATTCCATTTATGCTCCAGTCAACATATGATGGAATAGGAGAAGTCACAGGAAAAAGAATCTCAACACCTCGATGATTACCGATAACAGCTGCGAGTTCTATTGGCTTTAGTCCGCGCTGTGACAAGAAAACGTCGACTTTCATAACCCAAACAACCATAGGTGACATCAATGTATCATCTCATAGTGTACCACCACTTCTTTTCGTATTAAGAAAGCACAATAAAAGACTAAACAGAGGATCAAGAGCGCAAGGATGAAATTACTAAGACAATCCCTTGATCGTTCGACTCAAAGAGGCCCATGAAGCTTTATAAAGTCAAATGAGACACTTCATATCACTAACAAGATGATGCCCACTAAATGAACAAAGACCAGAGGTAAAATCAGCTTACTATATCTGTAGCATTTGGATCTGCACCAGCGTCAACCAGCAGCTTGATGATCTGCATTTCCCCCGCTGCAAGTGGAAGAGCTTTTAATCCATCTGGTCCACCATTTGGATCAGCACCCGCCTACACAGATGAAAAAAATCAAGTTATATAGGGTATATTTACAAACTAGTCAGTCTAAATAGATGTTACTTAAGTCAAACAAGAATGTAGAAAAATATTTTTACCTTCAGTAATAGCTCCACACATTGCCAAGAATGGCAATAAATAGATGCATGAAGTGGGGTAAATGTATCTTGGAAGACAAAATTTGGCTGCATGGATAAAACAGAATGCAAAGTCAGTGACCCCCTTGCTTAAAGGAAAAAGGAGAAACTGTGCAAGTAAAAGAAATGATCCTATGTTATTATCATTTCCATGTATCAAATATGGGCGTAAAGAGGATGTGTATTACAACAAACACACTAGCATTCTGACAAATATGCTGAAAAGGAAAAACTTATAAAGCAGCATTAAGCATAGATTTAACTCAACACGACTGGAAATGTATGCTTCTAGTTGTATCAAAAGAGCTTACTGTACAATCTATCGTGTATATAGGATTTGTCTTTAAATAGTTTTAATTCAGAATAAAAAATAAACATATGCTGTGATCAATACCAGTAAGTTCTACTCACATTGGCACCATGATCCAGAAGAATTTTAACTGTAGCGTGATCGCCAAAAGTGGCAGCATATTGCAGCGGTGAGACAAAATCATTCATTACATCCACATTACAACCTTTTGAAAGAAACAAGGATAAGATATCTTTATGCCCTGCAACACGATAAATAAAACATCAAGGCCTCTTTTAGGCTACTCTAAAATGTTTGAATAACAGATTTGGAAAGTTACCAAATCAGTTGGAATGCAACCTACCTTTAATAGCAGCATAATGCAAAGGAGTACAATTTGAACCATCTGTTATTTCTGGATTGGCACCCATTTCAAGAAGATACTCCGCGGCAGCCAAGCGCCCATCTATAGATGCACGGCACAGGGGAGTTTTACCTGTGAAACACGTCACCACAAATTGCATAATTACACACACTCGAACTTGAAAATTTTAAGGATTATCAACTATAACTTCAATTACTACTACAGCTATTATCAACAGGATGTGGTAATATACTCCCTTCGCCAACATCTAACAGTGGAAGTAAATTACAGTTGAATCTAAAACACCCATCTCATTTTCGACACAGAATGTTAAAACTCATCCTCTGGAGCCATTTACTCAAAATTTACATAGTTTTAAGCTTATCAACTTCAAATTCTATTAGTACCAAATCAAAAACGTGGTCACACGATCGTATGAATTATTCACACCAACAATCTAAGTTATAATCCTCTTGGAAATGTCTTTGCCAACATCTAATATCCAAGAAAAAGAAAGACAGGACTAAACAAAGCCGAAAAATCATTAACTTATGGTTGTAATATCCATCCTAGAAACCCCTAAACATGAGACAGAAAATTTTCCAATTCCCCAAACCCTAACACACAGAAATAAACAGAAAAACAAATTGAAGCATGCAAATTGGAAACAAGAAGACAATTAGTACCAAAACCATGAAATCAAAGAAAACAACCCCAATTATCATCATACCTGACCCGTCCTTGACATCAATTTCTAGTTTCAATTCCTCAATCAAGTACTTAAGAACTTCAACACTTCCTCCCGAAGCAGCAAAATGGATGGCACATTTCCCATCTCCATCCTTAGTATTCTCAATTATTTCTGCAATTCCATCACCATGCAATGGATCCAGTCCTATTGCAAACTCTGATTTCAAAAACAAAACAAAATCATCAACAAAAATTCAACAACAATATCCTCAAAAACACACAAGAAATGAAAAATCCAAGATAAACGAAGCTCTTACGTTTCAGTAAATTGAGTTGTCCAA
Organism: Papaver armeniacum; assembly: GCA_023531295.1. Taxonomy (NCBI): domain Eukaryota; kingdom Viridiplantae; phylum Streptophyta; class Magnoliopsida; order Ranunculales; family Papaveraceae; genus Papaver; species Papaver armeniacum. The sequence goes on from JAJJWW010009486.1 coordinate 74,543, forward strand.
GATGAGCAGCCTTGAGAAAGACCTTAGCTGCAATTAAACCAACAAACACACAGATTAGTACTCCAAACCATACAAAGGTAGTGAAAATGAAGAGAAAACAAAACTCTAGGCTAAGGTTTTACAGAGAGTACGGACTTGCAGGTGGAATATTCTCCATCGCCGGAGAAGAAGAAGGAGGAGAAGAGAGAGGGTTTTTCTGTGATAAATGAGGAGGGTTTTTTTATGAAAAGAAGCGCCAAGGATTTTGATAGACAGACAGTAAGCACACTGAAGCAGATGTAAGTCTGAATAAGACTTTACTTAGTCAGACACGTCTTTGGTACATGCGCGACACGTCATTTACTTATAGGGTTGAATCGGTAAAAGTAAAGTGTCCCACGACTCCCACGTCTAAACAGGGAGTACGAGACAGTGCTGCTAGTGCTAGCAAGATGCTAGTGGGTGTTTGAACCCGCAAAATTAGCTTTTTGACCCAACCAAGTCAGAAATTTAGGAATTCGTACAGTTGAAATTCTATCCATTTGCCAAGAAGGCTAGTAAAATTTACTAATTAATTGAATTATTAATTTAACGAGTTAAAAATTTGATTTCTGTAAGGCAAGCTGGATCAGAAAATTATACATTATGTTAGACTAATTATTGAACAATTGAGTATTGATTAATGAAATTTTAACTGTAATTACAAGGTTATTTGGATACATTTTGAAAATTTATCCGCCAACACAATTTCTGAATGATTTTTTTAGAAGCAAAAAGAAAAAGAAAACTTACTTTATTCAAAGTAAGATTGTTTTGTTTCTGACTTCCAGAATTATTTTTTCTTTTTTGTGGAAAGATGAAAGCGTAAGTATTTTTGGTATCCAAACACTACCCTTTTCGATTAATTTATAGTCGAAGTGGTTGGGAGTTGTGGTGCGAGTCTGAATAGGTCACAACCTAGTAAGTCAAATTTTGCGATAAATACCATACATTATACGGTTTTCAAGTCTTTTACTTAAGTATGGGTCATGGGCAAGAATATATAACGTGTATCGCGGTAAATACACATGAATCTAACTTATTGTATCATAATAAAAAATAATTGAATCTAATAGTAAAATTAAGCTTTTGAACAAAATGAGATATGTCTGATAGCTTCAAGCCATATATGAGCCAGGTCAGAAATCAAAATATGATAAAACAAGGTTTATGAAATTAATGATAAATCCAATCAGTCGTGCTTTGAGATATAAATTGTGAGAGTGACGTTGGTAATATTATGAACTAAAACTACATTTCCTCTAGAATCCAACACGCAGTTTCAAATAAGAAAGGCCCGAAAAAAAGACATCCAAGCAAGGCAATTAGAGATGCCGGCAAGGGAAAAAAATCAAGGGCGTGTTAGAAATTCCTTCCTCTAATTTACAATCCTTATGCATTCGTCTATGGAACTAAATCCAGAGATCCATTCCAAAGCTCAAGTTCCATTATTACTTTTTCATACTAGAAAAGCCCAGAGCAGGCTAACCAATCCACAAATTGGCATTTTAAAGCTCTCAAAATAGTATCGTGCATACCTACACAATTTTTACAGAGTTTTTGTTAATGGATAATAAGAAAGGAAAACTTCACAGCAAAATCAGAAACCTCCACAGCAAAAAAGACTAGCTGGGTGCTTCAAAAGACCTGGCACTTTCAGAGCTACTTTAACAAGTTTTGAACTTTATACATAACCTTACAAAAAAACTCCCACCAGAAAAAGGTTTCGGAATGAACAACCTTGCTATCTAAAGTGGGACACTGATGGCCTTCAATATGTCTAAAGTCACCTCCCTGTAAGATAGAAGAGTGTAGAATTAGGCAAGGTCAAACAATACGAGAAACAAATCATAAGAACCAACTATCATGGTTCTTTGTTGCAACATAATATACATCATGATACATTAACCAAAAACTACGAAAGGAACCCCAATCAACTTCACTACAGCGGAAGACTTGATTCAAAACTTTTTCCTAAAATCAGAAGATCCATCTACTTTGATTATGCATATGAAACAAAGAACATGCTTGAATAACTTAACTTCTTAACAATTGAGAAGACCCAAAGATTCCAGCCTTGACTTCTTGGTCCTGTGTTTTCTTCACCAAAACTTCAAACAAGAATTGTATAATAATAATGGAAAATACTTTTACTGCTTGGGTTGCTTATACCTAAAAAGTCTTAACATATTTATTAGAAGGAATGGAGAGTATTTTCAATGCTAGTGTGGGCGAACAAGAAAATAGCCTACCATATCTTTATATAGTAGTTTTCACTCCACTCTCCCATTAAGATAAAACGGTTAGGTCTTTTAGGGTTAAACATTCATTAGCTTAATATGTTACTTATGAATAGTTGAAGTAGATGAAGTAATACAGATCCGGATCTTGAAAACAAATTTGGAGACGAAATCAAAAGTAGGAATACCAGCCTGCACCGAAGGTAACCACAAATGTTGCTTATGAATCGTTGAAGTAGATAGAAGAAAAATGATTTGGAGACGAGTTCAAAATAAAGGAACACTACTACAAAAGATAAACACAAAAGTTGCTAATGAATTAGGCTTCTCTTAAATGTAGCCCACACATTTATTAACCATAACTCATATAAAATAAGTGCTTAAGCTAACCAAACAAACCTTTATAACCATTCAACATAGCCCATGAAATTATGTATAATTATTATATATAGCCCATAATAATAAGATAATTATTAAATCTCTAAATAAACATAAAAAAAAAAACAAAAAAAACATAAAAGTTAATTATCTAACAAAAATTATATAAGATATTTGACATAGTTAATGTTTTTTTAAGAATAATCAACACCCTCAATCAATTTTAGTATAATCATGACTGAGAAGAAGAAAATAATATCATCTTATAGATTTTTTTATTTTTATAGATTATGTTTATGGAGTACTAGGAGAATAATCCTTGGAAAAGAATTGAAACCTTAGTTAATTCCATTTCGATTGACATTGTTGTGGAATTTTTTTAAGGGAACAACTAGGATATACGACCCGATAAATTTTGATATAATCATGATTAAGAAAAATCTATTTTTTGAGAAAATAAGAAATAGAATTTATTTTGTTTTGGGGAAAAAGTAAGAATTATGTTTATTTGTAATTGTTCGTTCAATTTGTGAGAATACTAAAAGAACAATTATAATTGATGTTGAGTATGATTAAAAAAAAAGTTAGGGTTTATTTTGATTTTGAGTAAGAAGGATATAAAGTTTAATTGTTAGCAAGAAACTAAGACTTGTTTGGTTTTTGACGAGCTAAGAAATCCTTGCGCCATCCACAGTTGTATAAGTTTGTTCTTGTAAAAAAAATGACCCTTGGGGAATAACTCAAAGAACAACTCAATTTTAATATCCTTATTATCTTTTCTTCGCCTTCTAGGAGCTCCCACATGTCATTGAGTGCAATATATTGCCACTTAAGTTCATCTGTTTTTGACATCAAACCTCCAACAATCTTCACTGCTAGAGGCATTCCTCCACACTTCTTTGAAATATTATTGCTTATCTTGATCAAATTTGATCTCTTTTCAACACCTCCAGGATGAAATGTAATTTTCTCGAACAAAGACCAGGACACATCTTCAGATAATCTTTCCAAGAGATGTGTGTATACAAAAGTACTCGATCTTGAAGCAACTTCATCGCTTCGTGTAGTCACTATCACTTTGGTTCCTTTGGGAAATATCCACAACAACGTCTTTAACATATTATCCCACTCATTGTTATTTTCATACCACATATAATCAAGTACTATAAAATATCTTTCACCCTGAGCAGTCTCTTTGATTTTACTCAAAACGAGTTCCAAGGTAGAGAAGTCGTACTTATTTTTCCCAACCAATTCCAGGATTTTTCTTAAGACCTCTTTTTGATCAGAATTTTGAGACACGTGCACCCACAGTTTGTTTGCACCGAATTGATCAGTTATCAATTGGTCACCGAATACACTCTGAGCTAGAGCGGTCTTGCCAACGCCTCTCATGCTGACAATACGAACAACTGAACAAGTCTCTTCATCATTGGATGATTTGTTAACCAATAAGTCTATTATTTTTGATTTTTCAAGTTCCCTTCCAAAAATTTTCGAACCATCTACATGAGAGAGGTCTCTCTGTTTCTGAGACCATTATAGTTTGTAGTTAGACTTGTACTACTCCGATTTATACCCAACAACTCTGCCTCCTTTGAAATATCACCCAATCTTCGGTTAAGATCTCTAATTTTATGACTCATCTTGAAACGAAATGCAAGAGTGTTCTTCAATGGTAACAAGAAGTTCTTCTTTATCTTCTTTCTCCTACGACGTTGAGTTTCCATTATGCGGCATAGCGATTCATATGCAAATTCATCCAATACATCTTCGGCGTCATAAGCTATGTTTTCAAGTCTCTGGAACCAAATCTTTATTGCCTTTTCTTCTTGCTGCTTATTCTCCGCATCAGTCAACAGAGACTTAATCTTGGTAAGCAATCGATGCAGGTTTTGCATCTCAGTTTTGACACCCCAAACATGTTTCATCTTCTCAAAGGCTATTGGTATCAGACTTCTGAACACGACACTCATGATAGGTTCAGCAACTAGTCCTTCAGCCATTTCTTCTTTAGTACGTCCGGGATTGATAATATAAACAAACAAAACTAAAAAAAAAAAAAATGTTAAACTAACACAAATCTAGAATTTTTTTTTGAAGATAATCTCAAAAGAAGGAATACGTACGTACCAAAGATGTTGTTTATGAATTGTTGAAGTAGATGAAGTAATAAGATTAAAAAAAAAGGTTTGAAGATAATCTCAAAAGAAGGAATAATAGTTGGTAACAAAGATAAGATCCAAAGACCAAGATCCAATTTTAATATAATCATGACTGAGAAGAACAAAAAAACATCATCTTATAGATCTTTTATTTTTATAGATTATGTTTATGGAGTACTAGGAGAATAATTCTTGGAAAATAATTTAAACCTTAGTTAATTCCATTTCGATTGACATTGTTGTGGAATTTTTTTAAGGGAACAACTACGATATATGGCCCGATCAATTTTGATATAATCATGATTAAGAAAAATCTATTTTAGAGAAAATAAGAATTAGATTTTATTTTTATTTTTGGGAAAAAGTAAGATTTAGGTTTATTTAAAATTGTTCAATTTGTGAGAATACTAAAAGAACAACTATAATTAGGGTTGCACATGGGCGGGCATGGGTGGGTATAAGCTAAAACCAACCTCGCACCCACAGACTGTGGGTTTTTATTTTCATAACCAAACCCGCACCCACAAACAGCGGGCGGGTTTTGTTACCTGCCCGCTACGGGTTGGGCGGGTTTGGGTTTAAACCCACTTAAACCCTCTTTATAATCAATAATCATTCACACACACACATGTTTTACTTAAGTTCTTGATAACTTAAAAAAACAAACATAACTACATAAGTCTTACATAGTACACTAGTACTTCCAATCATTCTTCAAGTTAACCAGACTACTTCAAAGTTGAGATTAAAAGTTAAAACTTAAACAATTAAAGTTTCAAGTCCAACAATAAGTGACTCATGTCTCTTCTATCATTTTCAAGTCTCTCCTCCTAGTATCCTCAAGGATCAACGACTTCCGATACCGTCTTTTTAAACAACTTTGCAACTAAATTGAAAATTATGTTACATTCATTAAACATCTTTACTGACAAATACAGAAAATAGAAAGAAATTTTTTTTTGAAGATTACCTTCCCCAATGCTAAAGGAATCATCTGGTACATACTCCATTTGAAAATCAAGATCGACAGGCTTTTGTAACCAACTTTGCGTACAAAGTAACGCCTCAACTGTCCTCGCAGACAAAGAGCTTCTCCATTGACTAAGAACACGCTTCCCTGTACTAAATGCAGATTCAGACGCAACTGAAGAAACAAGTATAGCTAATATATCCTTCCCCATATGTGAGAGTATCTTATACTTGGTGTTATTTTCTTTCCACCAAGCCAATATATCAAAATTGGGATCCTTTGGAACACAATCATCCATCAAATACTTATCTAACTCTGAGTTTGCATCAAGAACTGGGTTTTTCTACGCATTTTCTTCCTTGACTCAAGAATAGCCTCAATCGAATCCTCTACCATAACATTAGGAGTTACATCCACAGCAGCAACACTAGATGACCCTTCCTCCACTGTTGAAAACATAGACTTACTCTTCAAAGAGTCTCACAAGATCTTCTTTTACCTTTTTCATAATACTTTCAAACCTGTATTCATTGTTCTCATACAAACATTGAAGCACAAACTCTAACCCACCTTCTTTCTCTCTTGGATCAAGAATTCGGGCAAAAAATAAAGCTGAATTTATATCTTCATACCTATCCCAGTACTTATTGTACTTGCCAATCATAAGAGTTGCCATACTTGAAATATAAGAATCTGTATTTCTGGTATCTCTAAAAGCAATTAATTGTTCATGGATGATTGCTAATTTCCATAAGAATGTATGTGATGTAACCCGTGTTGAAACAGAAAACTTAGCAGTACATTCAAAGAATACCTTAAAACACTTCACAAGGCCTCAAGCATAATCCCAATCTTTAGCATAAGGAGCATGCTGCTTAGACTTTGTCTTCTTTTTCTTTTTTCAGTAGTAGCTTCCTGCCTCTTGGATTAGCATTCACACTTTCACTATCAGATTCAGAACTAGATGAAGAGTCAGAAGATAACTCTCCAAGGTCAGATTATCAATATCAGAAAGTATTTCTTGAATATTAGGTAAAGAAAATGATTCATATTCATGGAAAATATACTTCTTTTGGAAGTCTTTGTCATTCCTTGCTAACCTATTAAAAACTCTTTCATACTTTTTAGCCGCCTCTAACATCAAATACGTGTTGTTTTAACATCTAATATCAACCCTTTCTTGGAGTCAATCCTTTCTTTTGTCCAATACTCTTTAAATGTGGCCAACCTAGAAGGAGAAGAAGTAACATACTTAACAAATGACCTGATCCTCTTAATCGACGAGTTATATTTAAATATTGCATCTCTTATAACCAGAGCAAGGACATGTGCAGGACATCTAACCTGATAAGAACAAAAACAACAGAAACTTAGAAATTGCATTGGTTGAATCAGAAATTAAATCATCATTTGTAATTAAAAAAATATAAATTTCTTACATGTAAGTACGCAGCTCTTTCAACTGCACCTGTCCTACCAATTAAACTAGTCTTCAAGTAATCAATGGCCACAGTATTAGCATTAACATTGTCAAGAGTCACATCAAAAACATCTTCGAGTCCCCAATCCACCAAACAATTTTCTAGCATGATATCAATGGCTTTACCTGTATGACCCTTCACTAAGCAAAAAATGATAATTCTCTTTTGCAACTTCCAATCATCATCTAAATAATGAACAATTACACACATATAATTAAAATTATTGGGTGATGTCCATGTATCTCTGTTGTTAGAGATACTCTTTGTTTGTTCGCCTTGAAATATGATTTCAACAGTTTCTTCTCATCAATATACATTTCTAAAATGTCTCTGTAAATTGTCATACGACTTGGGACCTGAAATCTAGGCTCAAACTCTTGAAGCATAGACCTAGCTTAATTATAAAATTTCAACAGTTTACCCTCTGATTCAACATTTCTAAAAGGCAACTCTAGCTTAATTATAAACTCCACTAAACGCCTTCTGCACCTCTTATAACTATAAGAAGAAGCAACTAGTTTAGCACTAACACCTGGCTTTGGGGTTAATAACCAATACTCTGTTGTTCCTTCTTCCTATCAGGATTCTTAGGACATCTTGCCGGATGATTTTTCAAACTAGTTATCCCATTCCTAACCTTTGCATCATAAGTATTCTTACAGTGATTACATTTTGCTTGAAGATGATTTAACCTAGTAAAGTCTTTCACCCATACATCAGAATACTGTTTTGACTTCTTGTTACCTTCATATGAGGTTGTAACTTCAGTTTCAGAGACATCAGGTACAGATTGAGGTGTCCCACTAGGTTCAAATTAAGGTGTTGTTGAGGCTGGTGCTGCACTTGACATTTGGATGGAAGTAGCCATAGCCAAAGCCAAAGGTTGAGTTGATGAATCTTCTTCCATTAACCTCCCTGAAAAATACCCATCAACCATTTATACAAATCATACCCATCAATCCAGTTAATAACTCCATAAACAAATTGAGGGGGAAATTATAAAATCTGGATCCAAATATAGATACATCAATTGATTCCAGAAAATCAAATTGAAACAAATCAAATCAAAACAAAAAATACGAACAATATAATAGAATTCACAGATGAATATTAACTGATTAAGTGAGAAAAAAAAAAACAAAACCCCCAAAATTTTCATACCTAGGAAGTTCACAGATGAAGATTAAGTGTTAAATTTGTTGATTTTTCGATTGTTGTCTATTTCTGGTGAAGATTCGAAGTTGTTGTTGTTGTTATTGGACTGTTGGTGAAGAAATAGACAGGTAATTGTTGTTCGTAGGTGAAGAAGAAGAACTGAGGAGGAAGAAGAGGAGAGGCCTAACAGAGAGAAGAGTGTAGAAAGTGAATGAGGGTTATCAGTTATCCTATCTACTAGTATTATGGTTTCACAATGGACGACTAGGATTAGTTTTATCTGATGGTATATAATTGTGGGAATGTTATTTACGCCCCTACTATCCATGGGTCATGCACAAATACCCTTTTGAATCTTTACAAACACCCTTGATGGCATAATTGAAATTTTCTTTAAAAACCTAATAACCATAATCCCTCTTTTAGCCTTTCTTCCTTCGTTCTTCTTCATTTCTAATAACAGAAGAAAAAAAAACTCATCACTCCCACCTCCATCATCTCCGTCGCCCCTACCATTACCAAGATCTATCACCGCCACCACAACTAGCACCACCACCTCCGTTAGCTCCGCCACTAGTATCATCAGATTTTCCATGATTTGTGTTCGACTTCAAAACAGTTTCAGAGATCGATTTGATTTTTTTATTTTCGATTCAGTAATTTCGAGTTAAGATGCAGATTTTGGTTTAGTTTTTAGTTAAAGATTCAGATTCAATTGTTTGAGCTCGAGATTTGTTGATTCTGAAATTGGTAAGGTTCAATTTGAGCTCGAGATTTGTTGATTTATCTAAATTAGTTTCTGGTGGTGGTGGTTAAATCAGTGAATCTAGGGTTAGGGGTTTGAAGCTACTGATGGTGTTATTGGTACATTAATTTTCAGTACATACTGGTGGTTGTGTTTGATCCGAATTTGTGGTGCAATGGTATGAAGTCAGGGATTGAGTTGAATGAAGTGAGGGGGTGAGTTGAAGCAGAAATGACATAGCTATATGGGAGTCTGTTGAAATCGGGGTTTGATGGAGGTTGGAGAGATGATTCAGATTGTGAGAAGGGTTTAGAAAGAATTAAAGAAGGAAATACATCCGTTGGTGGATGAATTGGTTTGAGATTTAGAAGATGGCGAGCTGTTGCTGATGGGAAGTGAAAGGCATGAATTTGATTGTGGATATGTTGATGATTGTGAATGCAAGAGAAGCTTGAGAGGGTGGTAGAAATTTAATGACTGGTAGATTTATTTTAGGGTTTGATATTTCAATTGAGTGAAGTTGATTTTCTTGCTAATGATTTGAGTTGTAAGAAAACGGAGTTAAGAGTTGAAACTGTTATGATTGAATTTGTTAAAGATATGGGTTATTGTGGAATTGATAGTGTTTGAAGTGCAGTTGCTGTTATTGGTTAGTCTGAAATGGAGAGGGTTTACTAGTGCCATCTCAAATTCAGGTGCATATGAACGATTACAGTACATATAGTGGGATGGTTTTGTTGTTGTTGAAGTGATGAGTGAAACTGAATTGCAGGAAATGCAAGATAGCATTGCAGGTTGAGTTAAAATGTTTGCGCGCCTGAGATGGTTGTAGTTGCAATTGAGAAGATATTTTTGCAGGTGGACTGTGGAGTGTAGCTGAAGTAGTCGTTGGTTTGTAGTTGCAGGTAGTTATAATATGGATGCAGTGTATAAGGTACTATGCTAAGATTGTAGAGATTGGCTTGAACTTGTGATGGAAATGGTGTTGCAGTTAGGGAGATACTGCTGTGATGTTGATGTGGTTGATGGCCTTGCAGTGGTGATGTTGATGTTAAGAGGATGAGAAGATGATATTGCAGGTTTGTTGAGCTAGATTTTGGGGACAACTTGGTTATGTTGCTTCCATATGTGGAGACACCTTGAGTTAGTTGCTTCCATATGTGGAGACAACTTGACCAAGTTGCTTTCACTTTTGGAGGCAACTTGAGCTAGTTGATTCCAGATTTTGGGGAAAACTTGAGCTAGTTGATTCCAGTTCGGAGGCAACTTGGTTATGTTTTTAGGTCCATTTATTCATCTGAAATTATCTTATACATATATCTTAGAGTATTTGTGACGAATTTGTGGTGCAATGGTAACACAATGTTGTGTTGAGTTGCTGATAATGGTTGTGCTGCTGGTGCTCATGCTTTTAAGTCAAGAAAGTAGATGAATGCTTAGGAAGTTGAGAAGGAACTCAATATGAATCCAGGCATTGAAAGCTGAACAAGAAGTTGCTACTGCTTGTGTGTTGTTGATGGTGTTTGAGTAGGGGCATGGAAGTGACTGCAGCTATTGGCTCATGTTGCGAGTGTGCATAGACGGTTGTGGTCATGAAGCTGTTACAGGTAGAGTTGCAGTAGCTGAAATGGAGGGTGTGGTGTTGTATGGTGGTTGTTTGAATTGTTGGTTGAACACTGTTGGTGTGGTGAACCTGTGGTGCAATGGTAGCACAACTGACTATATGTCAGAAGATGTGTGTTCGATTCATACTAGGTTCACTTATTTTTGTATGATTTTTTTTTTTTAGAGACAACTTAGGCTAGTTGCTTTCACTTTTTGAAGACAACTTTGTGCTAGTTGCCTTTATTGTTGAAGACAACTTGAGCTAGTTGCCTCCGATATGGACACAACTTCAGCAAGTTGACTCCACATGGTGGTGGTGGTTGGCGGCGGCGATGGTGGTTGACGGCGGCGGTGGGTGTCGGTTGTTGGCGGCGGCGGTGGTAGTGGACAGTGGTGGTGTTCCTTAGCGGCGACGGTGGTTGGTGGTGGTGGTGGACAGTGGTGGTGGTTGGCGGTGGTGGTGGTCGGTGGTGGTGGTCGTCGATGGTGGTGGTTAGTTGTGGTGGTCGTCGGTGTTGGTGGTTGGTGGTGGTGGTGGTCGTCGGTGGTGGTGGTAGGCGGTGGACAATGGTGGTGGTTGGTGGTGGACAGTGGTGTGGGCATTAGAAATATTTTTTTTATTTTTTTATTTTTTTTGAAGAGTGGTGGTGGTGGTTTTGTGTATTCACTATATAAAAGAGGGTATTTTAGTAATGTATTAGGCTTAGGGGTATTTGTAAAGTTCATAAGGGTATTTTTGCAAAGGGTCTCCTAGTAGGGGTATATAGATAATATTCCCTATATAATTTGCGGGTTTTTTGGGCGGGTATTAGCTTAAACCAACCTCGCACCCACAGACAACGGGTTTTTTTTTCATAACCAACCCCGTACCCACAACGGGCGGGTTTGGACTAAAAACCCACGGGTTTAGTGGATACGAGCGGGTTTGGGTATGATGGGCGGGTCTTGTGCAGCCCTAACTATAATTGATGTTAAGTATGATTAAAAAAAAAAGATAGGGTTTATTTTGATTTTGAGTAAGAAGGATATAAGTTTAATTGTTAGCAAGAAACTAAAACTTGTTTGTAAAAAAAAAGGAGGGACAGAGGGAAATGGGGACAAATGGGTCCCCAGCCCCCACTTGATTTTGATATTTCCTTGGTATATGCTTACCATTTTTGTAATTTACGGATCTTTTGGGGGTAAATATGCTAAAAAGAATTGAATTTTCATTTTAAATGGGATCAATACTATAAAACTCATATCAAATTAATAAAAATACATCAAATGTGTGATTTAAAAATAAAAATTCATCTAAATTTCTATGTTTAATGAATTAAAATATTTTGTGATTTCATTTTCACTTAGTAAAAACTAAAAAGTAAGATTTTGCATATTTCCCATCCCCACTTTCCCTAAATCCCATCCCAACTATCTAAACCATATTTTGTCTAACTCTTTTTAGAATGGGTAAACAAAACTCACTCTATTATTCTCCATAGTTAATCTAAACTTTCATCATTGCCAGATTGACCGGAAACTAATTCTCAAAGCACCATCTAAACTAGGTTAGAAGACGAATTCCAAACTTTCATCATAGTTAATTTAAACATTCATCCGAACTTGCTTTTATTCCGAACATAATATGATAGGATGGACAATTTAAATTAAATCAATACATTATACAATCGTGAATCGTGGAATCCGGGATAATTAATACATTAATTAGATTGGACAGATGCTGTTTGATGATTAGTAGTGGTGGATTAATAGATTTAGGATTACACAATTGTCTTTTTTTTTTTTTTTTTAATTTTGTCACAGAGATAATTTGGGAATTGGATTAGAGAGAGGGGAAGAAGGAAGATGACGTTTGATCCATGCGGTAGGGGAGTCTTGTTTACCCTGCCAAGAAAGAGTTAATAAACAAGCTTGGTAAAGGGGCGGTAGGAATCGGTAGAGGGGCGGCAAGTGAATAAGACAAAAAAAGGTCATTACAAGTAAATTCAAGTACCCCTTATCAATGAAAAATATGGAAATGACTAATTAGCCCTTATTGTTAATAATCAAGATTAGTAATGATAATCAAGATTAGTGTTGATAATTAATTTTTACTTATTATAACTCTAAAATCAGATTTTTAGAGTTATCAAAAAAAAAAAAAAAAATTAGAGGAGAAGAAAAAGAAAACTTATGTGATATTTGTGAAACCCTAGATTTTGATTCACTCAACCAAAATGAGTGATTCTAGTGACCCGATATACTTCTAAATTAGTTCCAATTAGCTTTTTCTCGCTCAAAATTATCTAAACTACATAACAAAATCAAAACTTTTGAATTTTCAGAAGAACTTACGGTTGCAATTTTGCTCGTGACCAACCGTAACTCTTAGTTACGGTTCGTAAGTTATCGAATACCAACCGTAACTGGTTAAATTTGGGGAAGATCCAATCATAAAACCAGTTACGGTTGGTAACTAATGAATCGAGACCAACCGTAATTACCCTACGGTTGGTGTGTCAACTTAACTTTTGAACCGTAAATCATTATTTGATAAATTCTTAAGACACAGGAATATTTACGGTTGGTATGGTTGTTTGAGTAACAAACCGTAACTCAATTACGGTTGATAAATATGATGCAAATAAAAACCGTAACTGAACATATTCTCAAAACTAAGAACATACGGTTGGTAATTGAACTATTACCAACCGTATGTTCTTCAAAATCTCCAGTTACGGTTCGTAATTGAGTTGTTACCAACCGTAACTCGCATAAACCCAGAAATTTCAATTTCAATTTTCATACAAAACCCTAATTTTTGATACAAAATTAACTTAAATCCAACACGATAAACAAAACCCTAACTGGGTTTTTCCAAACATTTTTCAAATCGCCGATTAATCGAAGACGATGAAATTTTCGGTTTTAATGGAGGTTAGGATTGATGGAGGAGAAGAGAAGATGAAGAAGAAGATGAAAAAAAAAACTAATTTGATTTTTTCTGATTCATTAAGTTTAAAAAAATTGATTTGATTTTGGTTAATTTAAGGTGAAAAGGATAATCTAGTCAATCTACACCCCTATAGGACACCCCCCCAGGGGCGGAGCCACATGGAAGGGTGGGTGTGCAATTGCCCACCCAGTCCAGCTGGATCTCAAGCCCAAATGTAACCACTTAAGCCAATTTTTTGGCATTTTAGCCCATTTGCACCCCCTAAAACACGAGGGGATTAGTAACTTGCCCACCCAATTTCTAAAACCTGGTTCCGTCCCTGACACCCCCTAATCAATAAGAGGGACATTGCTATCACACTTGCCGCCCCTCTACCAATTCATGCCGCCCCTTTACCAAGCTTGTTAATAAAAGTAGATTTATATAAATTTGGATGGGATTTAGGGAAAATGGGGATAGGAAATAGGTAAAACCAAAAGTAAACAAAATTGTCAAATAAATTTTAAAAAATGTCTGGCTACGTCACGTGATTTCAACAAAAGTTGGTCCGTGGAAGTGGCCTTTTCCTTGGCTAATTCGATATGTTAGTCTTTGCTGAATTATTAAAGTTGCAAGGAAGGTGTCCTTGGACTTGGTTCTTTCGGTCGGTGGAGCACCAAACCATGTCTTGGAACAAACCGTCACTATGGCTAGTTCACCACATAATGACTTTCTCTGATTTACTAGCCTTGTGCATTCATCTATGGAACTAAATATGAAAATAGTCATTCCCAAACTTGGATTTCATTGTTAATAGTCATTCCCAAAGCAGGATTTCAAAATCTGACACTAAACCTCGCAGCATAATAAGTTGGCTATATACATAAGGAGACTAGCCGGATGCTTCAAAAGACCTGATCTTAACATACTTTCAGAGTTATGTTAGCAAGTTTTTAACTTTATACATAACCTTTCAAAAAAATTCCACCGGAAAAAGGTTTCAGAATGAGCTGCCTTTCCATCTAATGCGAGACATTGACGGCCTTCAACCTGTCTAAAGTCAAAGTCACCTCCCTGTAAGAAAGACGAGAGTGAATAGAATAAGCAAAAGTCGAACAATCTGAGAAACAAATCATAAGAATTGACTATCATGCTTCTGTGTTGCTATATAACATACATTATGTTACATTAACTATACCAAGTACGAAAGGAACCCAAATCAACCCGGAGTACTGGCTCCATTATCTTGATGGTTATTGGCCATCTAATCAACATCTAGCAGTTCAAATGTTACTCTCCCAATCAGGGAAGGTTCAGGCGCAAATAGTAAACTTGCTAAGCAGGAATACTACAAGTAGTAATGAAAAGGCAGAACTGGTAATAAGTATAAGGGTACCTAACCTTAATGCATCTTGGAGCTCTCGATTTCCAGAATCCAGTTTCAAGCCATCGGAAAAGGCAACTGCTGCCTCATCAAGCCTCTGAGGCAATTGCAGCAAAAATTATACAAAAGGATTTCAGTAAAAAAAAGAAGAGAAGAAAATAAACCAACAAGGAACAATTGACAAATATGAAAATTGACGAATATTTACGTTCAGCAGTTTGAGTGCTACGCCTGCCCTAAAAAACGCCTTAGGCCAGTCTGGTTTTTCCAACAAGCATAGTGTAGCATCTTCAAAAGCAAGATTTCCTTTGTTTAAGTACACATAGCACAAACTCCTGTTGGATAGCACAGCTGCATCACCAGGTTTTATGCTGAGGGCCTGAAAAACAAATCACCAGTTCGATCAACCCATCAATGGGAAAAAAAAACACACAAGACAGCTTCAAAGATAGAGACTAAGAACCGACAAATCTTTAATATCAATTTCCACATTTGAGAATATGCAAAGACAATGTGGAAATTGTGAACGTTAGTGGTTTCCCATCTTAATTAAACCATACGAGAAACAAGTGCCTTTGCATATGAATTACACTACGTAACAACTTAAAAAAATCAACTAAGATGCATAGTTAAGTTGCTTATAGAATAAGCATAGGTGACACTGATTCTAGAGGAACAGAGAAGCTCTCTTTCTTGTGTAAAACAGTGTGGTTCAGGCATCAAAGAAGCCACTCTTCAAAAATTTGATTCAAGATTTTGAAATAAGCATATAAGGAACAGGATGGAAATATAGGCTTGTACCCTATTACGTTTCCTAGATTATTACTTGACAGACCTACACTTCTAGTAAAAATCTAGATAATCCCTGCAATTCCCAAATGATCCAATTTGTATTGCATATGATGTTATGAATGCTTAAAACTCACTAAATAATCCTTGGAAGGTGTACCCATTCTTATTTCACCTTCCATAAAAAAGCTATCAATTAAAGTGAAATTCTATTTGACTGTAGAATATTTCCAGTTAAAAAAGAAAAGGTACCTTTGAGTACCAATATACTGCCAGCCAATACTCCTTCCTCTGGAATGCATTTGTTCCCCTTAATTTTACCTCAAGAAAATACTCCGTTGATGTACGATTCATCTGTCAGTAATGAAGATGTAACACAATAAATTTACTTGAAAACTTTCTACAAACTGCACATTTATGAACTTTCACAGCATGAAAGTTGGAAACTGCTGAATGCCAACAAAAGTCAAAAACTACAAACCTAATCTCAATAATAGATGATTTGCAGTTAGCCATTGTAAAGATACTGAAGTCATTTTAGTGCCAAAATGGTAAGCCACTATCCAAAACCTCAAAGAAATATACATATTGCATTTAGTAGTTACCTTTTTCTTGAACTTCTTAGATTTCACATGCTTCATTATTCCATTTATGCTCCACTCATCATATGATGGAATAGGAGAAGTCACAGGAAAAAGAATCTCAACACCTTGACGATTATTGATAACAGCTGCGAGTTCAATTGGCTTCAGTCCACGCTGTGACAAGAAAAAGTCGACTTTCATAATCCAAAGAATCATCTTATAGAAGTAAGTTGCACTTTTAGCACAAGGAAGAAATAACCAAGGCAATACCTTAGAGTCAAATGACACTCTAATCCAGTACATCTATAAAAACTTCTAAGTACATGTTCAAAAAGTTACAACAGAGACCAAAAGTAAAATCAGCTTACTATATTTTTAACATTTGGATCTGCACCAGCATCAACCAGCAGCTTGATGATTTTTGTTACCCCTGCAGCAAGTGGAAGAGCTTTTATTCCATCTGGTGCACCATTTGGATCAGCACCTGCCTACACAGATGACAAAAATATTTACAAGAACAATTTATATAGCGCATATTTACAAACCCAAAAATGCAATAGGAAACATATTGAGGAACCCAACAAGCACAACACCAAAGAATCCTTAGATATACATGTATGACAAAAACAACAACACTACCCACTAAGAACCCATTCAAAAGAAATGAAACCAAGAGAAACATATTTAAATTTCACTAATTTACATCTGAAATCAAGAAAAAGAAATTTAATCTGTGGGGATAAATTAGGATGGAGTTCACAGAAATTGTACATAATTCGACAAGTAATAGCTCGAATCATACATACTAATCTAAATAGATGTTAACAAAAGAATGTCGAAAAATATTTCTACCTTCAGTAATAGCTCCACGCATTGCCAAGATTGGGAATGAATAGATGCATGAAGTGGAGTAAATGTATCATGGAAGACCAAATTCGGCTGCAAACATAAAACAGAAGGTAGATTCAGTGCCCCTTTCTCAAAGGAAAAAAAGAGGAGAGACTGGAACTAAAAGGAATGATCTTATGATATTATAACATTTCCATGAACAAATATGGACGCAGGAATGATCTCAAATTAACATTCCGACAAGTAAGTTGAAAAGCAAAACCTTATTAAGCAACATTAGGCAGAATGTCAACTACACAATGATAGGAAAAGTAAGCTTTTAATTGAAAGAGCTTACTGCACAATCAACCGTGTACATAGGATCTAGCTTTAAAAATAGTTCTTCCAAGTCATGATCAACCAGTTCACATCTACTCCGTAATTGGGATGCAGTTTAGGTTATCATTTAGAAATCGCTTGAGTAAAAAAAATAGTTGATAGCCACACATGTTGATGAATTAAAGCCAACACTCACATTGGCACCATGATCCAGAAGAAGTTTAACAGTATTGTGTTTGCCAGCAGTGGCAGCATACTGTAGCGGTGAGAAACATTAATCTTTGAAAGCAACAATGGTATTACATTATTTGCCCTGCAACACGAAGAAACATCAGGGCCTCATTTAAGCAATGTCTGAATAACACATTCGGAAAGTTACCAAATCAGTTGGAACTCAACCTACCTTTCACAGCGGCATGATGCAAAGGACTACAATTATAATCATCAACCATCTCAGGATTGGCACCAATTTCAAGAAGATATTCCACAGCAGCCAAGCGCCCTTTTATAGCTGCCAAAGATAGGGGAGTTTCACCTGCGAAACACGCCACCACAAAGCGTATAATTACAAACCCTCATACTTCACAATTTTTAAGAATACCAAACATTAACCTCAATTAGCTGTTCAGCTACAAAGTCATTATGAAAAGAATGTGATCATATACTGGCATAGCCAACATCATACTGTTTAAAAACATTACCCACTCAGCCAAGTGTTAGCCATAGACCTACTATTCATTTTTGACATGGAATTCAGAATCATTTTGGACTGTCAATTGCAAATAAGGACATAGTATCTTGACAAAGTATCAGAATCATTTTAGACTGTTAAATTGGAAATAAGGACATAGTATCTTAAAGTATCACAGTCCGAATTGAGCTGTAGTGGCTACAAATGAAATCACGGTTCTCAACCAAAACTTTTGAATCTAGTAAACAGCCGTTAAGTTTAATATTATTCGATTCTCAATTCTTAAACCATGATTCTGGTGGGTCATTTTGTTTGTCCTTGAGAAACAAGAATAAGCTTCCAATATTCGCATTGGTCCATCTACTGACTTCTATAGATTGTAGTTTATAAAAACTGGGTTTGACTGCCATAGAATACATTATCATGTTAATATTGGTCAGATGCCAGGAGACTGAAACTGATGTTTTCTGATGGAAATTGCATAAAACTTGCACTGATAGTTATGGCTCTACATAGCAGGGGAAATTCCTTGAAGGATCCAGCATCCATTGAAGATCAATAGCCTAAATTAAGATTGTAATAACATGAGACAATACATGAGACAGTTCTAGAAAACCCCAAACATGAGACAATACATCAACCCAAAAACAACAGTTTCCAATTCCAAGTAGTCCTAACACAGAAATAAACAAATTGAAGCAAGAAATCTAGCAGCAAGAAGTATGAAATCTAAAAACACCCCTAATTTTAATCATACCTCTTCCATCTCTGACTTCAATATCAACCCCCATCTCTTGAATCAAGTACTTGAGAACTTCAACACTCCCTCCAGAAGCAGCAAAATGAACAGCTCTCCTTCCTTCTCCATCTTTAGTATTCTCAATTACTGCTGTTATTCCATCTCCGTGTAACGGATCCAGAGCTAATGCAAAGTCTGATCCAAAACAAAAAGAACAAAATCATCACCAAAATTCTAACAAAATATCCTCAAAAACACATAAGAAAAGAAAGAAAAATCCAAGTGCTTACGTTTGAGTAGATTGAGTTGACCAACCTGAGCAGCATTGAGGAACATCTTAGCTGCAAATAAACAAACAAACAGACGGATTAGTACATCCAAACCATAAACAAAATGAAAGAGAAAACAAGTGTGAAACAAAAATTTAATGGGGTTGTACGGACTTGCAGCTGGATTGTTCCCCATGGTTTTTGAGAGAAGAGGAAGATGAAGAAAAAGAAGAAAGAGGATATTTTCTCTTGGGAAACGGGTAGGAGGAGGAAGAGAAAAAAAAGTGTTTTTTGAAAGAAGAAGCGCCAAGGATGGATTGGACTGACTCAGAGAGTACAGTGAAGCAGCTGTTGGACTAGGATGGATGGATGTCAGTCTGAATAGTCTGAATATGTTAAATGCTCGACACGTCTTTGCTCCTAGGGGTGGATTTGTAAATAGAGAGAGTCCACGGTAAATTCTCTAGGAAGGTGCTAGGTAGGTGTGCTTGGAAGCTGTTTGGAATTTTAGAAGCTAAAAAGTTAAAATCATATTTTTGCTTCAGGCTTTTCCGCTTTTGATTTGAATTTACCTAAAATTGGAAAAGTTACTTTTAGACATAATTAAAATGGAAAAGCTAAATAATAGTTTGATGTATTTTGGAAGTGATTTATGGAAACAAAATTAACTTTACGACTTAATTCGAAAAGTTAGAAATTATGTTAGAGACTATTTGGAATTTAAGAAGCTAAAAAGTTAGAAAGTTAAAAAATGTTTGAATATTATAAGCTAAAAAGTTAAAATCCTAATTTTGCTTGAGACCTTTGAATCCAAATTGCTTCCATTTGGAACCATTTTTGGAAGTTACTTTTGGACAAATAATAGTTTGAGAATATAATTTGGAAATGAAATGATTCTTAGAAACATTTTTTTTCCCGTAAAGTAAGTTTTGATTATTTTGGTCTCGAGATTGAATTCTACTAATGGGATGAAAAAACAAACTTATTTTTAGTATCTGGTCACCCTCTTAATTTTTAAAATGATTTCTTGAAATACAAAATAATTAGTGAGATAAATTATCTTTACCGCTAACTCTAACTTTTGCGTTTTCGGTAAAAAGTGATACTTTCTCCCCGTTTCGGAAAAAGTGATACTTTCGCCATTACTTTTTCTGAAACGGAGCGAAAGTTTCATTTTTTCCGAAACGGCGCGAAAGTATCACTTTTCCCGAAACGGGGCGAAAGTATCACTTTTCCTGAAACAGGATATGAAAGTATCACTTTTTCTCAAACGGAAAATTAGTCGATCCATAAATCAAAATATGGTTGCATGATGTCTTATGCATCCGTTGTGGTGGTTTGCATAATGGCTATGCATTTAATTTCCGAGAATTGTGCCTAAAATGAAAGTATTATTTTTCTTGAAACGGAGGGAGTACATCGTTTTATTAATTGCAACGGAAAATTAGTTGATGCATAAACCAAAAATTTGCTACATAAAGTATTATGTATCCTTTGTGGTGGTTTGCATAATGAATATACATTTAATTTTCTAAAATTATGCTTAAAATGATAAATACCTCCGAATTTTTCGCAAAAACTTTAAATTTAATATTGTTGTTTATACTCGTTGCGTAGAGTTTTTTATAACCTTTCCAACGAGATAAAATTTGTAAAATTCCAAGGCACGGATTTTTAGATATGTTATATTAAAGTTTGTTTTCCAATTATACCCCTGAAAAGATAGATACACAAGGAGTTGTAGTAATTGGACTAAAAGGGAGGGACATTTTTGGTTTTTCGGCCCTAACCATTTCCAATCTTTTTGTGGTAATTGATCACTTAGATTTTACAAAAAAGTGGCCATATAAAGGACCTCCCTCGCTTCGCTCGGTCGGCCCAAATATATTGTGGTGCCTGATTTGTTCTATGTTTTTTTTATCACTCAACTAAAAATACACTTTAAGAAATGAGTGTACCCTTGGCTTTTCCTTCAATCATATTTCTCGGTAGATTCATCAAAGCTCTGGTGTCTAAGGAGTGACTCTTCACTAGTATCTATAGGTCTATGCGCATCAAATTAAAAAAATTAAAAAATATGAAACCAACATGGTGGATCGGGATCGCGTCATGAAGGAGGATTTCCCGGAAGGCCTACTGGAATTGGTTCCCTCGGATGATGAAGATGAATGATCGTTATGTTTGAAAGATGTATTTTAAAGAGCCCTATTTGTACATGTTTTTTTTTGGAATTTTTTGGAAAATACTGTGAAATATAAAGCTATAATCGGTAGTTATATTTTTAATATATCAACCGATTATACAAGATTTTATAAACAGACTCAATCAATATTATAATCGGTTATTAACTTTTAGAATTTATCTTCCGATTGTAAGTCTGACAAAACAACTGAAATTTTTTCAACATAATCGGTAGATTACATATTACATAAACATCCGATTGTCACCAAACTCTGACAAAAAAAAACTGAAATTATTTCCCAGAATCGGTAGACAAAATATTGCATAAACTTCCGATTGTCACCAAAGTCTGACAAAAAAGCAGAAAATCTTCACAGAATCGGTAGACAATATAAAATAATAACTTCCAATTGTAACCATCAATCAACATTTATACTGTTGTGACGGACTTCAGGAATTCATAACTTCCATCATAAGTGAATTCTTCACCCTTTTCCACTAAGTACTGTCTTTTTGCGAGTGTCTCCAACATAAACAAACATAATATAATGTCAACTTCGTTTTAGTAAGAAAGATTAGACACCGGGTGTTATTTAAAAGAATAACCGAGCGTTATACTTACAAATTATTGGATCGACAAGCTTAAATGGCTAGTGCTAAACATCCTCTTTTGTATCGTTATGTAATCATTTACCCCTTTTTGGACAAGTCGGAAACGATCATGAACTTGTTGGAGTGATCTTTGCTTTGGATTTCCATACTCTCGCACAAATTGGCTATAAACCCTCTCCCAAAAGACTTCGGGTGTTAACCTTCCTGCTATGACATCTTCACGTCTTGTTTCACGATACCATGTTTTCACAATGACCAAATCTTCAACTGCGTCAAACGTTGCCATGCTTGTAAGTTGAGATATAGAATGAATTCACAAGAGTAGACGATGGAAAATCTATTTGTAGAATACACGATGCTATATATGTGTTGTTTTGTGCATAAATAAGAAGAGTTTACCCTCCTTATATAGATGAGAGTCCCAACGTCTTTTTTTTTTTTTTGAAAATATGGCCGTTGATGCGTACTTTTACAAGACTGTACTGAAATTACGTACAATTATTACACACAATCGGTAGCAAATGTTTGAACAAAGCACAAGATTATGCGTAATCGGTAAATATTTATTGTTATATTCTTCCGATTATAGGATATTTTGTCAACAGAGTTCTCAGTTTCATTATAGTAGTATAATCGGAGGTTTATCAATATGTATTATCAACCGATTGTGTGTGGTCTTCGAGGCACGGATAGTTTCTTTTGAACGAACTAGCCGTTGGAGTATAATCGGTAGTTAGATCAACAATTAAAACTTCCGATTTTCATAAATATTTTGAAATTCATAACAATATCACCTACACATCATCATAATTTTACATTGAACTCACGCAATTCTATTACAAGGTATTGTGATTAGCGTCGTGGACGTGTTGGACGAGTCCTAAACGGATCAATCCATCGCCCTAAGGATTCTAAAATGAGATTCATAACGGAGCTTGATCTTTTCCATCTCCGCCATTCCCCGAGAGATCGTTATACAACCTCATCATTGGTTTCATCCCTCAATCGATATTGATTCACAAGATAAGTTAAATGGACAAATTCTTCGACGTGTCTGTTTATTGAACCAACTCGGCAGAAAAGATCAGCGGAGTGACAGTTGTTTGGGTTACCGGTGTCGGCGCAAAATTTTTCGTGAATTTTTCCCAAATAACTCATACTCATTATGCCTCCTTTCCTACGTTCTTCTCCTCGTCTCGGAGAGAATTGAACATAGCGCCTACATAAAGATAAGTCTTCTTCAATCGTGAACTCCGTAGGATTAATGAATGGTTGGTCCATTATGTTGAAGATGATGTTGGAGAGAGTTTAAAGGTATTTGTGTTCCATAGAGAGTAAAAGGATACAATCCTTATATAGAGTTTAGAGTTCCAACGGCTCTATTTTGTTGGAGCAACTGTATAATCGATAGTCAAATGAAGTATTTTCACTTCCGATTATACAGTTGCCCCAAATTTTGTTTTTGCAGAAATCTCAATTTTTTCGAATTTGAGAACTATATTAATCGGTAGTTAATAAGACTTCCGATTATACAGTTGCCCCAAATTTTTTTTGCAGAAATGTCATTTTTTTCAAATTTGGGAACTAGAATAATCGGTAGTTAATATGACTTCCGATTATAAAGTTGCCCCAAATTTCTTCCTTGACGAAATCACCAATTTTGGGAATTTAGGAGCTACTAAAATCGGTAGTCTAGTGAGGTTCTTGTTCCTTCCGATTGTTATAGAAGCAAGATACGCGTTTAGCACAAAATCGATATTAATCGGTAGTATAATATCGTTACTAAGCTTCTGATTTCTTCATAATAATCGCGCACAAAATAGCTTCCGATTATGTATGGGAATTAACGTATTCTCCACGTTTTTGGACATCCCTTAACGGTGTATATGGGTTGGGAATAAAAAAGTCGCCCCTAATTCTTTTGGGGTCGCCCCTAAAAATGCTTGGCAAAAAAGATGAACTTTTTTTTAGTTCTACTTCGGAGAGAGAAAAAACAAATTTATTTCTAGCACCTAACCACCCTTTCAATAATTGAAATTGCTTAATACAATTGGAACCATTTTAAGAAGTTAGTTAAAGTCAAAATAAGCCAAATAATAGTTTGAGAATATAATTTGGAAATGATTTCTACAAACAATTTTTTTTTTTGTAAAGCAAGTTTTAATCATCCTGGTATTTTTTGGGGCGACCCTGAAAGAATTAGGGGAGACACAAAAAGACAAAAAAGGTCACCCAAATGTAAAATGTAGTCATCCCTTATCTCCCATTTTTTTAATGGTCAAACTACCCTTTATAATCGGTAGATAACTTCACAATCGGGAAGTTAATCCACAATCGGGAGTTAATTTAGTTTAAATAACTTCCGAATATAAAGTATCCCAAAAATAAAATCCTCTATCTTTTGAATTTTGATTATCCTATAATCGGTAGTAAAATTTTATATCTTGACTCCCGATTAAAGTAGACCTTTGGATAAAATGCTACCATGATCGGTAGTGAATTTAGTTTATTTAACTCCCGAATATAGAGTAGCCCCAAAATAAGATTTTGCAAAAATTCTCGATTTTTTGAATTTTGGTTGAGCCTATAATCGGTACTAAATGAAGGTATCCTGACTTCCGATTATATAGTGTCTCTCTTTGCAAATATCCTACTATAATCGGCAGTCAAGGTAGTTCATATAACTACCGAATATAGAGTTGCCCCAAAATGTGATTTTGCAAAAATCCTCAATTTTTTGAATTTTGGTTGAGCCTATAATCGGTAGTAAATGAAGTTATCCTGACTTCCGATTATACAATGACTCTCTTTGAAAATATCCTACCATAATCGGCAGTCAAGGTAGTTCATATAACTACCGAATATAAAGTTGCCCCAAAATGTGATTTTGCAAAAATCCTCAATTTTTTGAATTTTGGTTGAGCCTATAATCGGTAGTAAATGAAGTTATCCTGACTTCCGATTATACAATGACTCTCTTTGAAAATATCCTACCATAATCGGCAGTCAAGGTAGTTCATATAACTACCGAATATAGAGTTGCCCCAAAATGTGATTTTGCAAAAATCCTCAATTTTTTGAATTTTGGTTGAGCCTATAATCGGTAGTAAATGAAGTTATCCTGACTTCCGATTATACAGTGACTCTCTTTGAAAATATCTTACCATAATCGGCAGTCAAGGTAGTTCATATAACTACCGAATATAGAGTTGCCCCCAAATGTGATTTTGCAAAAATCCTCAATTTTTTGAATTTTGGTTGAGCCTATAATCGGTAGTAAATGAAGTTATCCTGACTTCCGATTATACAATGACTCTCTTTACAAATATCCTACCATAATCGGTAGTCAAGGTAGTTCATATAACTACCGAATATAGGGTTGCCCTAAAATGTGATTTTGCAAAATTCATCTATTTTTTGAATTTTGGTTGAGCCTATTATCGGTAGTAGATGAGGTAAAATCCTAACTTCCGATTGTACAGTGGCTCTCTTTGCAAATATTCAACCATATTCGGTAGTGAAAATAGTTTATATAACTACCGAATACATAGTAGCCCCGAAACGAGATTTTACAAAAATCCTTTTTTTTTTTTTTTATTTTGATTGAGCCTATAATCGGTAGTATATGAATTTATTGTTAACTTCCGATTAGTAGTAGCCCCAAATACGCATTTAGCACAAATTTATATCAATCGGTAGTATCTTTGTGTTACTTAACTGCCGATTTAATATTAACAATCGGACACAAAATAACTTCCGATTACGGAAGAGCATTAACGTATTCTTTTATCTTTTGGACATCCCTTAACCTTGGTTATGGGTTGGGAATAAAAAAATCGCCCCTAATTCTTTTGAGGTCGCCCCTAAAAATGTCAGGTTAATCATTTTGGTCTCGGGATTGAATTCTACTTATGGGGAGAAAAAACTAAATTTATTTCTAACATCAGACCACCCTCTCAATTTTTAAAATGTTTTCATGAAATAGAAAATAATTATTATTGAATAAATTATTTTTACTGCTGACTCTAGAAAATAATGTGGTGCCTGACTTGTTCCAGAATTTTTTTACCACAGATTCCTAGAACCACTGAAGCGGTGGCTCCAAAAAAAACACTTTGAGAAATATACGTGTCCTTAACTTTTCCTTCTATTGTATTTTTCGGTAGACTCCTCAAAGTTCCGGTATCTGGGTAGTGAGTCTTCTCACGTATCTGTAGGTCTGTGCACATCAAATAAAAAAGATTCAAAAATATCTGTTTAATTATATCATTGGGTCAGTCAAAATAATTATACAAGAATACTACTTTGAAATGACTTTTAAAAGAAAAAAAAAGCTACTTCGAAATGATGATCTTAATTAGTTAGTGATAATCTTACTTAATTAGAGTTTAACTTTTTTTTTTTTTCAAAATTTTTGTTTGCAATTTTTTTTTCTTTTATTATTATTATTATTATTATTATTATTTTTGCCCATATTTTATATGAAAAATCGTCATGGTATTGAAGTGTTTAAATGACGATTCTAAACAGTTATTACCCTTTCAATGACGACTCTAAACAGTCTTCATGGTATTGAAGTGCTTAAATGACGACTCTAAACAGTCGTTATTGCCTGTAAAAGAGTCGTTATCTTCTTCGAAGTGTCACTAATGGCGGAACCTGTACGACTGTTTAGAGTCGTCAATGTATAATCAATTCCCTGACGACCCTTTGAAAGGGTCGTTATTGTTTTTAAAAGGGTCGTAATAGTATTGATTACATATATGACGACTCAGAACAGTCGTTAATATTTTTGAAGGTGTCGTTACTGAAAAGTCGTTATTCTCTAAAAAAAAGTCATTAATAAGGGTCGTAATGGTATTGAATACGACTATGACGACCCTTGACAGTCGTTATTGTCTTTCAAATGGTCGTTAATGAGAGTCGTTATTTGAAGAAAAAAATTTAATCAAGGGTAAAATAGTATATTCACTACATTTTATAACACCCCCAACAAATTTGGGGTGGGAATAAAATGAGTGAGGCCCCTAATTAGTATTCATGGCCCCCAATCAAACGAGGTTATAAAGCTGTCTATATAGCATTTTCGAGATAAATTATCTTTACATGAATCAGGGCACCTGAAATACCCTTTGAGGAATGTTTCATACCCTTAACTTTTCGGTCTATCCGAGTTTCGAATATTTTTTTAACCCGGGTAATGGCTCCTCTCTTACATCCGTAAGACAAATGTTATTCCGCAGCGTTTTGCGGGAAGCTATCTCGCTCAAGCGGCTTCTTTACCGTTAGATGATCCAATCAACGGTTGGATTCGCATTCAAGAAAGAACCCACCACTTTCAGGAAAGGATCCACAATTTCCCCTAAGGGGTTCAAGGCTGTTGGATCTGAGTTTTAACGTGATCTAACGGTAAAAAAGTCGCTTGAGCGGGATAGCTTCCCGCAAAACGGTACGGGACAACACTGCTCTATCCGTAATATGTTACATGATTCACTTTTGAGTTTTGACATCCAAACACCTTCCCAATTTTAAAATGATTTCTCCTGAAACAATAAATAAATAAATTTAGTGGGGTAAACTAGTTTTACTTTTGACCATGAAAATTAATCCGAATTGTAATTATACCAAACATGTCATTGATATAGTTCCGCGAGCTTTCTTAGGTGGTGCATAGTCAAAGTCTAGTGTTTGTAGGTGGTAGTAACTCAGGTCTATCAGCTCTGCTGCATATCAAAACAAAATCTCAGCCTAGTGCCTATATCACGTGCTGCTGTCTTGTCACGTCAAAAGCAACCCACCGCCATTGACACATTTTCTCACCTTTTCCTCTTCTAGCTGTATTTCTTCTCTGCCACGCTTCCTCTGCAAAACCAACATTTTCCACAAATGCATATCATTTGTTTTTTACCTGCCAGTCCGTTTCATTCATTAATTCTCCACTCAAAACTTTACTTTATTTTTCTTTAATCTTATCTTCATTTCATTTTCTAAACCCACTCTTTTTCCAGATACAAGTTGTTTCAAATTCCACATTCTCAGAAAATGTAAATTTCATTTTTTTTTTTTTTTGCCCTTTTCATATTCTACTACATTCTTCAACTTCTCCTCATACCATTTAAACCCTCATTCTCACTCTCTGGTTTCTTTTTTTCTTATTACCAAGAAGCACTCATCATCAGTCAAAGACCAAGATTATATTAGGTACTAATTTTTCTAGCTCTTTTTTCAAGAGATAGTGGCAAACCCTTGTTTGTTTTTCCTTGATTTCTTTTTATCTGTACAAAGATTAAGCATAATTACAGTGTTAATTTAATGTAATGGCCATTTCCCCCTTTTGTTCTGGAAGATACAGAAATTTTAAAATTTAGGTCTAATTTTCTGTTGATTTATCCTTCTAATTTTGTTTATTTTAGGTTTAGTTTTGTTTGTTAATTTCTCCTTGTAATTTGTCTGTTCTTAGGTCTAATTTTGTGTTAATTTCTTGTTCAAATTTTGTTTGTGTTGGGTGTAATTTTGTATTGATTGAAGAGAAACAGACTAATTTCATGGAAATCACTGTATATTTTGTTTAAGTTTCCCTAATTTTGATTTAATTTTTATGATTCTAAGCATGTGGTAATTAGGTGAAGAGTAGGTATGGTGTGTTAACAAATCAATTAGAATCTCAAATGGAATGTGTCAAAGACCTGTATGTTAACTTGGAGGCAATTGCCCAGCATGAATAGTGTGTATGAGTTGATTGGCTTAATTTTTTTGTACCATGGAGTAAATCTTTGGGTTGATCAGTGGCGAAAAATGCGAAATAGCCCTTCAAATTGCTTTATTGATTTGCCAGTATTTGTTATGGGCATTTATGAATTTAGGACTAGTATTTGAGAATGTATGTGTTTGACATTTGAAATCTTTTCACAGGGAAAGGATTGCAACTTGTGTAACGACTAAGACAACTTACTATTGAAGATGTCAACTTCAGAGATGAGTTCTGGGAAATCTTACTGCAACTCGTTTAAGAATAAGAAGTTTAGGTTCGAAGTTGGTGATCCTACTTTTATAGCTCCAGATGATGAAAATGGAAAGCCTAAAATTGCAATTATCAAGCATATAACAGAAGACAGTGATGGGGAATTGATGGTTATGTGCCAGTACTTATATAGACCAGAGGATGTGGCAGATAGATATGGTAGAATGTGGCAACGGTATGATGATAGGGAGCTGTTCTACAGTTTTCACCAGGAAGAGATTCCCAGTGTGTGTTTGATGCACCCTTGTATAGTGCATTTTGTTCCCTCGGTGGACAAAGTTCCTGTTCGTACACAGAATCCTGGTTTCATTGTACTGAGGGTTTATGATCATGAAGAACAAGTACTGTGGTGGATAACAGATAGGGATTTTGAGAAGCATAAACAAGTTGAAATTGATCATCTTCTGCTAAAAACTCAACAACTGCTGGGATATGACATGGAGATGAAAGAGGAGAAACCCGAATATTCTTTGGAGGAAGGTGAGATTATGGAGGAGGAGGTGGAGGAAAATCAACCACATATACCTGTAGAGGAGGATGCTTATGATATTGATGCAATTTTGGCCAAGGCACTTACTGGAGATGATGTGAGAGATAAGTGCTTGGGACTGCTTTTCGAGGAAATAAACTGTATTTCCTATAGAGCATCCAGAGACCACCATCCTAAAGTTGTCATGTCAGCATTAGTTGCTCTAGAGAAGGCCTGTTTTAGAACTCGAGGTGAGAATTTGGCCAAGTATCAGCAAAAAATGCGGCAGTTGCGTTTTAACCTGAAGAGTACTGTAGATTTGGCTAGACGTTTGATTGATGGCGAGTTGGAAGCTTCAGCAGTTGTGGAGATGACAGCAGAGGAGTTAAGGAAAGGACGTCTGTCAGCAGAAGAGAAAGCAGCCAAAGAAGAACCAGAGGAGCAACACATGGATACAGCTGATATTCCGTGCCCAAGATGCAGTGAGAAGAAAGTGGGTCTGCACAGCAACATCCTCAGACCAGGACGTGCTGCCGGTTATCAGTTGGAATGTTTGAAATGTGGTAAGACATGGTTCTCTCCTAGGTTATGAGGTGGGGATCCACACATATACATAACATCTGGTCTTAGAAGCCTTGAAATCCTTTTAACTGGGTAAACAATCTAGGTCTATCAGAAATCAAGAATCCATGTTGAAGTACAAAAAAGTAGCATATTATATTTACAGATATAGATATTATAGTTGTAGTTTTTGAGACACAAGCAAATTTTGGTTTTAGCTTTGCAAGTGTGCAGGCTTGAAATAGAACTACACAGATATCAGAGCTCTGCGGTTTAGACAATTTACAGCTTTCATCACATGTTATGTGCAGCTGTGGTTGCTTCACCTTTTGTTTTTTGTGTTATAAACTTTGCTCGTGTCTAGAAACTGCAGGCTCATATGTTCACCTCTAACTAGTGTAAGATGTGCTTACATGAATATGACCTAATCGTGTAATTATTTCGGGGATGCAGTCTGTTTTCAAGTTCATTTGTATTGCTACATTGCTCATACTCATTGTGACATCTCGTTCTGTTCCTTTAATCTGTTGTCCTGTTTGTGGTAAGTTGTGTGCAAATGCGGCTTCATACTGCATGTAATAAGGGATCCGAGTCTGCTGTGATTTGCAGTATGGTTTGTCAGATTCCTTTAAGCCAAGTCAAAGTGGAAGGGCCTAACATACAACACTCGAGTGTTGATGCCCATAATCGTGGATGTATGATTATGCAGAATTGCTTGTTCGCCTTTTATGCATCTTCAGATATTTTTTTTTTTGTTATATATCCAGCTGAGTTTATGCCAATCTGTGACTGTTCTTTTCTTGCATCTACTTTTTCCTCAAATTTTTCAAATATCAATTTTGATTTGACTCTGTTACAATCCTTGGTTGATTCCTGGATGATTAGGTCCTTGATTAGATTACTTGCTGAAATTGATGGAGAAGGTACTCTAGATTTGTTTTCAGACAACAAAACCATCAACTCGAAGGAACATTCTTTTCTAACTAGGCTTACAAATGAAATTCAAGTTACAGTCCCTCTCTGAGATTAGATGCGCCATGTTTAAAACTCTCCCTATGCTTGTTTAAGCAAATGGAGATTCATTTCCATGTCTATAAAACCCTCCCTCCGTTAAATCGTTGTTACCAGCTCCTAACAGCTGGAAAGCAAATTTCCACACAAAAGGCAGTGCCTACACAAACATCGCACAGTGGTGTTCACATGGAGTAGTCTACCAGCAAACATACGGGTGCCTACATCAAGAAATTTAGAGGATAAAACCGACTTTTCTCCAGATATTTATATTTGAAAACACTGTTGCTTTCCTCGCTCTCACTCTAAAGTCTTATCCCACGGAGTCACTGATAAAGTTCCAGATCTTCTTCACTCTCTCTAATCCAAAACCCTCTCTCCAAAACCTCCATCTATGCTTTCATTTAACTCAGACATCTAAGGATTTACAAATTAGTGAGTTTAGGAGTATTAACTCGGTTTGTGTGTTGTTAACCGATATCATTTCAATGGCTGGAAGAGCAGTCGGAATAGATCTTGGGACAACATATTCATGTGTTGGTGTATGGCAGAATGATCGAGTTGAGATTATTGCTAATGATCAAGGAAATAGAATTACTCCTTCTTATGTTGCTTTTAATGATACTGAGCGTATGATTGGTGAGGCTGCTAAGAATCAAGCTGCTGTTAATCCTACCAACACCGTCTTCGGTAAGCTTGATTTTCTTTTCTCAACTACTTTCCATAAAGTTTGATTAATTACCTTATTTTCTTGTTCATATATAGTGGGTGTTCTTTGATTTTGCATCATGTTACTTTCTTGATTGCAATATGAACTTGAATGGGAGTATAATAACCTAACCAAGTCCGGTTGATTATCACCCAAATTCAAAACTCTTGATGTTCAATTTTTGTCAATATTTGTGTAATTGTTCCATAATATTTGTTGGTTATGTCAGTTGGTAGCTAGATAATGTTGCAAGTATTACAAATTGATACAGTGAGTTAACATCTCAAGAGATTGTATACTGAATTTGTTTTCGGTTTGCAGATGCAAAACGTTTAATTGGTAGGAAGATCAGCGATAGGGTTGTTCAGAGTGATATGAAACTTTGGCCCTTCAAAGTCATTGCCGGAGTGGATGACAAGCCCATGATTCACCTCAAGTACAAGGGTAAGGATAAACAGTTTTCAGCTGAGGAAATATCATCCATGGTTCTCATCAAGATGAAAGAAACTGCTGAAGAGTATCTTGGTACTAGTGTTAAGAAGGCTGTTATTACAGTCCCTGCTTACTTCAATGATTCTCAGCGTCATGCTACTAGAGATGCTGGTACCATTGCTGGCCTTGAGGTAATGCGGATTATTAGTGAACCCACAGCGGCTGCAATTGCTTACGGTCTTGATAAGAGGACAACCAATGCTGGCGCTAAGAATGTTCTTATCTTTGATCTTGGTGGCGGTACTTTTGATGTTTCTGTACTCACCGTTGAAGAAGGAAACTTTGAAGTTAAGGCTACAGCTGGAGATACCCATCTAGGAGGGGAGGATTTTGACAGTAGGATGGTAAGTCATTTTGTTAAAGAGTTTAAGAGGAAGCAGAAGATGGATATTAGTGGAAACCCAAGGGCTCTTAGGAGGTTGAGAACATCGTGTGAGAGGGCAAAGAGGACCCTCTCATCAAATTTACGGACAACCATTGATCTTGATGCTTTGTATGAAGGAGTCGATTTTCATGCGTCCATCACTCGTGCTACATTTGAAGAGTTGAACATGGATTTGTTTCTGAAATGTATAGAACCTGTTGAGAAATGTTTGGCAGATGCTAAGATGGACAAGAGCGCTGTTCATGATGTTGTCCTCGTTGGTGGGTCCACTAGAATCCCTAAGGTTCAGTCTCTGTTGCAGGATTTCTTTAATGGGAAGGAACTCTGCAAAAGCATCAACCCTGACGAGGCTGTGGCTTATGGTGCAGCAGTGCAAGCTGCTATTTTGAGTGGCGAAGGTAATGAGAAGGTACAAGACTTGGTGGTGGTGGATGTAACCCCTCTTTCTCTTGGTGTCGAGACAGCTGGAGGTGTTATGAGTATTATTATCCCAAGGAACACCCCCATTCCCACCACGAAGAAACAATCATACGTTACAAAATATGACAACCAAACTGCAGTGATGATTAAGGTATACGAGGGTGAGAGAGCTAGAACCAGTGACAATAACTTGTTGGGTCAGTTCTTGTTGAGTGGAATTCCTCCAGCACCACGCCGTGTCCCTCGGATCACAGGATGCTTTAACATTGATGCAGATGGTATATTGACTGTGCTTGCTAAAGAAGAAACATCAGGGAGCAAGAAAATGATTACAGTTACGAACATCAAAGGTAGGTTTTCGAAGGCTGAAATTGAAAGGCTAGTCAGAGAGGCAGACAAATACAAGGCAGAAGACTTAAAACACAAGAAGAAGGTGAAAGCAAGGAACTCCTTCGAGGATTACACATATGACATGAGGAACACGATCAATGATATTGGAGGGAAGCTAGCACCATACTTGAAGAGGAAGATTGAAGATGCAATCAACGACGCCATTGAATGGTTGGATAGCAATGAAGCAGGTGACATATACGATATAAACGAGAAGATGAAGCAGTTAGAGAATGTATGCAATCCTATCCTGTATAAGAGGCACAAGTAGAGTGGAGCTGGTGTTAAAACCAAAATCGAGGAAGTCAACTAATCTGGGGTTTGTTTTCCACTTTCTACTGTTTGTTTGCTCAAGTTCTTGTCTCACCAATCTTTTCCTTTTTTGTGATTCTGCTTTTTAATTTTTAACCTGGATGTTTATCTTTTCCACTTTCTATTCTGCTTTTTAAGAGGCTATGGATGTTTGTCTTTTGTTAATCAGCTGGTGGTCCATTTAGTCTTCTTAGCATACATGGGTGTGCTGTTTTTGTCGATTCAAACTGCATGTAATAGGGGATCCTAGTCTGTTGTGATCTCTAGTGTAGTTTGTCGGATTTCAATATTTCCAAATCAAATATGACACTTGAATGTTGGTGCTCATAGTCGTAAAGGTGTGATTATGCAGAATTGCATGTTCGCTGTTTATTCATCTTTAGATATTTTGTTTGGCATCCATCTCAGTTTTATGCCAATCTGTGACTTGTTATTTTCCTGCATCTACTTTTCCCCCAAATTAGAACACTTTATACACTGCCAGATTTGCAAGCACAGCACAGGTAACTGCCAGATTTGCCTGCATAGATATGATGCATAAGAATCCTTAGTTGAATCTATGTGCAGGGAAATGGTCAGGGGAAATTTTACTGTTGGATCCTCAGATAAGTAAATCCTGGATTACTTGCAAAAATTATTATGGGTGGATTGAGAAGGTACTGTAGATTTCTTTTTCAAGAAGAGTGAGTACGTACCATGGTGGACACCAGATAGGGGTTTCGTGAAGCATAAACAATCTGAAATTGATTGTCTTCTGCTAAAAATTCAACTAATGTAAAGATACGACACTTAGATGGAAGAGGAGAAAGCTGAATATTTTCTTTGAGGAAGGTGAGGTTATGCACGAGGAAGTAGAGGATAATCAACCACATCTACCTGTAGACGTATATCTCTGACGTTGATGCAATTTTGGCTAACACTGAAAATCTGACATAAGAACTTCAGGATGCTTTTTGAAGAAAAAAATGAGGCGTATGGTACATGAAAAAAGCATAAAACTATTCTTGTTTTCTAAGATTTCTGGTTGCCAGTGCTACAAATAGAGATTCGTTTCCATGACTTGATAATACCAATTGGATCAAGCAGGCACATCATTATTAGCTTTCGCGTACTCCACAAACTTCCACACAAAGGCATGCAGTGCCTACACAAACTTCCACATAAACCTCTCCACTAATCTAATTTATGAACGTAACCATGGAATAGAGTATAAAACTGCCTTTTCCTTTGACCTAGATCTCACATTAGAGTACAACCACTCCAAGCGGCGCTGATACTCAATCAATGCACCATAACCTCTTCCTCCATCTTCTTCATAAGCCCGTCTTAAGGTAGAATCGGGCTGGGTCAGAATCCAGGCCCGTTAATATATACTATTATTATTACTTGCCTTATTAAAACAAAAACATAGTACCACATCTGTAATTACAAAGTTGAGGATCTACTATATAATCGATCAGTAATACTAATCTATCAACCAACCAGCAGCGGTACGAGATTTGGTGGTTCGAGGAAGGCTAAGCCTGAGCTTGCTAGCACCGATGTTGTAGTGTAATGCTCTGCACCGATGCAGGCACAGGGTACAGTTTAGGTTGCGGCCGGATAGCCGAGAATACACCCATACCTTGCTGGTTGGTTTTTGTCACCACCATCTTGATTGGTTGATCTTAGCTATACATATTACAAGATGCTTTTCCTTACGAGCAGATGGTGGTTTTGGTATCCGGCTGCGTTAGGGTTTCTGTTTGATCAGCCATTATTTTGGCTACACCACGTACGGGAGCCCATTACAACACGTCTGAACCACTTGGCTCATCCATGAGATATATATGATATATACGTGTGCTGCGCGGGACATAAAAACATTGTAAAACTGTAATGAATTGTTTTTGCTGAAGCCACAATAAAATTAACTTTTGCTTATAGGATCTTATCCAACTGTTGTAATATGAGAAATTTGTCAACACTATAACAATGGACTGCTGAAGCCATAATACAACAACTCTTTGCAGCTCTCCACCTAAGAGATTCACAACTTGTTGCCCATGAATTATTCAATTTGGAACGGTTTCATGACATCTAACACAAAATATTAGTCAGTGGATTCGTTGCTAGAGTGAAAACCAAACTTAAAATTAAAACTTATGAAAAGGTTGGTCTTTCAAAAGGAACCCAGGAAGAGTAAACCGAAGTCTAATGTGATGATAATGACATATATAGGTCTAAATTAACTAATGAAGACTATCGACGTCTGTGGTAAATCAACACTGTTTGAAAATAACATATATAACATGAAGGACATGATAAATAATATAGCATAGACTTAAAGAAGAAGAGTGAGGTTGCTGTGAACCGTGTCATTCGATGGTTGGATAGCAGTGAATTGTATGTAATCCTATCCTTCAGATGCACAAGCAGGTTGGATCTGGTTTTCCACAGTTGATAGATATGCCTGAGTTCTTGTGAGAGCTGGTTTTTCTCCGTTGCCACCTTTTATCAAAGGAGAGCTTGGGCAGGTCCTGCACGAACCTCATTATTGCTTATATAGGGTTACCCATCACTACCCGGAAATGGCACCCCAACAATTTGGCATGGATGCCTTAGATGAATCAACCTTGGATCAACGTAAAGATCTGCCTGACCCAAGAAAAGGTGGCAACCGAGCAGCTGGAAATCCTATGATAAAAGATGAATTTCTGAATTCTGAGTGATTGGGAAAAGAGGGGTGACAACCTCATTAAGAATTGGATCGATGAAGGTAAACGTGAATTCTTTAAACTTGTATGTGTGTTTGGAATTTTAGCTTCCTTTAGCATCATACTTCACAACTCACAAAATCACTTGCATTGCGCTTGTTTATTCCAACTACACTAGATTTTGTGCCCGTGCTACGCATCGGGCGGGCCCGAAAAACAGTTTGCCTCGCCTCGTCCCGATACATGCTTAGGATTTTTTATTTGGTGTCGCCTCGATACATGCTTAAGATTTTTTATTTGGTATGGCTCGGTTTGATTTGGTGTAGCTCGCTTCGCTTCTCCCCGATACATGCTTGGGATTTTTTTATTTGGTATGCCTCGGCTTCTCCTCGCCCCGTTGCTTAAGATTTTTATTATGCACGTAATGCGCATCGGGCATATTTTTTTTTAACCATATTTTTAATTTGGTATGATGTGGCTTCGTCTCGCCTGTCTCGATGCATTTTTGATTTGGTATCACACGGTTTCGCCCCGCCCCGTCACGATGCACTTTCAGTTTGGCGGGGCAAGGCCAAACCTTGCACTTTTGGTTTGGCGGGGCAAGGCGAAGTGAGGTTTGGTGTGGCTCGGCTTCGCCTTGTCCCGTCTCTGACCTAACTATTGTATATGTCTCTGATTTAACTAAATATGCAAAGCATCACACGATAACAGAGATGTACACAGTGATTATAAATAACTGAAACCATAATGAAGTCATAAAATATTAAAATTGAATTATAATTATAATTAAAGTGTCGGTTTACATTATTACACACTTATACCTTGGTTCATATAGAAGAAAATCTAAAATATCTAATAAAGACGGTAAATCATACAATTTCCCATTAATGTACCAAAATATCATTTTTCAGGGCTTATACACTATGAAATTCATTATCAATGTGTAATTACATTTCCCACAACTGATTCATGAATCCAAATGTCATGACCTGTAAAAATATCGAAATAAGATAAAAACCATCGCGACATCACAAATCTACAAAGTGAAGCTTAATTAGTGCAACTGAATATTGCAAAATATTTTATCATTTTCTTTACTAAAAACCTTTGAGAAGACTACCTGCAAAATTGTTACCCCGTTGGATGATCATACTACAGGCAGAACCTATCAAAGTAGACAGATAAATGGCTCGACTATTGGGGCCTTGTCATTCTTACCCTTTTTCGTCCAATGAAATCAGCAATTGACCCGCTCGTGATGGCTCCAACCATTGCACCAAGTGTCGATATGGAGCCAAAATTTAAAGTCTGAGAAAGGAACCCGCTCTTTTTTCTATATATAAATTAAACTTATAAGAGTCCATATAATCGTAGAACTGCATATCTAAAATTACAACAATCAGCGGCATGTTCTGTTAACTCCAAAAGGGTCTTTCATAATGAGAGCTCATAAATTGTGCCTTGCTTTCTATTTATGATAGTGGAAAGTATAGAACATGATATCACTGCAAAGAATTGGATACTCAAAGGAAGAAGTTTGAATATCGTGCATAAAAATTAGAAAAGCATGAGCCTGAGAACAAAGCCGAACACATGAGGAAAATTTAAGGTAGCACTGCAGTTCTGTTAAATTACCACTTACTCATCACCTGGGTATATTGGTAACACTTCTGCTAGAGACATCAAGCTAGGGGATTACATGATCAAGGAATTACCTGTGAAAAATGCACCACCATAAGATTAAGGAATTACCTGCGAACTAACAAAACAATCAAAAGAATTAAAGCACTGTTAAAAGGTGGTTTTGGTATCAAACTGAACAAAAGCACCGTTAAAAGGAAAATATGAACACAACTATACTCTTTTACCAGCGGCGAATCCAGAATGAAATTTCAATGGGGGCACACTTTACTCTTGGAGAATATAACTAAAATTGTGAAGAAAAGACCATCATCATTTCATCAATCGGTAAGAAAATATTCACAGAATAAGTAATTGAAGAATAAAAAATGAAAAATTTGAGTATTTAGGAGAAAAAAAAAAACATTTGTCGTCCAAATCTTGTCTTGACCCAAGACTTTAAGAGCCGCTAGGCACTCAATTTCAGAAATTGGAGTCTCCAAACCCGAAGCCACCTCAGAAGGTAGCTGCTTGAAATTCATGTTTGCAATAGAGGGTTTTGCAGAGGTGTTCTTCGAGAAAAGAGAGCAATAATAATCTGTGATGGAAGACTTAATTGCCTCCTTGTCGACAGTTTGCTGGCCATTCACCTTCAGAGAGTGTATAGTGTTTCTTCTTTTACGAATCTTGACCATCCTGTGATAGAACTTTGTGTTTCTATCGCCATCAAGGTTCCAAGAATTACCCGATTTTTGCAGGTACATTAAATGTCTTCTATCCGCCAGCATCTCAAACTCCTGCAACATCTGCACCTTTCTAGCTGCTTGTGTTTCAGAAATCGAACCATTAGCAGCCAAGGTATCTAAAG
Organism: Papaver armeniacum; assembly: GCA_023531295.1. Taxonomy (NCBI): domain Eukaryota; kingdom Viridiplantae; phylum Streptophyta; class Magnoliopsida; order Ranunculales; family Papaveraceae; genus Papaver; species Papaver armeniacum. The sequence goes on from JAJJWW010009486.1 coordinate 113,584, forward strand.
TACTTAAATCAGTTAGGATGGTCTCTATTTGTCTATCAACACTGCCAAATACTTCTCTAACCCAAGTTTTGATGTCACCCTTTAGAGCCTGAAATTTTTTAGCCAAAATGAAACCCGACGAGCCATTAAACGAATAAAAATCCCACCAATCCTTATGTTAACATATGCTATATGTTAACATTTGCTATATGTTACGACTAAGACAACTACTATGGAAGATATCAACTTCAGAGATGAGTCCAAGGAAAGCTTACTGCAAGTCGTTTAAGAATAATAGAGTTTCGGTTTGGAGTTTGCGATGCTACTTTTAAAGCTTCAGAAGATGCAATTAAAAGCCTGGCTTGATTGGGGGTATACCCAAACTAATTGGGGTATACCCAATGAGACAAAATAGGGTCATTTTGAAGTAAAAGAGGTCACCCCTTAACCAAATATTTTCAAAATGGCAAAATTGCCCTCGTTTAATTAACACTAAAATTTTGATTAGATTAATTAATTAAGTTTAAATTGATTGAATAGATTAAAACTTATGAATTTTAAGTTATGAAATTTTGTTTTTGATTGAACTTTTGTGGGATGATTTTTGATGATTTTTTTTTTTTTTTTTTTTGAGAATATCTCTTGCAACGAAAATGAAGCACACAACCAAAATACTTCTAAAAAGGGGATTGCAAAACTGTTACATGGAATCATACTCAAAATCAAAGAATAAATCAACACTTTCACTTCGGAAAGTATGAAAAGTCGGCAAGGTCGACTAATGAAGATCATGCTTGGCCAAAAGTGGCGACAAGCTCTTCATCGTCGACCTCTCGCCCAAGGCCAAAAGTGGCCGGCATGATCTTCATCGTCGACCTTGCCGACTTTTGTTTTTTAACATACAGGAGATGACATAAAAATTTATTCGGCAAGGTATTCACAAAATACCCTTCCTATTTGTTTTTGCCTGGGCAAGGTATTCAAAAATACCCTTAATTTGTATTTGGCGGAAAGGTATTCAAAATACCGCCTTGCATTTGTTAAAAAAATTCTGATCGCCGCCATGGCTGTTATGAAAAGGCGGCAAGATATGCATGTTACGACCTTGCCGACCAAAACACACAGAAATTATAATTTTCGATTTCTAACCTAATATAACAATCAAATCACACAACACAATGATGGGTTTGAGTTTAAAAATCATTTATAGTCTTCTTTTAGCTGGTAGAGTCAACAATTTTTTTGGAAAATCAAAGTTGAAGATTTTTATATGGCTTTGGTTGATGGAAGATGAAGATGAAAAAGAAGAGAAGATTAAGGCTTAGTTTGGTATTCTTCATGCAGACTTTTGTAAAAGCACTTTTTCTTTGTGCGTTCTTTGTCTTTGTCTTTTTGTGAGAAAAAGCGATTAGATGTTTGGTAAAATATTAATTAAAGTTGAAGCTAATTAAAAAAGTAATCAAATTGTGTTTGGTAAAATTTCAGATTCAACCATAGTTGTTGTAGCAAATGACAAAAACAGACATATTTCTAATGGTAGTTTTATTCAATTTTATTGGGTTTAAAAATAATTAATTATTTTACTATATAATATTAATGTTCATACTAATTACCACTATTATTATGATTGTTAAAAAATATTTTACTTAACCACTTGTATATATGTATATATATTTCAAACAAAAATTGAAACAAAAATTAAGTATTATTAATATTTTTACTGTTGACAAATGAAATGAAATGATATATAAAATAGTTTGAAAATTTAAGAAAAAAAATTAAAAAAATTGAAAGAATGCGATATAAGAAATAGTAAAAAATTGATTGTATATAAATTTAAGGGTAATTTTTGTCATTTATAAAATAAAGTAGGGATAAAAAAGATAAATCAATCATTAAATTTTGGTGGGGCCACAGCTTATGCTTTTGTAGCTTTTAAAAGCTCCTCCTCCCCAGCTTTTAAAAATTGAGGAATTTAGGAAGTGCTTTTGATAAAAAGCACTTTGATTTTTTTTTACCAAACACAAATTTCAAAAATTATTGACATATATAGCTTTTGAAAGTGCTTTTGAAAAAATAAAAGCATTACCAAACCCAGCCTAAGAGTTGGTTAGTTTTTTAATTTTAGGGTTAATGAAATTAAGAATTGGGTTTATTTTTAAGATTTAATTAATTCAAGGGTATTAAAGTAAAATCACACTTTTTAATAATGACACACCATGTCCCCTTGAAATTGGGTATACCCCAATTAATCTGGGTATACCCCAATCTCGCCAGGATTAAAAGGCCTAAAATTGCAATTATCATCAAGCAATAATAACAGAAGATAGTGATGGGGGAATTGATGGTTATGTGCCGGATTCTTTTTTTTCAAGTCAAAGTGGAAGAATCCGACATACTAAATTAGAATGTTGATGCCCATAATCTTAAGGATACGATTGTGCAAATAATGTACATATTTTCGTCTTACAGTTTGTCCTCAGTATGTTGCATGGCGCATGGCATAGCATCCTAGTTCACTAGATTGAATCCGAGTATAAAACTGTCTTTTCTTTTAACCTAGATCTCACATTGAGTACAACCACTCCAAGCAGCGCAGCCATAACCTCCTCCTCCATTAAAGATTTTCTTTTTCGTAAGCCCGTCTGAAGGTGGAATCGGTTTTGGGCCAAATCCAGGCCCGTCAATATATATTACAACTAATTTGTTTATTACTCGTCTTATTAAAAAATAATCCCACATCGGGAATTAAAAATCTGAGGGTCTACTATATAATAAATTGGTGATGCCAACCTATCAACCAACCGGCAGCGGTATGAGTTGGTTCGAGAAAGGCTAAGCCTGAGCTAGGCCATGCCCAACGCAATGCGCACCAATGCCAGCACAGGCGGCCAAAGGTGGGTAGCTCTCCCTGGTCTTGGCCGGCCGGCCAGAGAGGTTTAGCCTCCTTCTGTGCAACGCAATGCGCACCAATGCAACGCAGAGGTTAGCCGAATAGCCAAGTATACACCATACCTTGCTGGTTGGTTTTTGTTGCCTGTGCTAACTGTCTTTAATCCTTTGTTTACCACTACAGGTTACCACTACAGGTTTTCAAAAGGATCGGGCGTCATTCTGAGTTTCTTCATCTTAGTTGAAGGAAAAAAACGCTGGTTCTTTATTGAATCTGATGCTCGTTCGTTAGTTTCAAATAGTTAGCAATTTCTGCGTTTCTTCGGCGTCTCTCTTCTTCTAGCCAGCGCACAATACCTTCGGATGCTGAGGGAGTGCTGTTGGTTTTACTGTTGCTGCTGATAACTGATCCTTTTTCTTCAATCATGATGGCCGCTTTTCCTGACGAGCAGGTTTTGGTATCCGGTTGCGTTAGGGTTTCTGTTTGAGCCATTATAGTGTAGTGTTCATATATACTACACCACGTTACCATGGACTAGCCTCCTAACACTAATATGAAGACGCCCATTATATTGAAGTTCATACGGGTGCCTATATAAAGAACGTGGGGGGCAACTACAATTTTATACACCTCTAGAGACCAAGAAGAAGAAATTCTCTTGTTTATACAATTTTTCAATCATAAATATGCATTTACACAAAATGGTTGGTTCAACATTTTCTCTTGTTTTTTTTTTTACTCAAATTCTTTTACTGGGATGACCATTATAACATGAAGCAAAAAAATATCTGCTACTCAAAAAAAAAAAAAAAAAAAATGTATGCAACATGAATAACATGATCCTTTCATATGCTAGCTAGAAGTGCAACTCACTGATAAGGTCGCTCTGTCAATAAAGACTAAGCATATTGGTAGTATATAGTGAATAGAAGGTCGCTCTGTCAGCAAGAACTCGCCTTTATAAAATCATGCTCAACTATAAAGACAGTGTTCTTTGCATGGAGGCAACAATACGTTGCTCTGAATCAAGACAATCACTTGGCTCATCCATCAGACAATTAAAACCATTAACTGATCATGGTACTATAAATCTTTTTCAGACAACCAAAACCCTTAACTGCAAAGAACATCCAATTCTAACTAGGCTTACAAATGAAATGTAAGTTAGAGTGCGCCTCTTTGAGTTCAGAATGCGCGCACATGCTTGATGCGTTATCTTTCAAACATGCTGCATATATAACTATGTTGGACCATATAGCCTTTACAATGAAGAAATCCTGGAACTTTAATTACACTGCCACCCGAAAATTTTCTAAACAAGAATTTAAAAGCCAAATATAGTCACACCATTATTAAAGAAAATAGTCAAGAGTTAGAATGAGCTTTGATAAAGCAGAGAAAGATTGACGAAAACTTAAGAGAAACTGTATACTAATCCTAATATGTTGACACTCTACTGGAAATTGTTACCCTAGTAAATTACAATGTCTCACTGCAATATCTCCAGACTTTTAATTCTATCGGTTGAGAGAGTGTTTACTAACAACGAAACAACAGAATCACTTGGTATAAATTTTCTTTCACGCATCGTGCGCAGATATTGCAGAGCCTTCTGAGTATCATTTCCTTTAAGAAAACTCTTAATGAGGATATCATAGGTTCTGGAATTTGGTAAACAACCTTTCTCTTCCATTTCACTGATTAATCTGCTAGCCTCCAAGAACATCCTGTTATGAAAGAGGCTATCCATCATTGTGTTATATGTTATTACATTAGGAACTAATCCTTCTTTTGGAATCTTTTTAAACAGTTTTCTTGCATCTTCCAACTTGCCAGCTTGACAAAAACCATGAATAAGAATAGCATACATGTGAATATCAGGTAAGATACCAGTAGTTTTCATGGACTCAAATAATACTATTGCTTCCTCAATCTTACCATTCTTGCATAGTCCATTTAACACCGTACTGTATGTAAATTTATTTGGATTTTGACCACAAGATTGCATCTCATTAAACAAACTCTCCGCTGTTTCCAATCTTCCATCATGGTACAGTCCCCATAACAGTGTAGTGTAAACAACAGTTGTAGGTTGCTGTCCGTTTTGTTTCATTTTCTTAAATAGCTGCACAGCTTCATCCAACTTCCGATTCTTGCAATACCCATTGATTAACACATTGTAGTTGAACTCGTTTGGGTCTAGGCCCCTATGGACCATCGAGTCAAAAAGCTTCACTGCATCTTGTAACCGACCTGCCAAACACAGGCCATTCATCATTGAACTATAAGTAATCTGATTCGGTTGTATATTTAACTTGTCCATCAATTCAAATAACCCCCAAGCATCCTCCGTCATCCCATCTTTACAATGAGAATCTATTAATATGTTAAAGGTTACTGTATCGGGTAAAATCTCTCGATCCATCATTTCATCAAAATATCTTGTTGCTTCTTTCCATTCACCATGTAGGCAAAAACCATGAATCATACCCTTATAAGTTGCCATATTTCCTGTGATTCCTCTACTAACCATCTCATCAAACATTCTACTTGCCTCATGCAACCGGCCTGAATTGCAAATACCTTTGATCACAGAATTGTAAACAACAACATCCGGCACAACATTAAAATCTCCAAGCATTTCAGAGAAGAGAACCAAAGCTTCGTCAACTAAATCTCCTTTGCAAAGAGTATCTATAATCACAATATACGACACGACATCTGGTCTGCATTTCCATCTCGACATGTCGTTTTTCAACCGAAGAGCAAGACCCACTTCACCAGTTCTACACAACCCATGTATAAGAGTATTACATGTAACTGCAGTAGGTTGAATACCTGTGTCAGTCATTTTACCAAACACTTCAAAAGCAGAATCAATCTTTTCTTCTAGACACAACCCCTTAATCAGTGTATTGAAAGTGATTGTATCAGGATGATAGCCTCTCTTAGTAATCTCTCCAAGCAAACAAAACCCATGATTCATCTGGCCTAGTTTACAGCAGCAATTAATCACAGTGTTGATTGTAGAAACATCAGGTTTTATCCCAAGCAAAATCATCTTCTTATATAGCAAAATGACATCAGAATGACACTTGATTTTGGATAATGATCCTAACACATGATTAAATGTACTTGTAGATGGTAATGGCATTTCTAGAATCAATTGATCAAAGTATTTCAAACCATCGTCAAGCTTCTTGATCCTTCCTGATTTACACTCATCCCTCACGAAACGCTCAAGTTGTGATATTCTATTATTATTAGTACCAGAACAATTATGAAGATGACGATAATCTGAGAAGACTCTACTCATAAGCAGCAACACTTTCTTATGCCCAGAACTCATCCTTTCTTTCCTTCTTCTTCTATCTGAAACATCAACTTTAGTTTTATGGTACTTAAAATTTATGAAGGCACCCTAATAATATAATACCAGCACACATTTGGTGCCTACATAATAAACAAGGAGTTACTCTACATGGGGCTGGACTCATGTCGAATGGTTGGGCTTTACTTTTGCTCTATTTTCTTGGTTAAAAAGTTTCAGCTAAAAATCAAATGGTTGGGCTGGACTCATGTCGAATTACTATTGTGCAATGGTTTCTTGAGGAATGGACCGCAATGGGGAAGGATGTCATAGTTGAAAAAACCTCCTACGTAAAGGAACGGTGGCAGCATTTAAAGGTTTAGTGTGGTGAAGGATGTTATTGTGTTCATCAACTTAGACATGGAACTCTAGAAAATAAATCACATAAGTAATATTAGTTTATGAAGGGAGTTGTCCCACGTAAACAAATTCTACAAACCTCTTATTATTTCTTCTGTCGATTATTATTAGATTCTGATTTAAAGGTTTAGTGTGGTTCATAACATAATTAATACAAACATGCATATCCAAATTAATGATACAGACAGCTCGTAAGTCATGCAAAGGTTTCTTCTTCTCGTTCTTCAAACTGCTCGGAACTTCTTTTAACAGAGTTTTTCGATTCTAAATTCGAAATGATTTTCTCTAAAGCTTGTTTGACAGCATTTTCTCGATCCAATCCATTCATAAGAGCGATACTACATCCTTTCTCCTGCTTTACTTTATCTTTGAGGATGGAATTTCTTGACTCCAAGTCAGAAATGCTTTTCTCTAGAGCTTGCTTCTCAGCCTTCTCTCGGTTTAACTCATTGATAACAGAAATCTTATCATTTTTCTCTTTTTTCACTTTATCTTTGATGCCAGAGATTTTGGATTCCAAGTCAGAAATCATTTTTTCCAAAACTTGTTTCGTTACCTTTTCTCGATCCAAATCATTGATAACAGAGATTTTATCATCTTTTTCCTTTTTGAGTTTTTCTTTGAGAGCAGAATTTCTCATTTCTAAGTCACAAATGCTCTTCTCCATAACTTGTTTCTCAATCTTTTCTCGGTTTAGATCATTCATAAGAGATATCTTATCATCTTTCTCTTTTTTCACTTTATCTTTCAGTATGGAAATTTTCCAGTACAAGTCTGAAATGTTTTTATCTAATGCATCATGCCCCTCATCCTTTGCCTTCAAGTTGTCGGCCTCGTCTTGATGATCTCTACCATTGATAAAAGATGTCGTCTTACCGTTGTTCTCCTTCTTCCCTTCAGCTCCACGAACATATTTTCTTGATTCTGAGCCGGAAGTGTTATTTACCAGCAGAGCTTGTCTCTCAACCTTTTCTCGTTCCAAATCATTGAGGAGACAAATTTTAGCAATCTTTTCTTTTTGTAGTTTATCTATAAGAGTTGAAATTGTAGCTCCTAAGTCTTCAACTCTTTTTTGTAGACCTTGCTTCTCAACCTGTTCCCGACCCAGTTCATTCATTAGAGCGCTCTTGTCATCTTTTTCATTTGTGACTTCTTCTTTGAGTCTGGATATTGTTGCTTCTAAGTCGGAGTTGCTTTTTTCCAGACCTTGTTTCTCAGCTTTTTCTCGATCCAAATCATCGTTTTGCCTTTGCAAATCATCATTCAGAGTAGTATTCGTGGCTTCTAAATCACATACTCTTTTCTCTAGTGCTTGTTTTTCACTCTTTTCTCGATTCAAGTCGTTCATAAGGACGACCCTATCATCCTTTTCCCTTTTGACTTCATCAAGGAGAGCGGCATTATTTGCTTCTAATACATTGATGTTTTCCGATAGAGCTTGCTTTTCAATCTTTTCTTTATCCAGATCACTGAAAAGTGATATCTTATCATCCTTCTCTCTTTGCATCTCGTCTTTAAGAGTGGCATTCGCGGCTTTTAAGCTAGAAATGCTCTTCTCCAAAGCTTGTTTCTCCGACTTCTCTTTACCTCGTGCATTGACACATGCAGCCAGTTCTTTAGCTAACTTGTCTTCCTTGGGGCTGGATTCCACCGGAGCAGAACCTTGATCTCCCATGTACTGAACATCCCGAAATGGTGCTGGTCGAAGAGGTAGACCATAGTTAGTCAGGTTTACTACATCATGTGACCAGAAATACACACACTCGATCAGGTTGGGCTTGAAAGTTTTATCTCGAGGATAGGTTATGGTAACCACCAAACCCTGACAATTTACTCTAATGTCATTTCTGAACAGAAAGTCCCCCAAAGCTTCGAAATCGCTCTTATTCCATGGAAAAGAGTTGTCAATCAAAGAGAGATAATTCTGATTTGTTATACTCCCTTCGTAAGTGAACTCTTTGAATGGAAAAGGGCTGCCTAATTTTTTCTTAAGCCTATATAAACGAGGCTCACCTGTAACATAACTCAAAAACAACTCAGGATCCTTCCACCAAGACATAGTAGTTCCTAGAGGAGAATGAGAAAAAAAGATTGTGGTCGAGAGCTTCGATTAGAAGTTTAGAACTAGCTGTCTAGCTTGTGAAAGAATTGAAAGAAATGAGTGAGAGGAATTTTGTCTCTAGATCAACAACTTTGAGAAAGAAGACAACAAGTACATAAGAAAATGTGAAAGATTATGAAGGAAGAATGTAAACAGCATATACATTATTTATTTGATTGATTGACAGATAAGGAATAAAGTACATGACGTGATTCTTTTCTTCTTCTGTGTAGTCTGAATATACTTGAGTCCGTAAATTTGTATTGGAATAAGGATACAATCTTGCCTTGAAAGCAAAAAGAGTTTACATTGCTTGATCCTTGCATTTTGAGACACATTCCTACTTTACATTGTATAACTTGCGGTATAAGAAGATGCAGAGGAATTATATAAAGCATTTACACTTTTATCTTTACATCAAGCAAGTATTTCTTTTCTTTTTTTAATATTGGATAAGGAGACGCACAATTTATAATTGGATATCTGCAAATCTCAGCTTCTATTAGAGTTTCAAAAAAAGAAAACGACCAGTCACTGAAATAGAGAAAAGGCTTCACAAAAAGTACAATGTTAAACTTTCCTGGCCAATAGGGTCAAGGAGACTGGATTGAGTTTCTGAAAATAACAAAGGATGAATTTGCGGCAGAATAACTTACTGATTAGAAGATCAAAATTCATCAACTATTATTATCATCATCTTCGTAATCACTCATTTCTATTACATAGTAATGATGTACTCGTGAGAGATTATCATGGTTCAGTAGGTTATCGTAGACTAACACCACTTGAGCGTACTGTCAAGGAAGATTGTAAATCTGGAAAGATTCAGAAACTTGATGACGGTTTAAAATATTTTGATCAATTGATTTTGGAAAGGCCACTACCGTCTAACATTACATTCTGTCATTTATTAGGGTCATTATGTAAGATCCAGTGTTATTCGCATGTCATTTTGTTGTATAAGAATATGGCTTTGTACAACTGGTGAAGTGGATCGTGCTCTTCAGCTTAAAAACAAGATGGCGAAATGGAACTGCAAACCTGATGTTGTCTCATATTCTGCGATTATAAATGCATATTGCAAAGGAGGTTTAGTTGACGCAGCTTTGGTTGTTTTCTCTGAAATGCTTAGAGATTTGAATAATAACAGAATATCAAATCCTTAGAGATTTGAAATGCTTAGAGATTTGAGATTTGAAATGCTTAGAGATTTGAATAATAACAGAATATCAAATCCTTAGAGATTTGAGATTTGAAATGCTTAGAGATTTGAACCCTACGCTAGGTAATTAAGAGCTAAGTCCTCACTTTTTGATAGAAGAAGGAGAAAGGATGAATTTAGTACAAAAAAAGAAATTAATGATTACAAGAGGAATGTTCTTAAATAATAACAGAATATCAAAACTTGAGAAAATTGTGAGGGATAAGTGTAATTCTGCGAGTATTAGGTATCTTGATGATGGTTTGAGATACTTAAAAAAGTTGATTTCTAAAAGACCAATGCCTTCTACAGGTACATTTAACCATTTACTCACTTCTCTGATGAACAATAAATATTATTCTGATGTGCATGATTATGTTGGGTAAGAAGATGAATCTGATTTTTATACATTTAATATTTTGATTAATTGTTGCCGTCGATCAGAAAAAGTGAATCATGGGTTTTTTTTTGTTCGGTGAGATGATTTAGAGAGGTCATCATCCTAATGTTATCACTTTCAATATACTCATCAAAGGGCTGTGCATCAAGGATGAAATTAATTCTTCCTTTGAAGTGTTTGATAAAATGATTCCTGCAGGGATCCAACCTACTCGGTTTACATGTAGTACTCTAATACATGGGCTTGGTGGAAGTGAACAACTGGGACGTACAATTAGGTTAAAAACCAAGATGCTGAAATCTAACTGCCGACCTGTTGTTGATTCATATTGTTTCATCATAGATAATCTTTGTAGAGCAAGTTTGATGGATGACGCCCTGGTAATCTTCTCGAAAATGCAGAGAGATTTTAATGGTGTACCCGATGGACATGCTTATACTTCTTTGGTATTTGAATTTTGTAATTTAGGCCAGTTGAACGAGGCAAACAGATTCTTTGAGGAGATGGTTAGAATTGGATTCTCTGCCGGTGTAGCAACATATAGTCAAATGATTTTTTATCATTGGCAGGCACCATGGTCAACGGGAAGAAGCAAGAAAATATTTGATAAAATGTTGGATCAAGGAATTTTACCTAACCGGAGTGCATACACTAGAATGATGAACGATTTGATTTCGGAAGGCCAGCTGCAAGAAGCGGTTAAACTGTTTGAGTTAATGGTGGGTAAGGGATTTGAACCGGATATTCGAGAAAATGAAACAAAATGGACTGAGACCCACAACTGATGTTTACAATGCACTATTAGAGGGACTGTATCGGGATGGCAGAATAAAGACTGCAAAGAGGATTATTAATGAGATGCAATGTTCTGCAGAGAGGTTTCTTGATGAGATGGGATTTGCTGATCATTTTCCAGATGTAGTTACATACATTATTATGTTAAATGGTCTCGTCAGGAATGGAAAAATGGAGGAGGCGATAAGTTTATTCAAATCCATACCCTATAATAGCTTAGTTGATATTGACATGTACAACATTCTTATTCATGGTTTGTGTCAGGCTGGCAGGTTGGCAGATGCAAGAAAACTGTTTAATGAGATTCGAAAAAAAAAGATTAGCTCCTAATGCGGTAACATATAACACAATGATGAGAGGCCTCTTTTCTAACAAGATGTTCTCGGAGGCTGACAAATTGATCATCGAAATGGAAGAGAAAGGTTGTTTACCAAATTCTAGAACATATGATACCATCATCAATGGTTTTTTAGGAGGAAAACAGACTGGCAAGGCATTGCAGTTTCTTCGTAAGATGCGTGGAACAAACTTTGGACGAAGTGATTCTACCATCACCAATGGTTTTTCGGGAGGAAAAGAGACTGCTAACGCATTGCAGAATCTTCGCAAGATGCTAAAAAATCTAAAAAATCTAAAGGCTTTATTGTGGAGGTAGCTAAACAAAGAACATTTTGAAACCATCATCAAGTTTTGTTTATCCTTCGTGAGTTACACTCATTCCTCGCATAACTCTCAAGCTGTGACATTCTTCTACTCTTTTATCCTCTTGAACAATAATAATCTCTCACACTATTTTAACCATGCAATAACTTTCTTGTGTCCCAAATTCATCTTTTCTTCTTCTGAATTTGAGAGTTCACGATAAGTCTGTATGCTCTAGCATTAGATACACTCAACTATTAAAATGGTCATGGACACTGCGGAAGCCCCAGGTGATAGGCATGAGCATTGAGCAGAAATAAAACTGACATATATGCATGAGGAAATGTAAGGCAATAAAGAATGAATTATTATTGATATATTTGGAATGATGAATTTATGTTTATCCAATGATTAAAATACGCCGAGTGTGCTGCTGGTCTTGATTGTACCAAGAAGTAGCCAAACAAATATAAACTCAAACAAAAAACAAGAAAAGCATTGTATCCCCTCTCTTGGATCACATCCATTCTTTCCCAGCCCAAACTTTCTTCCCATTTATGTGCATCGGTGCAGTTTCTCTTCCTTGCATGATTGCAAGGACCGGGATCTCAGAGCAGAAAACAACCGATGCCCACAATGGCTTCTCATTGTCGGGTACTTGCTGCACTGTGACTTTCTGGATGCATCCGTCACCAAACGATCTGCAACGTGAAGTGAATTAATTTGGTGACTGAGATATACAAGATGACACATAACATACACAAATTGAACCTGCAGTATTTGATTGTTGAACAAGATTACCTTTCTAAAAAACTTTCCAGTTCTCTTTGTTGAACCGGATTTTCCCGATAAAACGTAAAGAATATACCGCGTTTGATTTCTGGAATATGTTCTTCCTTATTGAGCGGTGTCTGATTTGGAAGATTTATTGGTGCCGAAGATGCAGAACCACTAGAAAACATCATTAATGCTGAAGGTGTGAATACAGGATACACTGCGATATCGACACCATCGGTACTCTTCAAACCATATAACGGTTGGCCAACAACACGCGGTGCTTGTTGTGGGTAGTGATATGGAAAGGAACGGGCATCGTGCTGATCCGGCAGTAAAGGCTGAACGTTCAATTCCGCAAAGCTCATACAAGACACCTCTCGGATGATGTCATCAAATGCGATAGCAAATGATTCGGACACGGTCTGATTCACTTTCCTCAAGACATCCATCCTGTTCCTGTATACCAATGCAGAGTTTAATGGTTTACCCCCCATTAACTCTTGGGTTAATGGCATATCAGACACATTAGACGGTAAAGGCGGTGTAATTGATTGAATCCATCCAAAGCAGAGAGAAGCTTCATCCATGATCATGTTAAGAACCTTATCATCGGTCCTCAGAAGCTTCTTGACTAGATTTGGGAACCCCATTCCTTCGAGAAAAATCCATAATGCTATTGCCTCCATGCATACAAGAAGATCCCGAGTATTGTCCACAGCTAGCCTTCTATATATCACTCTTGCATCCGAATAGAAGTTTTGAATATCCTCTGCGGTGACATTATCAGCCATTATGGTAGCAGATGGGATTGAGATATGAATGAAGTGAAGTGATGTATGGAATATGGATAATGGATCGACTGATTGTGTTGATGATGAGTAGGTTACGGGGTGTGGAAATCTTGTTTGGGGTTTGGCTCATTTTATAGACAGTATTATGGCTCTTGGATATGTCTCATGCCAAGAGGAGCGACTCTTCTTAGTGAGAAAGAAAAATTCGAAAAGATATATATGTGCTTCTTCAGTTTAGGACACAACGTTTGATTTCTTTCTTGATTATAAAGAATTGTGTTTCTTCAGTTTGAGACACAACGTTTGATTTCTTAGTGCTCTCGTTGTTTTTTTGCTGACTCGTCCCTAACTCGGCACGAGTCAGATTGTATTGGACCGTTTGAGTTTTTAGTAGTCTGATCTGATGCGATATGACTCGAATATTATTTCTGACTAGGACCCGTTTGATTCAGGGAATAAAACGTCTCTGATTCATCGAACCAAACCAGTGACTCACCTATTTTAGAGTCAATTGAGTCACATCTGACTCAAAGAAAACAAACACATTGAGTCACTTCAGATGAGCCCAGTAATTTCAGCCAAATCCAGACAAATCAGATTATGTTGAGTCAGATCCAAAAATAAAAAGAACATAATGTTAAACCCTCAGTGGTCTGAGTCAGTCGAGTTATGGAATCGCTGACTCAACTCTTTAAGATTGCACATTTTCATTAACAAATTGCAGGCAAAGTGGCAAACAACCAAACAAGAGATGCATAAATAAAATGGTGTAGACATTTTGGCTTGGGTTACACATTGATATGAAAAATTAGATCACTATATTCGACAAATCTTACTTATACTAATATAAAGAAAAATGGACAATAATATAGACTTTTAGTTAATATTTGTATTTTGAATCTTAATTATTTTAAAAATAAATCAAAAAAATTTAAAACTTAGATATCTTTAAAAATACACATCGGATTTTTGCAAAATTAATATATTTGGAAAGCTCTTTAAATTATCTACGTAATGAGTACAAACAAGGATATTAAATTTTAAGATTTTTTTTCCATTATTATCAAATTTGGTATTGTTAAAAGAATCCAATTCAAACATGTGCATCGCACATGTGGCATTACTAGTTTAGAAGAAAGGAAACTTGATTTTCTGGTCACAGGGTTATTTATTCTGAAAACAAACAGTTAAAGAGGAAGAATTTCTAAAAAAGTTAGAACTACACATAGTTAGGAGGGCTATCTAAGAGTAGATTTCACAGCAGTTCACAGTAAACTTTGAAGAAATGAAACTCGATCTTCTGGGGCAGTAACAGCCATCCAAACAATCCTATATTCTTTTCCTTGGCAAAATGATTTAAGTGCAGCACTATAAAGTTGTCGAGGGAGATCATGACTTGCTCTTAGTTCATTCAAAGACTTCACACATTCTTCCACACTTGCTCCTAGCTTTTGATCATTCACATCATCAGAAGTTGCTAACGTCTTTCTTCTATGTACTCCAGCATCACTAAATTGGTCGGAATTTGAGGTAGAGCGTGGCATGTCATCTAACTGAGGTTTATTCTCATCATTCTCAGTCTCAACTGTACTTCCAAATAGGGTTCTCAGTTCACTTGCGAATTGCAAAGGTTTTTTTCTGAATTTACGTGATTCGGGTACCATCTGATTTCACACATTAAAACTACTTCAGCACCAGAAAACCTCAACTATCTGAATTACATTGCTCTAATTGAAATGAAATATAAGAAAATAAGAGAGCGAAATATAAGTACCTCAGTGAACTCAGCCCATTTATCTTCAGACCAATCAAAGGTATGAGTCTTTGCATCGTATCCACTTCCAGCCGCATTCATTAGCTTTGACCAAGCAATATACTGACGTCTTAGATGTACCCATTGGCTTGACAACTGATTCTGGTTGAATTTCGAACCAAATTTCTTCTCTAGTTGTTGAGATACCTTAATCCATGATTGAGGCCTTAACCGTGTAAGCAATCTACCCTTTTCATTAATTTCCTTTATGCAAAGATCAATATAATATTTCTTTACAGAAGTACTCCAGTGTAGCCCATCTGTATATTGAGAATCATTTATAACAGTACATTCAAACAAAGTTCTAAGTTCATCTGCATGTTGCAAAGGCTGTTTCTGGAACCTACTTGATTCAGGTACCATCTAATTTCACATATTAAAACGACTTCGTTAACACAAAAAAGTTAAAATTGTTTGAACTAAGTACCCTAATTGAAATGAAACAATAAAGAATCTAGAGTTAAAGGTAAGGTAAGGTAACTACCTTAATGAAATCAGCCCATTTATCTTTCGACCAATCAAAGGTATGAGTCTTTGCGTCATATCCATGACCTGCAGCATTCATTAGCTTTGACCAAGCGACATACTGCTTTCTTAGATTTCTCCACCGATAAAGCAGCTGGGTTTGAGTTAATTTCAAACCAAATTTCTTCTCCATCTCTTGACCCACTCTGGTACATGATTGAGGCTTTAAACGTGTAATCAATCTACCCTCTTCATTAACTTCCCTTGCACATAAATCTATGAAATGTTTTCGCTCGGTATCTGAAAGTGACTTGTTTTTCTTTCCAGAAGCCGCTACCAATCAAGAAAAACTCAAAATTTTAATTAAGCTTAGAGTCACAACGTAGCATCTTAAAAAAAAAAAAAAGTAATTACGTTGATGAGATTTTAACAATCGTTGCTGACTTAGAGTCTTAGAGTGGGCCTTGTGCAGGGGAGTTTTTTGAATCAAGGTGATAATCCAACTCTAAGACTGATACAATGGCTTTCAAGTAAGGTTCTATGGGTGGCGTTCTCACAATCGAAAAGAATTAGAGATTTACTATGTAAGAACCAAATAAAGAGATGTGGAAAACATGTT
The DNA here is from genome assembly GCA_023531295.1 of Papaver armeniacum. NCBI lineage: Eukaryota > Viridiplantae > Streptophyta > Magnoliopsida > Ranunculales > Papaveraceae > Papaver > Papaver armeniacum. The sequence goes on from JAJJWW010009486.1 coordinate 129,790, forward strand.
TGCTGCTCGTATTGTTACAAGAATTGCCTTGCTGCAGGACGGCCAGCACGAAAGTTCATGGGCAAAAACCTCCATTTTGGCACATAATTGAGGAACTTGAGGAACTCACACTAGTATTGTAGGTACTACAGGTTCCAGGTATATGTGTTGCTTTTGCTACAGCTACACACCCCTGAATCATTTTCAGAATGTTAAGTTTTGAACAACTATGGAGCTAGTTTCAAACTCAACTCCATGGTATGACAATTCAACTGCTTACAACTCACAACATCAGAATAGAAAACGAAATTTAAGAAATTGAACAACAAATTGATGAAATGTAGGAAATATGCCTCTAAATTCTCATAATGCAAAGAAAAGAAAATGATGAGTCACAAGCAATTACTAATTGAAGAGATGAAGAAATAGGGAAATGGAATTGAAGGTCTGAAAGAAAGAATTTTACCTCCAAATCTAATAGCAGCTTGATGATAAGCTCTAGAAGCCTCTTGAGGTGTATCAAATGTACCTAACCAGATTGTTGGTTTTCTTTTTTGTGGATCTGTAATTTGAGCTGCCCATTTCCCCCCTTTTCTACATACTCCTTTGTACTTTTGATTTACCACTTCTTCTTCTTCTTCTTCTTTTGTATCAGGGATTGGATCATCAGATTCAGATGATGATGATGAAGTAGTAGAAAATGATTGGGTTAAATTAGGGTTTTGAAGGTTAAGATCATCACAATCAGATGATGAAGATGAATTAGTGGTAGAGAACAATTTGATTAATCTAGGGTTTTGAAGTATTCGAAATTTTGATCTTAGTTGTTGCAGAGCCATGGCTGTCTGGGTTCAGGTGAAGTCAATTGAGAACTGGATAGTGGATAATAATAAAACCCCTAAGAGTTTTGTAAATCCGGGTTAGGGGCTCCAGAGTCCGGCCCAGTAATTATTTACACTTTTTACCCGTTCTTTTTCGTATATTCTAAGGTTTCGTTTGCTCACATTAATGTGTGCAAGAAATATTGTAGGTGCAAAGGTTTATCATTTATATACACAAAAACCTTTCTTTTGTTGCCTTGTGAGCTCTCAAATATGCGAAATCGCAAATGTTGCAGTTGTTTGTCATTCTTGTATTTTGCCAAAAAAAAAAAATTGGAGATAAAAAAAAAAAATGGGAGATGAAAAAATTCCTAACTTAGTAAAATCAAATAAAGTACATCAAATGTCTCCTATCTTTTACCTCAAGTTATCCAATCAAAAAGATTTCAGTACCTATTCTATCCCTCATAAGTAACTCAAAGGCACAATCGAGGTAATCATTACTAATTCCATGCATTTTCACCATGGAGTTTCACTCCGATTGATAAAGCGCCCACGGACTTGGAAAGTTCGTCAATAAAAGTGTTAGTCATTTCCTGAACGGAAAATGGGTCATTTGTCCAAATATTTTTAAAACCTGGTTCAAATGGTCGAATAAAAATTAGTATGGGTGAAATGGATTAAAAAAAAAAATAGTAAGGATGAAACTGGATACATCCTGACTTAAATTTAAAAAATAACAAGGATGAAACTGGATGCATCCTGATATAAATTAAAAAAAGAAAAAATATTTGAAAATTGGTATGATGAAATTGTTTACATCCTGGCTATTTTTGTATTTTTGTCCATTTAAGGATTTGTTGATTTTGATCTTTTTAACCAATTTTGTGTTTCCTAAATCATATCTTTCGTTATTCTCTTGCTAACCTTCTTTTCATCCGAAAACACCTTCACTTTCGTCTTTGTCAGAGTAAACATTTCTATGTGAATATATATAACAATCACCAACTTGATTAATCTTTTCTTGTTAACAAAAAGAAGTTTCATGAGTACATTCAATATCGGAGGACGACTAATTAGCTACTCCATCTTTTTCTTTCTTTATTTCTGACAGTGGGAACATTTGAAATTTCACTGCTTCAAAGGGTATCTCTCTAGAACCTACCAAGTTGAAATCCATAATGCATGTTGTTGAATTTGTCTTTCATTAAACTTTAACCGTTTAAAAGAGAATCATAATGTTTACTAAATCAAAAAAAAAAAAAAAAAAAAAAGTCAAAAAAGAATTAAGAAAGAAAGAAGCAAGCCCTATACTTAAAAGGCTTTTGTTTTGTTTTCTCAATAATATGAAAATAGATTTGACCAAACTAAAGATCCATGAATATATTAACTAGAATACCGTTGCCACGGTGAGGAGGGCCGACTGAAAAAAAAAAAAGAAACAACATTGTCATAGGCAACAAAAGTGATACTTAAAACGCTCTATATGTACAACAACATATTTGAATGCAAAAATCATTAATCCAAAACCCGTTTTACCATCAGGACGGTATTAATCAATGACTAATTTATGAAATGAATCCAAATAAGACTACTTATCTAAATGGGAAATAAATTCAAATGAGACTAGTTATCTAAATGGGTTTTTTTCATACTTTAGAGTAACGTAAATGGTTCAACAATCTAAAATGGCCACACGACGTTTGTACTCATTCTACATATGCAAGTTCAAAGTTCAACCAACCTTAGATTTATCTCGATCCAGAAAAAAAAAAATCAACCTAAAATTCCTAGGCAGCTAGTCATGAAACCAAATCATAATTCATTATTATTTTACTTCTGATTTTTACTTTTTCTTCAACTATTAACAACAGTTTCTAACATCAAAATTACTAATTTTGGGAAAAAAAAAAGTGCATACACGCATGTGCTGACACGTAATTAGCCTAACCCTTCATTAAGAGAAACACGTGTTAGATACATGATCACTCCTAAAAGTCTTCAGTCTTTACCTTTCCATCTAGCATTTCATCTCACCGTCGCCGCCGTGGCGACATCACTACAACCTGTCAACCTTATTCGTTCATCTCTCTCTGATCAATCAGTAAAGGTAAAAGTATTTTTTTTTTGTTTGATGCCCTAATTCGGGTCCTTCGATATTTTTAATTATTTGATGAATTCGTGACTGACGTGTAGTAATAATGAGAATTTGAAATTCGTACGGTATACATCTCAATTTTGGTTTGAATTTATCTCATTGACCTTGAAGAAGGTGGCGATGGTGATTGGGAAGAAATTTGTTTGGTGAAGTACTGGTTAAAATCAACAACTTTTAACTTTAACATAAAAGATGGCGGTGATGGTGGCTCCAACAATGAGATGGGGCTAGGACGGTGGTAATAGTTTGAACGTCTTTCTGATAGTGGTGATGGTATTTATGTTTCTACTGGTGCTAGCGGCGGCGCTGATGGCATGAAGGTTGTGGTGGTCGTAAACTCAAATTCCGTGAGATAAGAATTTGATAATGACTCCCCAATTCCAGTCGGGCAGTAAGTTCGTAAGTTCAAAATCAGAGTTGTTTCTCCTTGTAAACTCAACTTTAGGCTTTTATTATGGTGGTTTTTGGTGGTTGTTACGGTGGTGATGTTGGTGGTGAGTAAATAAATAACGGTGTATATATGAATTTGGTGGTGGCAGTGGTTTTGTTGGTGGAGCTTGTTATAGTGGTGCTGATGTTGAACCCGACTGGTTGATAAGGGTATAAATTTGATTTTGGCGGTGGTGTTGGTGGCGGTGATAGTGTGGTGGCGGCGATAGGTGGTGATTGTGGAGTTTCTGTTGGTAGCGGAGGCTGTGATTGTGGTGGTAGGTGAAGAGATAAGATGATGTCGCGATGGAGGCGGAGCTTCTGGTGGTGGCTTGGTTGTGCAAGTTACAGTGGTGCTGGTTTTAATTGATCGTGATGGGTGTTGGTGGAAAAGAAATGAATTAAGTGATTAGTGTTGGTGGAGGAGGCCGGTGGTGTTGGTGGCGGAGGCTGGTGGTGATGGTTATGACGGTGGTACTGGTTGGCGATGGTGTCGGTGGAGGAGTAATGAGTCCGAACAATTAACAGTGAGATGAAATTTTGCGGCAGAAAAAAGAAATAGAGATGAGGATAATCAAGGAAGTAGTTTTTAAGTGCAAGGGTATTTTTGGTTTTTCAGGTCCCAAAGACTACCAGCAAAATCAATCTTTTTTACCAAATTGCCAAATTGTGTTAGGTTTCATTTGACAAAAAAGTGGCCATAGAAGGGACTCCCTCCCTACGGGCCCTTCGGGCCCTCCGGTCGGTCGGCCCAAATATATGAAACTAATTTCCAACTCCACCTAAACTGAATGATTACAAAGACTTATGATTACACTTTGGAAGTAAAAAACACTCCTCCTTTTAAGACATCAATCTATATAAATATTAAACTAGATAACTGCTGCAGCAGTGGGAGGCCGACCCGAGAAAAAAACTGACCTATAAGAAACTAAACACCAACGATAATAAAACGAGGCCATTACTAAACTAATCAAAATAAATTTAACAAATATACACTTTTTAGAAGAGTGCAAAAAACTATCCAATCAAGCTATCACATCACTATGCATCTGCCGCACTAGTTTGACAGATATAGAACCCATTTTAAAACCCATTTTAAAAGGAGGGCATGAGAACATATCCATTTGTAATTTTGATACAATGTTTTTTGTTAAGAGTACTCATTGTTGCCATCGAGCGGTTCGAATCAAGTGTTATAGAGAAGAAGATTTATTTCGGAGAATTCTCTCTCTTCTCTGTAAATCGGAGAATTTCTGAGTTGACTCAGTTTTTAAATTTTGTTTTCCCTCTTCCTGTTGTTCAGTGATTTCATGTCTAATCTCTGATCTCATAGTTAATCATTTAATCTATGCAATGATTTTTCCTTCTGATTCATAGAATCTTAACCTAATTCGTACGATTTGAACTCCGTTTTCTCAAAATAGTTCTCAAAATTTTAAATGTATAACTAATTTTCTCATCTCCTTTGTGTGTTTACAGATTTCTTAGTCCTAAAATGGCGTTTGCCGGGTTTCCAGTGTTGATTATGGCGTTTGCTGATGTTGTCTTATTGCTTGTTAAAGCTGATATTTCCTCTTCAATCCTCATTGTTCTTGGTTTCTCCGAAAGGAAAAAATGGCTCTTCGCTGATTCAGATCGGGTTAACCTCAATCATGAAGATTGCACGTGTGGGAAAAATCGGAACCGCTATAATTTTGGAATGTTAGTAGCTCTTTTTCTTCTCTGGTCAATTACAGCTCATGTTCTTGCCTTTCATGTTACAACCAATCCCAAAAATCTCTCAATAGTTATCACAAAATATACACATATCTACCCTAAATCTAGTAACCCTAATTTATGTTCTACATTTATAAATCATAATCTAAGCACAGGCATAAATCATGTGAGTCTTGTGAAAAGGAAAAAACAAATGACAGAAAATCAAACAAGTTCTCATTTAGTCCCTAAATCTAACAATGAGGTTTCTGAGTTAGCCTTAAGATTCAAAAAGGCTACTTTAGAACTCCAAAATGAAGAAGATTTGGTCATAGTATGTCAAGACGACACTGGAGAAAAAGATGAAAATAGTATTGGTGAATGGGACTTTTGCTTAATTGGGAAGATTATATCTGAGACTAAAATGGCTTATGGTACTGTGGAAAAAAATATCCAATTTACCTGGACATTTATTCCTGCAGCAGATGTGAAGATCATTGAAGTTGATACTAATGTTATGATTTTTAAGCTCCCTAACAAAGATCTGGTGGACAAAGTCATTGAAGAAGGACCATGGAACATTGATGTAAGGCTTTGTATTTTGTTTGATTACTTTCATGGTCTTATATATCAGAATCTTGATTGGAGAAAAAAAATCTTTTGGATTGAACTGAAATATCTCCAACCTGAACATATGAATGTGAAAGCAGTTGAAGATATGGGGAAGATTCTTGGTGAAGTCATTGCTATAGAACCTGCAAATGCCATACCGGCTGATGGTATCCCAGTCAAGGTCTGTGTTAAAATTGAATTAACAACCCCTTTGAGAAGAGGTGTCCTAGCAATCACAACAGCGGGTTCCACTAAATGGGTTAGATTCTTCTATCATAAGCAACCAAACAAGATCTGCAGAGAATGTTTTATCATTAATCATTCTAAAGATGCGTGTAAAGATGCTGCTAACTATCTGAAAGTAGCACATGAAAAGCCTTTACCTTTTGGTGGAGTTGGAATTATTAGAAAAAACATCAGTGTACGCTCTACTACTTCAAATGCTCCTAAATTGATGGCTAGGAAGAATACTAAAAATGTCCCCTTTATACCTCCAGTTGATGGTAAAGTTGTGAAGCTTCAAAAGATGACTGAATTAGAGGATTCTGCAGCTAGGCTTGGGAAAAGGCAAAGATTTCTAGAAAATGGAGACAACCATGATAACAATGAGGAAGATGCTGGGGAACAGACAACAGCTAGAATCACACTTAAGGGCAAGCAATCTGGAATCACCAATGAGGAGAATAAGGTACATTTGAATTATTACTTTTATTCCTTTTACAAAACTAAATTGCCTAGCTTAACTAATTTTGATTTCTGCTCTCCTAGTTATTACAAAAATTTTCAAAATATGAAAATTCTCTCCTGGAATGTTTGTGGCTTTGGAAACAAAGATACTAGAAATCATCTTCAGACCCTTATTAGATCCAACAATCCTGATATAATCTTCTTGTCAGAAACCAAAAACCAATTCAAGAGAATGCAATATCTCACAGCAAGATACAAGTTTCCTAATACCTATTTCCATAATCCAATTGGCTTATCTGGTGGTCTTTGCTTAATGTGGAAAGATGGTGTTGATCTCACTGTCATAGATACCAACTATAATATCATAAACTGTCTTATTAAATTAGACTCTATGCATATTGTTTCTTTGGTTTCTTTTATGTATGGTGCTCTAAATAATACTAATATAAACCTACAATGGCATTATCTAGATGGTATTAGACATTCTTATAATAATAGTTGGCTATTAGTAGGTGACCTGAATTTCATTTTAAACTGTTATGAGAAAGAAGGTGGTAACATTCCCACACAATCTGAATTGGATCAATACAATGACCTAATTCATCTTAGAGGTCTCCACAGCTTAAATTTCATAGGAAACCCTTTCACTTGGACCAATAGAAGGGAAGGAGAAGAACTTATCTTAGAGAGACTTGATAGAGCTTGTGCTACTATTGACTGGATACAAAACTACAATAATGCAGCTGTTTATCATCTACAAACCTTAGGAAGTGATCATTGTCCTATTATGATGGCCACCTCTAAGATGGATAACTCCACTAAAAAACCTTTTAGAGTCAATAAAGCATGGTTTAATGATTCTACTTGCTCTGTTTTGATTAATTCTAAATGGGGCTTCAACAATATTGGTTCTTATGCCTTCAGATTCTCTAATAATTTGTCTGATACTAAAATTGCTCTTAGAGAATGGAACTATAATCATTTTGGCAATATCACCACTCAAATAAATAAACTACAATCTCAGCTCTCTGTCTTAACTAGGAATAGAAGTAACCAAAATTCTAATCAAGTTAGAGATATCACTGAGAAACTTAAGTTCTGGTATAATCTTTCAAGAAGATTTTTGGAAACAAAGAAAACAGGATGACAGTTTAAAATTTGAAGATAGGAACACTGCTTATTTTCATCAAAAAGCCAATTTTAGGAGGAAAAGAACTCAGATAGACTCACTTCAAAATAGAACTGGTGTCTGGCTCACTAATAGAGAGGATATTGCTGAGGAACTATTAAGTCATTTCTTCAATATGAGTAGAACAACCAGTCCTAATAACCCTGCTAATTATCTGTCCAATGTTACTCCTTGTATTTCTGAAGCTGATAATAGCATGTTAACTGCTTGTCCCTCTTATGATGAAGTTAAGAACATTGTTTTTGCTATCAAACCATGGACCACTCCTGGACCAGATGGTTTTCCTGCTGGTTTTTATCAGATTATGTGGGATACAGTAGGTCAAGATGTAGTTAATATGGTTACTGCTTTCTTTGATTCTCAGCATATACTTAAACAACTTAATCATAATTTCACTACTCTTATTCCTAAGTCCAAGTGTCCTCAATATCTTTGTAGATTTCAGGCCTATTAGCTTATGCAATGTTTCTTATAAAATCATATCTAAACTTTTGGCTTCAAGATTGAAAAAGGTTTTAAGTAAAATTATTGCACCAAATCAAACCGCTTTTATTCTTTGGTAGACTTATCCAAGATAATATTGTGATTGCTCATGAAATGATTGACTCCCTTAAGAAGACTAAAGCTAAGGATGGAGGTATTGCTATTAAACTTGACATGTCAAAAGCTTTTGACAGGGTTGAATGGTCTTTTTTGAATGCTAATTTAAAAGCTCTTGGATTCTCTGACATCTTGTGTACTATGATTGAGCAGTGTGTTTCCACAGTTTCTACTTCTATTCTTCTTAATGTATCCCCAGGTAAGGTTTACTATCCACAAAGAGGTCTGAGGCAGGAGATCCCTATCCCCTACCTCTTTATTCTCTGTATGGAAGCTTTTAGTAGGGCTCTTAAGTCTGCTAAAAATTCTAATTTGATTACTGGATTTCAGGTTACTAAAGATGCTCCTTCTGTCACTCACCTATTCTTTGCAGATGACTGCTTAATTTTTATTAAAGCTAGAATCCATGAAGCAAACCAATTAGCTACTATCATTGACCAATTCAGTAAATTCTCTGGCCAAGCTGTCAACTTTGAAAAATCTGCTGTAGCATTTAGTCCTAAAGTTCCAGGTAACATTAAGACCACTATTTCAGGTATTCTTCATATTAAAAGAATGGCTCTTCAGGAAAAGTATTTAGGAGTGCCTCTCCTGCTTCAAAGAGACAAAACCCAATCTTTCTCTCATCTGACTAATAGCTACAAAAGTAGTTTAGCTATTTGGAAAGGTAAATTTGTGGCACCTCTTGGTAGAATTGTTCTTATACAATCTGTTTTAGGAAATTTAGCTAACTACCACCTTGCAGTTTTTCCCATGCCTAAATCTGTTACAGATAAGATGGATTCTGTTCAGATGAACTTTCAATGGGGTAAAAATGAAAAAGGAGGAGGCATTTATCCCAAAAGATGGTTAGATGTTGCCCTTCCCAAAAATTTGGGAGGTCTTAACATTAGGAGAACCGACATTCTTAATCTGGCTCTACTCACTAAATTAGCATGGAGAATGCTAACTCAGCAAGATGAGCTATGGGTTCAAATTTTAAGTTGCAAGTACTTTAAAAACTCTAATCCCCTGAATGGTGTTGTTTTTTCTCATGGTTCCTGGATCTGGAAAGGGATTTGTCATGGTCTTGATATAGTTAGAAGAAATTATGTATGGGAAATAGGAGATGGAAGTCAAATAGATATCTGGAAACATAACTGGATTCCTAATAGAAATAAACCTCCAGATTCTACTTTCTATTCCTCTAACATGAGAACTGTTAGTCAGCTCCTTGATAGAGATAACCATGCTTGGAAGGTTGATACTCTCAATGCTCTGTTTGAGCAAGCTACAGTCAATAACATTATGCAAATTAGAATTCCCATCATTGGTCAAGATCAACTTAGATGGTCCCCTGCACACAATGGCTGCTTCTCAGTTAAAACTACCTACAGAGTAATTTTGAATGATTCTCTAGTTACTTTTCCTTCTAGGAATGATATGTCTGTAAACTGGTCTGCATTCTGGAAAGTAAAAATCCCTCCTAGGATTCAACACTTTATATGGAAATGTTTACACAAATGTCTTTCTACTAAAGACAAACTAGCTAGAACCACTAAATACAAGAATACCTCCTGCCCTTTGTGTGATAATGGGATTGAAAATTTCCAGCATCTTTGCATGGAGTGTCCTGTGGCAGTCGATATTTGGAATAGAGTTAATCCTAATCTTTATAATTCCATCTCTAATTATGATTTGCATACCTGGCTATGTAATGTTCTTAATGCAGGTTCCACAGGTGTTCAAGTTGATCTAAAAAGCTTTGAATATACCTGCTTTATAACTTGGTACATTTGGAAAGCTAGATGTGCTAAGAATTTTGAAAACTCTCAGATTAATATTGCTCATATTTCTGAAAGTATTGTGAATCATCTTACTGAATGGCAAAGTTCTTTAAATATAGTGGATAGACCTGTTACTGGTAATGTAAGGCACCTGTGGAAACCACCTAAGCCAAATATAGACAAAATTAATTTTGATGCTTCCTTTATTAGTTGCTCAGTTTCATCTGGTATAGGACTAATTCTAAGAAATTTTGCAGGGTTCTGCGATGGAGTGCGATGTATCCCTCTTAAAGCAAAGAGATGCTTTGAACAAGCCGAGGCCCTTGGAGCAATGGAAGCAATTACTATGGGCAAAGGAAAGAGGGTTGCAGCGGATTCATTTAGAGGGTGATTGTGTGAATGTTATTAGAGCAATACAAGGTCACTCTTCTTCAGTAAAGTGGACTACCAATAATATCATTAGAGATATTCAATTTTTATTATCAGATTTTGAGCAATGGGGGTGTAGTTATGCTTATAGAGATGCAAATAATCTAGCTGATTCTTTAGCTAAATTTGCCAAAACTCAGATTAGTTTGGTTGATCATTCCTCTAATTGGCCTACTTGGATCAATACCTTGATCTTAAGTGACCAAAACAACATTGTAGCTTCTTAATTTTAAATAAATTTCCCTTTCCTATTAAAAAAAAAAAAAAAAAAAAAAAAAAAAAAACTTTGATACAACACAATTTAGTAGTAACAAATGAGCCTCTCATCCACGTGGTGTGGAAGGATGGCTAGCAGGTGGTCAATTTTTTTTGAAAAAATTAAGTTATTCAGGCAAGCACCACACCTAATCACGAAGTTCTTTCCCCTTTTCCTTTTATTAAATTAAACGCCAGTCCATCTCTCACTCTCTTGTGATAACTTTGGTTATTGCGGAATATGAATTTCTTTCTCTACAATGAAACTGAGGAGAGCAAGTTACAACCAGAGCCAGAGGAGTTCGATGTTAAGAACGATGGAGTGAATAACTTTTCTGAGTGATCAGATGATTTCATGGTTATTTTTATATTTTTGATGGTTGAGTACATGGTTGAAATTGAAGGGTTTTGAATTGCTACTACTGAAGTGGACGGGTTTCAAATCAGAACTTAAATTGAACATGTCGCTGGTTAAATTTTTTCCCATCAATTTTGATTCAAGCTTTCATCAAATCAGATGGAAAAAATGGTTCTTCATCATCGGTTCACTGACTAACAAGGTGAGTTTGGTTGTTTTATTACGGGTATAAATGGGATCTAGATATACCGGATCCGGAAACTTCATCTTCTTCACCCGATTCTCTGCTACTGCAGTTCTACAAATCCAGTGTTTTCTAATGCAATCGATCTAATCTGATTGTTCAATCTACGAATAAATGGGTTGAGTATAACAGCTTCAGTTGGATGAAATTTATAAAATCAACAGAGATAGATTTGGAATCTGAGAATTTATTTATTTTTATTTTTTATGAAAACGAAACTGAAATCAATCGATTTAGATGGATCTACTTGCTAATTTGATGATCTTTGAACTGTTAGTATGCTTGTTTGATTAAATCAGACCGCAATTTGTGATCAATTTGATTGATTACCTCAAATTAAACTTTTATTTTGTGAAATTATGAGATTTGAAATTCAATTTTAAATTCCTGGGACATTTGTTGTGTCTGACGATCTGCATTTTTTTCATCGTATAAAAGGCCTCCCTTTGGTCGGCCGATAATCCAGTTAAGTAAACTTATTTCTAAAGCTCTAAATCTGTTCATGTTACAGACATAAGTTATTACCACATCATCAGAATTCTTTCAGCTTCAGTACTAAACTATTAATATCATTGTGCAATCTTACTCTCATCATTCCTTATATGTCAATACATGTTTATTGCCTTGCTGCGATCAATTACGATAACCAATCAAGTGACCGGATGGCATTAATAACTTTCAAGAATCAAATTACTGATGATCCACTCGGAATATTGAGTTCCTGGAACGACAGGAATAACTCCCTCCATTTTTGCGAGTGGACAGGTGTTGCGTGCAGTCGTCATCATAGTAGTAGAGTCACCGCGATTGATCTTCGATCACGGAGATTGGTAGGTTCCATATCCTCCCACTTAGGGAACCTTAGCTTTCTTAAGACTCTCAACCTCTTCAACAACAGTTTCCACGTGGAAATGACCAAAAATATGATTGATTCCCATATATGTGACCCGTTATGTAACAAATACAAATACTTGACCAAAACTATATGTGTATTTGGATAATGGCTAAAATACCCTTTATACGGTGGGTGTCGAGACATATGTGTTTGATTAGTAAAGCCACCGATGAGTAATTAAAATTTTAAAATTCAATACCATGTATTAAAATCAATTTCAGCAATACATAGAAATACGATTTATCCACCATTTCTCTGTCTCAAGACTTCTTCTGAAGAACAGATAACCTAGCCATGACCTAACCCCAAAATCAGCGATAACCTAACCTAACGCCGATATGTATGAAGAAGAGATATGAGATTTTGGTCGGAAAACAAATCAAGGTATACTTTTTATCTCATATCAATTTTCGAGATGGGTTTTTGATTAAAATTTTGATTTTAGATGGGTTCTTCATCTACATCGAAGAGGAATGTATAAACAAATATTTCATTGATTCATTCATTGTCATTTTATTTTAAAGAATCGATTGTTGTTGGTGTTCTTTGGTGCCTTTGTTAAAACCACTATTGCCCCATCGGAACCCATTAAGATTCTCTTGCGGGTTATTAGGTCAATTAGGATTTTTGTGTAATTATTGATTTGAGAAAATCGTGATCTTTTTATTGATTTTGGGGGATTTTAATTTTTAAACTATAGCAGAAGGGTTTCATTCAAATGGTGTGTAACAATCTATGAAGAAGTTATTGAAGCATGGGAGTGTCTTTGTATTCTATAAATAAATCATAATGTGCTACTTTGATATATGAATTCTTTTGTGATTTCTTTAGATTGGTTTTTGCCAAAAGAAAAGTATTTAATTCAAGGGATTCTTTGTTTGTGGTCTAAATCAGAGGAAACGGTGCTAGTGTTGGTCGGATAGTTCATATTCAACATTATGTTGGATCTTGAGTAACTGTCCTGCAATGGGTACAGGTCATGTTGTTGATCTTTGTAGCGGGTTCTCAGAATCGTGGAACTCCCATTTTGTTTACGTCTTGTTAGATTTAGCTCGAACCAATCTTGCTTATCGTAACTACTAAAATCTTCAAAAACAGGATGATTGGCTAAATTGGGAGGAGAAATAATGTCGGAGGGGAGGTACACAAAGAGTTTGAGGAAAGCATTGAGGACTCCACCACTTTGTTGGATTAGCTAAAGTTAATAGGGGTTACAAGGTGAGAATTTTGTTTGATTTAGTCACACATTGGTTAATGCGGGTTTGGTTGTTTCTTATTCGCGATTTTTGTTTCTTCGGAATTGGATATTACCATAGTCGAGTTATAAACCATGTAGAACGTCCTAGGCAAAAGGAAAACATATTAGAAATGCTGGAACCCATACTTCTCATTTGTGTTTTTGTCGATCAGTACCCTTTCATCTTGGACTTGCTGTTGTATTTTAAATGGAATAAGGAAACTCACCTTCTTCTTGTATTTTTTTTTAATGGTGCTCCAGCTATATTTGCTGCGGTTTCAGCTACGAGAACACGTGCCGATGTTGCATACTGCATCCATGCTCTATCCAGGCGTCTTGCAAAGATACATAATTGGACGGTATGTATCAACTATAAACGCAAACCAATGAATTGTGTGTTTCCATGATTTACTCACTAGCTATCTTGGTTTTCACTTCTTTAAGAGCAAAGAAGTAAGATTTCTCATACATATAATTTCCTCGAGGAGAAATCCTTTCCCCAAACATCTAATGCCCAATATTATGTAGGTTTCGACAAAGAAAAATATTCCAGTGTTTTATTCCTTGTTGAAGGATTTATCTTTGGCAAGTTGGGTTTATCCCAACTCGGTGTTGTTTGGAGTTTAGGTTGCAATGAAAACCTTAATGTCATACACCGTTCTTTGAGGGAAGTGGACCACTCATATCATGAAGAACTCATTAACTACGGAAATAGCGAGAGTCATGTGCTCAAAATGCCACATTTTAAGGATAATTCAAGTCCAAATGGTACTCTGCTATGGAATTTCTCGATTTTGAAGAGCCATGAAATATTCTCGACATTTTAATCTCGATTTTTAGCCTTGGATTATTCGCTTGGGTACGCACCTACGCATTGCATACAGGAGGAACAGTTTCGATGTCATGCTTCAACACACGTAAATATATCAATAGAAACTACTATACAATCGAAAATTGGTTTATTAGAGAATTTTAAGATCGGTATTTGTGATCAATCTCACGAGATCGCTACGAGGAGAACGAGAAAATGTGGGGGATTCATGCATTAGTGGATTGCAAGGATGATGATTTTGAGAAGATGAAGGAAGAGATAAGAGATATTCTAAATGCTCATGATGAACGAAATGCATTTCGAGTATAACTTTGTAGGGCTTGATACAATTTATCCTATCAAGGTATGAATTTAATGTTATTAGAATTGATGTGAATTCTTTTGGTAAATGCTCGAATTCACTTATTTTATTCTACTTTTTATTTTAATTACGGATGCTAGTGAAGACACCTCGCTTCGAGCACTATATGGAAGTAACGAGGAAAGTGCTCTCGGAGATTTTTGAAATCCAACGCAAACATGGTGGAAATAAGAACGAAAGTGAAGTGCTCGCGGAGGTTGATAAAATCCAAAGCAAATGAGGTATAGCGAATTTGTCAATAGGTAATGAATGTGTCGATGACTTTGTGCGTTTCATGAGTACTAATAAATATAGTGTTGGTGGGTCTATTATATGGAGCAATTGTTTTGTTTTCTTTCTATGTTTTTGGATGAATTTGGTTTTCTTGTTTTTTGTGAGTTTAAATTTTGTATTTTTTTCAGATTTTTGTCCATTGCGAAGAAACTTTCACGGTAGTTTTTATCGAAGGCCACTGGGACCTCTCGTAGAGAGTGGGTCCAAATGCCTGGGATGAAGGTTACTATCTCAAACTTCCTATTTTCAATGTTATTGTTTCTACGCGTTCAACAAAATGAATCATCGATCTAGCTATTTGCACTCCACTTCAAGCGGAAGTACTTTCCTGAACACGTGGATGCTCTGGGTTAGTTGTTGGCCCATGCGCATCCTCCATATAGGGTTCAATGTGGTTCCTTTTCTAGTACTTTCTGGAATCAAATAGCAACGTGAGTGCCAAACATGGTGCACAACAATATTGAATCGCAATGTTCTCCTAAACCATTCCTTAACATGACAATTTTTCCCTTCTATCTCATTATTACTCCACTTCCAAATTTGCATTCAAGGCAACTTTTAGCACAGTATTGTTAATTGTTCTTATTCCCTCCGATCTGTTAAGCCTGGTTCGGATTCCATTGAAATCGTTTGCTATTTCACACGGTTGTACTGGAGTGGAAGCACGAACCTGCGTCCTGGTGGGCCTAGAACCTACAAGGGTAAATTTTCTGGTCATTTTTCATTCTCCATGTACTTTGTGTGCTCGGTCTTACTGGAGTCTCATTGATTGGTTGCAAGAAGGTTTAATACACCCAAACTGTATTTCTCTTGGTCGCAGAAATCCTCAAAGATCGGCCTTATTGGTTTCGCGATTGCCGAGCTGTGGATGTTGTGAATGTGATGTATGCCCCAACAACATTGGCTCTTGCTAGTGATTTTTGGTTGATGCCTTATGTACTTGGAGGATGGTAGTCTCGTGGTAAGTAATACGCTGATCGTTTTTTTTAAATAAAGTAATAACTGGATTGAGGTTTTGTTATCCTTTATTGTATCATGTCGAGTTTTTCTTGATGCTTCACATTGTTAAATGGGCAGGTCGGCAAAAGGTCGTTTAGCGACACAGGGGTAGGACAGCCATCCGGTGGGTACCGGTGGTGTTACGCCTCTCGTATGAATCTTCAACCGTAGTAAGACAGTTCAAATTCTTCTCATGCAAATAGTTGTTAACTTGTGATATAAATGTTAAATTGTTTCATTGCTTTCTTTGTTCTATACGTTTTTACGCCGGCTAAGGCGGATTACCTTGGAGGTTTCTCAATCAACTGTCGGTGGTTGGGGTAGGAGGCCTGCAGTGATTCTACTGAGCACTTACTCGGAGGATTTGCGGGTGAGATATATTGATGCTTTAAGATGCCTTAAGTTATGATATTAATAATAGGTTTCGATGGGATATTGATCGATATTGTGTTGCGGTGGTTTTAATGAAGCTCTCAATGGTATTACCGACGAGGGATGGTCATAGGATAGAACAGATAACCTCAAAACCGATCCTAGGTATACAATATAGTCTCTAGTCCAATGTTGTTGTGCTTCCATTTGTCGCTCTCAACTGTTTTCTTATGTCATGGTATTTGCAAGACAATGGTGTTGGCATTTACTTCTTTTACTTCTTGTGTTGGTTAGAGTGATGCTACAACTATATCTCTGTGTGTGGAGATGCATGGGGTGCTGAATTTTGGTATGTTAATGTTTTGAAAGAGCTTTCAGCAATTCAGTAGGAGTGGAGTTCTGAAATAAGTTGTGCGAGTATCTTCACGTAACATTATGTGCGACTTTCTCCACAAAGCATCTGAGGGGGTCCCAATTCTTATGGTTTCTCTACCTCAACCGTTGTTGTCAAATTATTGCTTTTACCTCTTATTAGGTGCTATACCTCTTGTGTTACGATGCAATTGATTTGATCATGCGAAATCTTTCGTTGGCATTAAAACTCCTTAGGGCATTATTCCACTTCAAGGTATATTTTCTAGTTCCTATTCTTTCAGACTTGGTGTTTGATTGTCTACTTTCTGATTGTCACTATTATTCATTTTGGGTGCTCCTACATTAACCATTCCTATTTATGTCTCGTTTGACGTGTGTTGTCTTTAGATTGAGTTATGTAATGGGAAGTGTGTCCGAGTTGAGATGTAAATGAAAAGTGTGTCTCGAACTCAATCTCAAGGTCTCTCTTTCTCTCTCTCTTCAAGCAACCTTGAGCTTGAGGGAGGGTAATAGCATAAGAGTGAGTGGTGTGTATGAGTTGAGAAGCAGTGCGGAGTTAAGCGCTGAGAATGAGTAATGTGTCCGAGTTATGAAGTGAGTGCGGAGTTATCTACACAGATATGTATACGTGCGGGCGGACACGTGAGAGTGTCAGTTGTCAGTTGTAGCCGTTGAGTATCATATACTGTATCTTCTTTTATCTATCAAATTGGTTACAAATCGTCTTCAGTAAAAATGTAGACATTCAATTCATTTGAATATTTGCAGGCATTTCGTTAACAGAGAAAATTCATGTCTCTCAATGGGGTTTTGCTGATCTGGGAATCTGTACATAAATAGGAGCAGATGGATTCTGATATTTTTCAGTCTAGTAGTTTGAATGTTTGTCTGTCAACCTTTAGGTGTTTGTTTGTTAAAGTTTAATTGTAATAAAGTGATGTATTTGTAGATTTCAACAAATATTAAGTATTCTTGTTCGTTTTTCCAAAGAAACAATGCAAAATTTAGCATTTACTGTTAATGACAAAGTATCAAAGGTAATATAGCCTAGCTTGTGATGTTGTTCGTACTTGTTGTACAAAGAATCCAAGAAGGTTTGTACATACTGTTCAAATCTATACCACTTCTGGTTACTCTATCGTTAGATCCAGCCTTTAATGGTCGACTGAATCTAACTAGATAACATAGTTAATGAAAACTCATCCAGAGAGAGACACGTCAAGGATCAATTTAATGCAACGGTTTGGTCATTGTCTTATCTTAGAGGACAGGACCCTTTGTGCGCTTATGTGAGAAGTACTCTACTACATGATATAACATAGTTTTTACACTTGGAAACGTGTGGTGTTATGCTATTTGATCGATCATTTTACAGTTTCTTGTGGTGTTTTGGATTATGTTAGCTTCACAAATGAAGGATTGATTTCGAGGCTAGAAAACTGATTCACAAGCCTTAATGTGTAAAATTGAGAAAACAACTCACTAAAAACAGCCGTGGCTTGACTTAAATCGCAAATTTGTTCACATGATAGGCAGCCTCGCATATAGACAACCAATTTTCCATGCTATTCTTGAAGAGAGGTATCGAGAGATTAAATGATTGTTGTTTCACTTTCATCCGGGGAGAGGGAAGTGTAGCGAGGGGAGAGGGAAGAAGTAGGTTCGATCCTTTAAATTTGATGCAAGACACCCTATAACAAATCTTCGCCTTTCCAGTAACTTTCTATATACAAAGTCGAGACTTGTCCCCTTGGTTTTTCTAATGAGATTGATTACTCTCAATTGTGGATCCCGCGTCCATTTTCCGGATTAACGTTATGGGTTTATATCTCGAACGACAATTACATATATTTTTAAATTCTAAAAATTACCACCCGAATTACACATGGGAAATATCAAACTTTGGAAAGCCTATCAAGTGAATTTATGAATCACATATACTATGAGTGCATATATATTTATTCGGTTTATTCCAAACCTATATATCTCTCTCAATTTCTCTCATACCACCACGACCAATAACGCCCTCATGTAATCCGCACCACATACAAGCTCACGACCATCTCCTTAGGTCAATCCAATAACGTACCCTCGTGACCTCAAAAAAGTATGAAAAGAACTTCTCGGAATTTTATGTCGTGAATGACTTTGTGCACAAGACTTGTACACATAAACAAACTTACCTACATAAGCATATGCGGGTGGAAAACATGTGCACAAGTTTTGTGTATGTTATTAATTCTAATATCAATGAAAATGAAACATCCAAACAAGGACAAGAGTCGACTAGGTACTCAAGTGCATCGTCAAGTTTGACTGCAACACGTCAAATAGTATAGTCAAATCCGTATTTTCTTTTCACAAAATTAGTACCACCAAGCCCACCAAAGCACTTGTTTATTCATTAAAAGAGATACCGTCAAATGAGTACATTTAATATTTATTCGACACATTTTTCTTTGTATTGTCAGTTTTGTTGAAGCTACATGTCTTCTTCACCACAAAAGTAGCCTATGCACAAGACGCCAAAATGACCTAGTCTAGTATTCTAGTCCGTATCTTTTCTTCCCAAAATGTCTCTAACTGGCCCCATGATACATTGGTACGTCAACAAAATGATTTTCTTCTGTTTTGCAAACAAGCTTGGTAAAGGGGCGGCAGGTAATGGTAGAGGGGCGGCAAGGGTGATAGCATTGTCCCTCTAATTGGTTAGGGGATGTCCTATAGGGTGTATAAGTTTACTGGATTACCCTTTTCACCTTAAATGGACTAATTTACCCTTATTTTTTTGATTAAAAAGACCGAATTATCCTCCCCATTTTTAACCTAATTGAATCAGTAAATCAAAATTGTTTCTCTTTTCTTCTCCTCCTCTCCTCCATTAAAACTGATATTTCATCGTCCTCTTCGATTCATCGGCGATTTGAAAAATTTATAATACCCAGTTAGAGTGTAGTCTATTGTTTTTGATTTAAGTTAGTTTTGCATCAAAAATTAGGGTTGTGGATCGAAATTGAAACTGGAATTTGTGTGTTGTATGTGAGTTACGGTTGGTAATAACTCAGATACCAACCGTACCTGTATTGGTTGAAGAACATACGGTTGCTAACAACCCAAATACGAACCGTACCTTAAAAAAATTGAGAATTAGGTTTAGGTACGGTTGGTACGAAACCTTAGTTACCAACCGCACCTGGGTTCGGTTGGTAACTTAATGAAAGTTACCAACCGTATATCATCCTGAATGTTAAGAATTTTTGAAGTGATGATGTACGGTTGTAAACTATTGTTGACTTACCAACCGTACATAATCATGTATGTTAAGAATTTTTGAAGTAGTGATGTACGGTTCGAAACTATAGTTGACTTACCAACCGTAGTTTAGTTACGGTTGGTTTCGATTCCTTTTTTATGAACCGTAATTAGTTACGGTTCGTATCCAAGATTTTCTATCAACCGTAACTGGTATTACGATTGGGTTTTTCCCCAAATTGAACCAGTTACGGTTGGTAACTAGCTTATTTCCAACCGTATGTTCTTCAGAGAATTTTAAAAAATTGATCTTTTTACATACTTTAGATAATTTTGATCAACAAAAAGCTAATGGGAACTAATTTTGATCACCCACCTCTAATTTGCCACTTGAATCACTCATTTTGGTTGAGTGAATCAAAATCTAGGGTTTCACAAATATCACAAAAGTTTTTTTTTCTTCTCCTCAATTTTTTTTTTCTTATAACTCTAAACATCTGATTTTTGATTCTATAATAAGTGAAAATTAATTATCAAAATTAATCTTGATTATCTACACTAATCTTGATTATCATTACTAAACTTGATTATTAACAAGTAGGAAATACCATATGGTCCTAGAAATAATATATTAGAGAGATTCTAGTCCAATTGACCTAGTCAATTGTCTGTTTGGTCCTATTTGGTAATATAAATTATCATTTGGTCCTAAAAATTATAGTTTGGTCCTAGGGTGATGTCATGGATGATGTAAATGTCATCGTGTAGTGACAAAAACACCCTTATATTATTATTTGGTCCTAGAAAATAATGGTTTGGTCTTAAGGTGATGTCACAGTCCTTTGTTTTTTTCTCTCTCTTAATAAAAATAAATAAATAAAATTTAAAACTTAAATATCTTTTGAACCATATGTCTAAAAATGATAAATTTTATATATTCTAAAGCCCTCGACGGTAGCTTTCCAACGAGTACCATTGTCGCTATGTTTTGAGCTTTTAATTTTTATTTTTTTATATGGACTTCATTCCGTAAATGAAGTTCATTTTTATATGTGTTTTATATGGACTTCATTTATGGAATGAAGTCTGTTTTTTTCATGTTTTTATATGGACTTCATTCCAGAAATGAAGTCCATATAAAACATATACAAACAGACTTCATTCCAGAAATGAAGTCCATATAAAACACATACAAACAAACTTCATTTCTGGAATGAAGTCCATATAAAAACATGAAAAAAACAGACTTCATTCCAGAAATGAAGTCCATATAAAACATATACAAACAGACTTCATTTCTGGAATGAAGTCCATATAAAACATATACAAACAGACTTCATTCCAGAAATGAAGTCCATATAAAACATATACAAACAAACTTCATTTCTGGAATGAAGTCCATATAAAAACATATATGGACTTCATTTCTGAATGTGTTTTATATGGACTTCATTCCAGAAATGAAGTCTGTTTGTATGTGTTTTATATGGACTTCATTTCTGGAATGAAGTCCATATAAAAACAGACTTCATTCAGAAATGAAGTCCATATAAAACATATACAAACAAATTTCATTTCTGGAATGAAGTCCATATAAAAATAAAATAAAATTAAAAGCTCCGAAACATAGCGACAATGGTACTCGTTGGAAAGCTATCGTCGAGGGCTTTCCGAATATATAAAATTTATTAATTTTTGACATATATTTTGAGAGATATTTAATTTTTAAACTTTTAAATATTAAGGTAAGAATGAGAGAGAAATTAGTAGAGAAAATAAACAAAAAGAAAAACATTCACGTGAGAGGAAAAAATAAGAGAGAGAAGGGTACTTTAGTTATTTTAATAATTATGGACCAAATGGAAAAGGTGATTTCTGAAAGGACCAAATAGACATGGGACCACCTTGAAAAGGACCAAACCATATTTTTCTCTATTAACAATAAGGGTTAATTAGTCATTTCCAGGGTTTTATTGATAAGGGGCACTTGAATTTACTTTTAATGACCTTTTTTGTCTTATTAGGTTGCCGCCCCTCTACCGATTCCTACCGCCCCTTTACCAAGCTTATATGCAAATAAATGTTTTTGATTCGGTGTAACTAGGATTGATTTAGTAGGATGAAAACGGCCACTGATTAACTGGAAATAGGCGGGGACCATATGTGATAATTGTGTCTTCCTTAGAGATTAGCAGTATATCCAACTTGATGTTCCCCATTACACCAAATCACCACTTTCAAAAGCTGTCAACCGCTGCAAGTTAGGACTTGTCATCTCTTTTCAGTCGGACCCACCTCTGCTTTGAAAAAACTTTTCTCACTCCTTCCCTTCTGTGCTTTGTACACATGATGTGACCCGACCACAATACTAAAATTGCTAAGTCTACGGATTATCTCTTACCTCAACATCGAATTACTTCCACCGACTCATTTTGAATTAAAGCTTTTTATTAGGCGGCAAAATTCAAAATTCCCTCCAATGAAATTGAAACCATCGAAAACAAAATTTAGAGATTTGGAAAGCGTTGGATGTAATGCTTGATCTCGTGTGAGTCTAGTGCATGTATTGTCATCCATTGGATTAAAAAAAATGGTTCTCAATTAGTTAAATAAATATCACACAGATCATAAACTATTATTCAAACCGACACAGAGAATTTGATTTTATTCTTGAAAATTTTGATGGAAAAAATTAGCGGTGTGATTGAAATTTATCAATGGATGCCATTTAATTCTATGTAGTCATATGGATTGTAATCCGTGATTCTTTGAAATTTGACGACATAAATTAGACAGCCCCAAAAGTCTCCATCATCATCATCTTTTTAGAGAGTAAAATTTGACAACATAAATTGGATTAATTTGAGGTTTTATGGGAAAAGTGCTCCCCCGCTATGGTATGCAAACAATATGCAAACAATATGCCAAAATAGGGTTTGTTTAAGGTTTCGAGAAATATCCGAAGGAATCTTACCTATAAATGGATGGATTCATCGTTCTTACCAAGTTTCCGACTTATAATAGTCCACTCTCATGGGTTTCGATCTCGTGAGCCATGGTATGCAAACAATATGCCAAAATAGGGTTTGTTTAAGGTTTCGAGAAATATCCGAAGGAATCTTACCTATAAATGGATGGATTCATCGTTCTTACCAAGTTTCCGAGGCTTATAGTAGTCCAATCCCGCCGTGTTTCGATCTCGGGAGCCGTGGTATGCATACGATATGCCGAATAGGGTTTCTTTAAGGTTTTGGGAATATTCTAAAGGAATCTTATCTCGTAAATGGATGGATTCATAGTTCTTATTAATTTTCGACTTATAGCTACTCATTGGCTAGGTTTGATCTCGGAGTCGGGTATGCATACAATATGCCGAGAATATGGTTTGTTTAAGGTTTCTGGGAATATTCTCAAGGAATCTTACATGTAATCGGATGGATTCATCGTTCTTACCAAGTCTCGACTTATAGTAGTCCACTCTCGGCCAGGAGTTTCGATCTCAGAGCCATGGTATGCACACAATATGCCAAAATAGGGTTTGTTTAAGGTTTCGGGGAAATATCCAGAAGGAATCTTACCTATAAATGGATGGATTCATCGTTCTTACCAAGTTTCCGACTTATAGTATTCCACTCCCGACTAGGTTTCGATCTCAGAGCTATGGTATGCAAAAAATATGCCAAAATAGGGTTTGTTTAAGGTTTCGGGGAATATTTTTTGAAGGAATCTTTCATGTAACTGGATGGATTCATCGTTCTTACCAAGTCTCGGACTTATAGTAGTCCACTCTCGGCCAGGCTTCGATCTCAGAGCCGTGGTATGCAAACAATATGCCAGAATATGGTCTGTTTAAGGTTTCGGGGAATATTTTTTGAAGGAATCTTTCATGTAACTGGATGGATTCATCGTTCTTACCAAGTCTCGGACTTATAGTAGTCCACTCTCGGCCAGGCTTCGATCTCAGAGCCATGGTATGCAAACAATATGCCAAAATCGGGTTTGTTTAAGGTTTCGAGAAATATCCAGAAGGAATCTTACCTATAAATGGATGGATTCATCGTTCTTACCAAGTTTTCGACTTATAATAGTCCATTTCCGCCAGGTTTCGATCTCAGAGCCATGGTATGCAAACAATATGCCAAAATAGGGTTTGTTTAAGGTTTTGGGGAATATTTTTTGAAGGAATCTTTCATGTAACTGGATGGATTCATCGTTCTTACCAAGTCTCGGACTTATAGTAGTCCACTCTCGGTCGAGGCTTCGATCTCGAGCCGTGGTATGCAAACAATATGCCAAAATAGGGTTTGTTTAAGGTTTGGGAATATTTTTTCAAGGAATCTTTCATGTAATCTGGATGGATTCATCGTTTTACCAAGTCTCGGACTTATAGTAGTCCACTCCTGGCCGGCTTCGATCTCGAGAGCCATGGTATGCAAACAATATGCCAAAATCGGGTTTGTTTAAGGTTTGAGAAATATCCGAAGGAATCTTACCTATAAATGGATGGATTCATCGTTCTTACCAAGTTTCCGACTTATAGTAGTCCAATCCCTACTGTGTTTCGATCTCTGAGCTGTGGTATGCATACGATATGCCGTAATAGGGTTTCTTTAAGGTTTCGGGGAATATTCTAAAGGAATCTTATCTGTAAATGGATGGATTCATAGTTCTTATTAATTTTCCAACTTATAGCTACTCCCGGCTAGGTTTCGATCTCGGAGCCGGGGTATGCATACAATATGCCAGAATATGGTTTGTTTAAGGTTTTGGGAATATTCTCAAGGGAATCTTACATGTAATCTGGATGGATTCATCGTTCTTACCAAGTCTCCGACTTATAGTAGTCCACTCCCTCGGCCAGGTTTCAATCTCAAAGCCATGGTATGCACACAATATGCCAAAATAGGGTTTGTTTAAGGTTTCGGGAAATATCCAGAAGGAATCTTACCTATAAATGGATGGATTCATCGTTCTTACCAAGTTTCCGACTTATAGTATTCCACTCCCGACTAGGTTTCGATCTCGAGCCATGGTATGCAAACAATATGCCAAAATAGGGTTTGTTTAAGGTTTCGGGAATATTTTTTGAAGGAATCTTTCATGTAATGGATGGATTCATCGTTCTTACCAAGTCTCGGACTTATAGTAGTCCACTCTCGGTCGCTTCGATCTCGAGCCGTGGTATGCAAACAATATGCCAAAATAGGGTTTGTTTAAGGTTTCGGAATATTTTTGAAGGAATCTTTCATGTAATCGGATGGATTCATCGTTTTTACCAAGTCTCGGACTTATAGTAGTCCACCTGGTCAAAGCTTCGATCTCAGAGCCATGGTATGCAAACAATATGCCAAAATCGGGTTTGTTTAAGGTTTCGAGAAATATCCAGAAGGAATCTTACCTATAAATGGATGGATTCATCGTTCTTACCAAGTTTCCGACTTATAATAGTCCACTCCCGCCGGGTTTCGATCTCAGAGCCATGGTATGCAAACAATATGCCAAAATAGGGTTTGTTTAAGGTTTCAGGGAATATTTTTTGAAGGAATCTTTCATGTAACTTGATGGATTCATCGTTCTTACCAAGTCTCGGACTTATAGTAGTCCACTCTCGGTCAGGCTTCGATCTCAGAGCCGTGGTATGCAAACAATATGCCAAAATAGGGTTTGTTTAAGGTTTCGGGGAATATTTTTTGAAGGAATCTTTCATGTAACTGGATGGATTCATCGTTCTTACCAAGTCTCGGACTTATAGTAGTCCACTCCCGGTCAGGCTTCGATCTCAGAGCCATGGTATGCAAACAATATTCCAAAATCGGGTTTGTTTAAGGTTTCGAGAAATATCCAGAAGGAATCTTACCTATAAATGGATGAATTCATCGTTCTTACCAAGTTTTCGACTTATAATAGTCCATTTCCGCCTGAGTTTCGATCTCGAGCCATGGTATGCAAACAATATGCCAAAATAGGGTTTGTTTAAGGTTTCGAGAAATATCCAGAAGGAATCTTACCTATAAATTGATGGATTCATCGTTCTTACCAAGTTTCCTACTTATAGTAGTCAACTCCCGACCAGGTTTCGATCTCAGAGCCATGGTATTGAAACAATATGCCAAAATAGGGTTTGTTTAATGTTTCGGGGAATATTTTTTTAAGGAATCTTTCATGTAACTGGATGGATTCATCGTTCTTACCAAGTCTCCGACTTATAGTAGTCCACTCCCGGCCAGGTTTCGATCTCAAAGCCATGGTATGCAAACAATATGGCAAAATAGGGTTTGTTTAAGGTTTCGAGAAATATCCAGAAGGAATCTTACCTATAAATGGTAGGATTCATCGTTCTTACCAAGTTTCCGACTTATAGTATTCCACTCCCGACTAGGTTTCGATATCAGAGCCATGGTATGCAAATAATATGCCAAAATAGGGTTTGTTTAAGGTTTCGAGAAATATCCAGAACTAATCTTACCTATCCAGTTTCTTGCTCTAAGTTGACTAATTTAGGGTTTGCTGAACGTTTATGAGAATATATGATGGAATCTTACTCGTAAATGGTTGGATTCGTCTTTCTTACGAAGTTTCAGACTTTTTCTCAAGTCCAGGTTTCGATTTCGGACCCAGTTTCTTTCTCGAAGTTGACTAATTTAGGTTTCTTTGAACGTTTTCGAGAATATACGATGGAATCTTACCCGTAAATGGTTGGATTCGTCGTTCTTACGAAGTTTAGGACTTATTCTCACGTTCGTGTTTCGATCTCGGACCCGGATTTCTTTCTCGAAGTTGACTAATTTAGGGTTTGGTGAACGTTTTCGAGAATATACGATGGAATATTACCCGTAAATGGTTGGATTCGTCGTTTTACGAAGTTTCGAGACTTATACTCAAGTCCGTGTTTCGATTTGAACCCGTTTCTTTCTTGAAGTTGACTAATTTAGGGTTTCTGAACGTTTCGAGAATATACGATGGAATCTTACCCGTAAATGGTTGGATTCGTCTTTCTTATGAAGTTTGGACTTATTCTCACGTCCGTGTTTCGATCTCGGACCCGGTTTCTTGCTCTAAGTTGACTAATTTAGGGTTTGTCAACGTTTATGAGAATATATGATGGAATCTTACTCGTAAATGGTTGGATTCGCTCTTTCTTACGAAGTTTCAGACTTTTTCTCAAGTCCAGGTTTCGATTTCGGACCCAGTTTCTTTCTCGAAGTTGAATAATTTTAGGGTTTGTCCAACGAGTCTGAGAATATACGATGTAATCTTACCCGTAAATGGTTGGATTCGTCATTCTTACGAAGTTTCAGACTTATGCTCAAGTCCAGGTTTCGATCTCGGACCCAGTTTCTTTTTGTTGATGGGTGAAAACTACTCCTGCAGAATTTGGTAATTCGGGGTGTGGATGAGGAATGAATTTAAACCTTCAACAAATGCACTGCGCGGTGAGTGCTTGTAGATTCGAGAGATCAATCACATGCAAGTCAGGCCTAAACCAAGAAATGGCCGTTCCGGACTTGTTTGGTCACAAAGTGAAGGAGATGGGGTTGATCTTAGGGAGGGAAGCGAAGAAGGTGTTGAGATTGTGAAGGTGTTGGCTTGCTTATGACTTGTGAAAGATGAGCAAGCTTACGGTTGATGCAAGCAGGCTCCGAGTGTTTGAATACGGTTTTTGTATTAACACTTGGTTTCGTCGATCGAACTTGTATTGTTCTATCGTCTGTTATTCCTTGTTTGAAATAGGGCGGAGAACCTATTTATACAAGTCATTGAGCCTCATTCACGTTTCTCGTGGGAAGTGGAGGTAATGGAATGATGGAGTGGTGGAGTTGTGTGTCGGTAGCATACGACCGGTCTTGCCCACTTCTCCGGTTCATCTCTAACCGTCCATGACTTCCTAACACGTTTTGTGATGGCGCGTTGCACGCCGCACGTCAGTAAACCGCCAGCACCAATACCCCAGTAAGTATCCCCCGTTTGTGACATGATTGATGTCTGGAATGTGGATCGTGGATCCACGGAAGGTAGCATGTAATCTTGAATTGAATAATCGCGTTATTCGAAAGTCGATACTTGTGGAGTATCGTGTATTTTATGCGTAGTCGGTGCATTACGGTGTGGTAAAGTGATGGGTAATGACTCCTCACTATCCAAATAACTCGACTGTGGTTGTATAACCAAGCTGGTGAAGTCGGACGGATGAGATGATGTTTGAGACACTCATCTGCGACCGTTGATGAAATTAGGGTTTTAAAAGAGGTGCCAAGCATCACTCTTCACTTGGTCGAAACCAAGCATGGGAAGGATTTTGTAGAGGACCGACCATACATGCGTGTTGACGGCATGATGGTGTACACGTCCATGTCTCTCCGTCTCATGAAGATGCAATCTAGGCCACTCAATTTGACCGTCAAAGAGGAGTGGTTGAGATCGGTTTGCGCAGTAAAATCCCTTGCCGCAAAGGAGTTGGAAACCGCATGACATCCCAAGTTTGGGCGTGCGTTCCAAGACGACCCATCTTGGTCGGTCTTGGTCGATCATACTACCGTGTAGGTGGTAGGTTGGTGTTCACACCTATACTTGATTATCCCATGAAAATGGGATCTAAGCCACTCAAATCATCCCGGTGAAGTTGAGCGGTCGAGATCGATTTAGATTTGGGAGTGTAACCGCACGAGTTTGGGCGTGCGTTTGGGTTGGCCGGGCATGGTATGCCTTGGCCGACCGCAAGAGGAGGTAGATGGGCCCACGGTGGTCATCTTTGGTATGACCGGCCTTGGTTAATCCAATCGTGACCCTCCATTCGTACCGGAGAAGATGGACGCGCGTGATGACTTGAAACCCTAATTTTGGCTTTCAAAGCCGTGCGACCATGCTCTTTTGGGCGGACGAATTTGTTGTAACCAACCATGGTTGGCTTTGACCGATTGATCAAGTGTGTAGGCGGTCACACGGTGATCGTGTTGACATGCTCGGGGGCCCTTCGAGTCTACATCCGCACCTTCGTCGTGCACTTGCGAAGATGGATGGATGAGACTGTTTTTGCGGCACATGTAATATGCCGCAAACCCTAATTTAGGGTTTTCCGTCCATAATGCTTGGTATGGACGGTTTCTTGGCAAGCAAAGCCAATGGTCGACCATGCGGGTCGGCTGTGTGTATTCCATACCGCTGAGGGTGATGGAATTGATCCGTGGTCATCCAATCATGCTTGTGGAGTTGGATGACTGCGATCGAATCATATCTGGCAAGCTAAGGCCGTGGGTATTCCATACCATGCTTGGGGTGATGGAATTGATATGTGGTCATCCAATCATGCTTGTGGAGTTGGATGACCGCGATCAGATCATATCCGAGACCGATACGGTCAAGTCCGGATGCTCAATCGGCTAATATAACACACCGAGAGGGGCTCAATCGGGCTAATATAACACACCGAGAGGGCTCGGCTAATATAACACACCGAGCATCATCATGTACGGGTATTTCGTACATGGTTTCATTATAGTGCTTGGAGGTTCGTGTTACTCTCATATATGAGTAACACTCGGTCTCATGCCACACCGATAATGATTCATTATAGTGCTTGGAGGTTCATGTTACTCTATAAGAGTAACACTTTCGTCGTCATGCCACACCGATAATGAGTACAGAAATACAAGGTGATATGAAATTCACAAGAAGGGATTGTTGCTACATGATCCATTCTTGGTGAATTAAGTGAGGGAATATCCAACACTTATAAATGGCTTTATCTTTTACAAGATGTCAGCGCATGATTTTACAATTTTAACCTTAAACGAAAATCCACCATCAACATTAAGTCCCCTGCCTAGCACATAATGGTTACATTATTGTGTGGTAGGCATGAGATGGTGACATGCATACATGAGAAAGACAAGGTAAAAGGAGTTTACCGGAAGAGTGTCGGCCGACCGCTAGTTTTCCACGCCGTCACGCTTGTATGGAATCCCGGTGGGGCCGGTTTCTTTCTTTGGGTATTTGAATCAGAAGAGGAAACCAAACAAAAGAGGAATCCTTGTTCTATTGGGATTCTTCTAATTTTTGTCTATAAAAGAAGCCAAACCCCTTTTCTCTTCTCACGAATTTTCTCTTTCTTCTTTTGTTCTCGTCCGCAACCTTGTTGCTGCCGTCGATCTTCGCTGTTGCCGCTGCCGGAATTGTTGCCGGAAACCGCCGCCGTCCGTTGCCGGAGTTGCTCCCGTCCGGCCGCTCAAGGTAGGTTTCGCCCCCCCTTTTTTTTTTTTTTTTTTTTTTTTTTAACGGTCAAACCCTAGTTTTGTTAGGTAAATACCTTTTGTAAGACATATGCATGCTTAGCTTTCCCCACCATTTGACTTGAATCCCGTAGACACGATTCCCATGAATAAAGAAAATCGTATTGTGATGTATGCGGATGAATGCGGGCCCGCCGTATATGCCTAACGTGGGTCTTATTCACATATGCTTGATCGAAATTTGAAACTTATACCGACTTGAAAGTTATACTGGGAGAACTTGAAGTCAATACTGCACCGAAACTTGTACCGGACTAAAATTCGTACTAGACTGAAATCGACTGAATTTTGTGCCGGATTTGAATGGTATTTGGAACGGCCATTGCATGCTCCGCTCGTGAGTTGTGTCTTGCCGTGTGTGACTACACTTCTCATGTGATTTCATACAAGTTCTAACTCTGTCTTTTATCTCATTGCGGTAGAAAGAAGAGAACTCCTATCAATATGTCTCCCGAAGATAATGCCGGTGCCAAGTCGGGAAGTGTTGTGCTTCAAGGATATGCCGAACATCAATGATGAGTTGTTCACCTCGTCTTTTCCAAATATTAGGAAGCATCCTTCTCATAAGATAGTCTTGCTTTCCGATTGTAAAATATGGATCTTGACCCATTTTCTTCTTCCGCACTTGTGATGAGATTTTGTCTCCAAAGGAACGAATATCCGCCTTCTCCTATTGACTTCAAGATTTGCCATGCTCCACCGGGTTCTTATGAGGGATGGATGAGACGCATGTTGAGTAACAAGGGCATTAAGGACAATTTGACCAAAGCACAAATCCTCGATGCGGTCATGGCATCTGCTACCCTCGAAATTAGGAAAGACACCGCGGGCTTGATCACCTTCATTTCTCGGTGGCGTATTTCCACTCACACAGCCATATCTAGATGGGGAGAGATGACTATTACTTTGGAGAGTGTAGCTGCATTAATGAACCTGCCTGTTGCTGGAAGTCTTTCTTACGAACTCTCTGATGCGGAACAAAGTAATTATGATGCTATACTTCAAAAGGCGGAGGGATTCGAGAGTCTGGACAAGGAGGAGAGAAAGGATGCGAGATGCTTTTATACTTGGTGGGTTTCGGAGTGGTCTTCTGCAGAGTTGGAAAACGAGCTCAGCGTGATTGCGTTCCTGTCTTTATGGCTATCCAGGGATATATTTGATGATGGTTCAGGGAAGAAGACCATAAGAGGTGAGCTTGTTAAGATTGCCATAAGGCTGGCGCAGGGTGAAGTTCTTCCTCTAGGTGCATTGTTCCTTGGATCGTTGTATTCTCATCTGGACGCTTTAGCAATGGATATGCACGTTTTAACGGTACAAGAAGGTGGAGTCGCACGTTCACTTCGCTTTTCTTCGAGTGCGCTCTTATGGGAACACTTCGAAGTTATGCTCCTACTCCTACACCTTCACTCGTTAACTTGTACGGCTGCTCGAGAATACTCCGATGGAATAAGAAGCGTCCTAAAGCCGGTCGAAACTTGTGGAGGTATTTGACAACATTTCTTCCGTAGATTTTCGTCCATGGGGGCCGATTCACTCTTCCATCGTTCGCCCAAAGACCTTTGCCGACGATCCCGGCGTTGTGTTGCGTACCGATGTTAAGACCATGAGATCTCGGGGAAATTATTTACCCTGCCTGTCGGGGGTATGTCCCGTCTCTATTTAACGAAGAACTTGCTTTGTGACTCCGTACAATATTGACAGTGGCTGCTCGTCAAATGGGATTTGATCGGGGTGTTCCATTCATCCGTCCACCGGTAGTTTCAAAGGAATTTCTCTTGAATAGTCCGAATGCCGACGTGTTCTTAGAGCGGGTGAGCCTTCCCTTCGGCCTATTGGGAAAAACCGGTGGTGACCGATAAGTACAAGGAATTTTGGAGGAGGCAACCGTTGGTTTTTCAGTGGATTCTCGGAGAGTGTTGTGGACAGATCCCCGTGGTGAACTATCTTCGACATCTTGACGAAGCATTTCCGGTTGAAGCCACTTCCACCAAACGGACCGGAGGCCGAGAGTTGCGGTCCCCAAGTAGAGAGAGACTCAAGAGGCAAGCATGCGGTCCCAGTAATTCTCAATTCCTCCAATATGCAGGTATTTAAATTTCTTCCGTCGGTTCTTTCATTTCTCCAAAGTGTAAATTCTTAAAACGATCCTTGCTTGAAATCGTGGAATATCGAAAGATAATGCTTTCACAAGGTTGGCACGCATCCAAAACGAGAAGGTTGGCAAGACCGGTCCTCATGCTAAGAAGTCTGGCGGTACGGACCTTCATGCTCGAGAAGTCCGACGGTATGGAACTTCATGCCGAGAAGTCCGAC
The DNA here is from genome assembly GCA_023531295.1 of Papaver armeniacum. NCBI lineage: Eukaryota > Viridiplantae > Streptophyta > Magnoliopsida > Ranunculales > Papaveraceae > Papaver > Papaver armeniacum. The sequence continues at coordinate 162,210 of JAJJWW010009486.1, forward strand.
GGTATGGAACTTCATGCCGAGAAGTTCGACGGTATGGAACTTCATGCCGAGAAGTCCGACGGCATGGAACTTCATGTTGAGAAGTCCTGGAGAAACCGCTCCTTTTTCCGACCACGACATAGATGATGAAAGCTCGGTGGAACAAGGCGCTTCCCTCGGTGATCTTGTTGACGGGGCCGTGATGGAAATTAGCACCCGTGAGTGAAAGAGAGGCGACACCTGTCGTAGTTGGGGCGGCTCCTCGAAATTCGTCCCGAATGTGTTCCGGTCAATATGTCCATTGTGGTGACTCCTTCTGAAAAGCCCCCCGCACTGACAAGGTTCCTGCGGTTGGTGAACCATCGGTGATGCGGCCGGGGCTTTGTTCGATCCTCCTTTTGATATCCCTTATCCAGGCCATGTGTTGGTTGGTGGATTCAGCGTGCCGATCCAGTTCAAAGAGTTGTACACAGCAATATGGGAGAAGCACGGTCATATTTCTACCACCACGAAACTCAAGAGTCGTCTTGCATTGGTCAACCGCGTCCAAGAAGCTTTATCTACTATCCAAGGGATGAGCGTCACGACCGGGTCGAACAGTTTCGAGGAGATGGTCGAAGACTCGGAAGTGCCATCGAGACGTGTTTGCGCAATACGGTTTCAATGCTCCTTGGTTCTTGAAGGGTTCTCCAAGATTCAGAGTTTGAAATTACAGGGGACGAAGTCCCCTCTCGCGGATCGCGTTGCTCGCCAGGAAGAAGAGGTCGAAAAGTCTGTCTGCGGAGTTGAAGGCCGAAGGTGCCGTGCTCCAAAGGATGAAGGCCGCCGCCCGGAAGGACGATTTGTTCTTTGAAGGACTTCCCTTGATGTGTGCCATATACTTGTCTCTTCTTTTTAGATGTTTCTTCTTTTTGAGTGATAGTGAGGATTTTCTTTCGTAATTTGGCTTCCGGTTTTGGATAGGTAATTGAATTGGCTTATTTTTGAGATAGTTTGTGAATAACCTTTTTGAAAGGGATTATGTTAAATCAAATTTGCATCTTGGTCATGAATGATTGCACATGAAATTGCAAATGTTATGTAAAAGGGAGGTACGAATGGGAACAAACATGGCGTTTGATCACTGAGCCTCTTTTTCCACATGCGGGATGCTAAGTCCCCAGTGAACTCTAAACTATCTCTCTTGTAAAGTTGTTGAGTAAAACTTACTTGCCTTTTGAATCCTCACCATATCAGACCGGAGTAGCCTCTCTAAGAAAATCCTCCGCAAGCTATCTCTCTGAACCGAGCTTCTCCTGAACAATGCGCTTCAAAGCGTTGCATTCACTGGTGGGGTGATGAAGGAACCGATGGTAATGACAGTACCTCGGATCCATTACTTGTTGATCGCAGGTGGGCGCTGCACGGGGTAGCTTCAACTCTCCATTTCGCACCCACGTCTCCAGTAGCTCCAGGATCTTCTTCATTGGGAAGGGGAAATGTAAGTACCTCGAGTCTGGCTTTTCCTGCGTTAGTGGGTGTTGTAACGCCTCTCCGCGGCTTTGACGTGGAACAGGGGATGAAGTTGGGAGATTTGTGAGTGCCATCATATCTCTGCGGATCGCTTGCCTAGGTAGAGGGATGTGGAAGGTGTCGTAATGTCATCGCTGAGTGGACCGGATTGAAACGCTCCCATCCTCTCGTACTCACGCGTTCCTTGATTGATCTCTTTCCTCAAGCATTTCTTCATTCAGTTGAAAGGTTGATGCGGGTCGAAACAGTCTTAGGGCTTCGGCGAGGGTTTTGAGATATAAATCTTCTAACACGGTTCCATAGGCTGCAGCTCCCCTTCTTTATCCGCGAGACATTGTAGTGCGCCGGACAAGTCTCTTCTCCCGTGGAGTTGTCTCGGATTCTCATCGTCGACCGGACCCCGCTGTTCATCTTTCCCGAGTCCCCGCGATTACGCGCGCTATTTTTGTTTCTCCCCCGGTAAAGGTGTGATCCCCGGCTAAGGATTCACCGTTTCATGAGTGGATGCATCCTTCTTGTAATTGTGCTGCTATGTCATTCAAAAGGCGAAATGTCTCGCTCCGCTTTTCCGGTGATACCGGCTTGATTCGCCAAGACATCCTCCAACGTTCCAGCCTATGCTTCCCATGATATTCGAACCACTGCGGACTCAGGGTGAAGATACATCGTGACACGAAACCGAAGAATTGAGAATTCAATTTTTGTAACCGATAGATCAATCTCCCACCGTGGTCGCCAATTGTTGATGGGTGAAACTACTCCTGCAGAATTTGGTAATTCGGGGTGTGGATGAGGAATGAATTTAAACCTTCAACAAATGCATCGCGCGGTGAGTGCTTGTAGATTCGAGAGATCAATCGTGCAAGTCCGGCCTAAACCAAGAAATGGCCGTTCTGCATTTGTTTTGGTCACAAAGTGAAGGAGATTGGGTTGATCTTAGGGAGGGAAGCGAAGAAGGTGTTGAGATTGTGAAGGTGTTGGCTTGCTTATGACTTAAATGTAAAGATGAGCAAGCTTACGGTTGATGCAAGCGGTGCTCGAGTGTTTGAATACGGTTTTTGTATTAACACTTGGTTTCGTCGATGAACTTGTATTGTTCTATCGTCTCCGTTATTCCTTGTTTGAAATAGGCGAGAACCTATTTATACAAGTCATTGAGCCTCATTCACGTTTCTCGTGGGAAGTGGAGGTAATGGAATGATGGAGTGGTGGAGTTGTGTGTCGGTAGCATACGACCGGTCTTGCCCACTTCTCCAGTTCATCTCTAACCGTCCATGACTTCCTAACACGTTCTTGTGATGGCGCGTTGCACGCCGCACGTCAGAAACCGCCGCACCAATACCCCAAAGTAAGTATCCCCGTTTGTGACATGATTGATAACCGGAATGTGGATCGTGGATCCACGGAAGGTAGCATGTAATCGTTGAATTGAATAACTCGCGTTATTCGTAAAGTCGATACTTGTGGAGTATCGTGTGTATTTTATGTGTCTGCATTACGGTGTGGTAAAGTGATGGGTAATGACTCCTCACTATCCAAATAACTCCGACCAGGGTTGTATAACCAAGCTGGTGAAGTCGGACGGATGAGATGATGTTTGAGACACTCATCTGCGACCGTTGATGAAATTAGGTTTTAAAAGAGGTGCGCAAGCATCACTCTTGACTTGGTCGAAACCAAGCATGGGAAGGATTTTGTAGAGGACCGACCATACATGCGTGTTGACGGCATGATGGTGTACACGTCCATGTCTCTCCGTCTCATGAAGATGCAATCTAGGCCACTCAATTTGACCGTCAAAGAGGAGTGGTTGAGATCGGTTTCTTGGCAAATCCCTTGCCGCAAAGGAGTTGGAAACCGCATGACATCCAAGTTTGGGCGTGCGTTCCAAGACGACCCATCTTGGTCGGTCTTGGTCGATCATACTACCGTGTAGGTGGTAGGTTGGTGTTCACACCTATACTTGATTATCCCATGAAAATGTGATCTAAGCCACTCAAATCATCCGGTGAAGTTGAGCGGTCGAGATCGATTTAGGATTTGGGAGTGTAACCGCACGAGTTTGGGCGTGCGTTTTGGGTTGGCCGGGCATGGTATGCCTTGGCCGACCGCAAGAGGAGGTAGATGGGCCCACGGTGGTCATGCCGGTATGACCGGCCTTGGTTAATCCAATCATGTGACCCTCCATTCGTCTGGGAGGAGAAGATGGACGCGCGTGATGACTTGAAACCCTAATTTTGGCTTTCAAAGCCGTGCGACCATGCTCTTTTGGGCGGACGAATTTGTTGTAACCAACCATGGTTGGCTTTGACCGATTGATCAAGTGTGTAGGCGGTCACACGGTGATCGTGTTGACATGCTCGGGCCCTTCGAGTCTACATCCGCACCCTTCGTCCGTACTTTGCGAAGATGGATGGATGAGACTGTTTTGCGGCACATGTAATATGCCGCAAAACCCTAATTTAGGGTTTTCCGTCCATAATGCTTGGTATGGACGGTTTCTTTGGCAAGCAAAGCCAATGGTCGACCATGCGGGGGAAATTTGTGTGTATTCCATACCGCTGAGGGTGATGGAATTGATCCGTGGTCATCCAATCATGCTTGTGGAGTTGGATGACTGCGATCGATCATATCCGGCAAGCTAAGGCCGTGGGTATTCCATACCATGCTTGGGGTGATGGAATTGATCCGTGGTCATCCAATCATGCTTGTGGAGTTGGATGATCGCGATCGTATCATATCCGGAGATCGATCTGATCAAGTCCGGATGCTCAATCGGGCTAATATAACACACCGAGAGGGGCTCAATCGGGCTAATATAACACACCGAGAGGGGCTCAGTGCCAATATAACACACCGAGCATCACCATGACGGGTATTTCGTACATGGTTTCATTATAGTGCTTGGAGGTTCGTGTTACTCTATATATGAGTAACACTCTGTCTCATGCCACATCGATAATGATTCATTATAGTGCTTGAGGTTCATGTTACTCTATAAGAGTAACACTCAGTCGTCATGCCACACCGATAATGAGTACAGAAATACAAGGTGATATGAAATTCACAAGAAGGGATTGTTGCTACATGATCCATTCTTGGTGAATTAAGTGAGGGAATATCCAACACTTATAAATGGCTTTATCTTTTACAAGATGTCAGCGCATGATTTTACAATTTTAACCTTAAACGAAAATCCACCATCAACACTTTTCTCGAAGTTGACTAATTTAGGGTTTGCTGAACGCTTCTGAGAACATACGATGGAATCTTACCCGTAAATGGTTGGATTCGTCGTTCTTACGCAGTTTCAGACCTATGCTCAAGTCCAGGTTTCGATATCGTACCCGATTTCTTTCTCGAAATCGACTAATTTAGGGTTTGTTCATGGTTTTATTATAAATGTTTGTAATCCAACGAACCAAATTTAAAGAAATCAAATCTCAAGCCAATCTAACGGTCAACATCCTTGTTTTGTTATACCAAATTTTGTGTTTTCTTCTCAATCCGTATGCTCTTTTTTAAACCAATGAAAATGTCACATTTTTAATCCAACGAACCAAATTTAAGGAAATAAATTCTCAATCCAATCTAACTATCAAGCATTTACCAAATTGTGTTTTCTTCTCAATCCGTATGCTCTTTTTGAAACCAATGAAAATGTCCCATGTTTCCCACCAAAAAACCCCGCCTGCATTTTCACACATCCTTCTAAATTTTGACTATTGACTATTGACTATTGACCATAACATATTTTTCTCCGTTCCAAAACAGTTTTTTCTCATTTCATTTCTTCTTTCTCTCCGTGTCTTTCAAGGTGTTGCTCGCAACCTAGAAGAAAGTAAACCTCACCCTTAAATCAATTTCATTCATACCAAAACCCAACTTCACCTCTTACCCAAAAGAAACTGAAATCGGGAAAAACTCAATCGCAAAATCCCTAAATCGGTTGATAGAAAAACGGAATCTACTGAAAATTGAAGTTCGAGAGTTCAATTGAAACCCTAAGAGTTCACCTTTAACCCGGAGAAGGCTCAGCTTCAACATCAGGTATAAATTTCACGGATTAGTTTTTTTTTTTGTTCAACTTCATCTAGTTTTTCTTCTTTCTTTCTTTTGCTCGTGTCTTCTCTCCCAAAACACTTTGCCATTTTATCATCAAAAAAAAAAAACCCTAAATCGATCTGTGTTTTGAGAATCTAGGGTTTCATTTAATTTAGGTTTTTGTTGAATATATGTTTATGTGAATGATTTTTGTTAATAAGAAACCCTAATTCCTTAATATTTTTTGGTAATTCCTTTTTCCCTAATGTTGGATTTAGAGGTTTGTTTCTGTGGTTTGTTTCTTTATCTCCTTTCTCTTGATGTATTTGACTTTGACTTCCAATTCAATATAGCTTCTCTGAATTATATTGAATTCTTGTTTGTTTCAATTATAGGTCAAGAAGATAACACTGGATCGGTGTTCTTCGTTGATAGTACTTGTCAAAGATTTCGCGTTCATCAAATCTCACCTTTCGTGTAACCAATTTTAGTCTAATTGTACTCCCAAGAAATTTAATGCACCAACCTTAGTTGTGTTTTTGCTGGGCTATGAGATTTAGATTTTTTTCTCTCCCAATTTCGAGTTTTGGTAAGTGATAAAAAGACCAAGGTTACTATCAATGAATCTGCGAACGTTGTGTTTAGTAGTATTGATTTAAATATCTTAATTTGTGCTTCTCATGGGATAATTTGGTTAGTTTTGGTGTTTTTATAGTGGGTCAATATTACTTTCCGATGAATTGGCGGGGTCTTGCACCACCCGCTCACTTACACTGAAAGTTCAATTGTTAGAGGAATTATGATACTTCGCTTGAATCAATAATTCATGTTCTTTAGGTGTTTAATTGGTCTTGAATTCCTTACTCACGGTTTTTATATTTGCAATGAATGAAATTCTATCACCAAGCATCTGGTTTCGTGTCGAATCCTTATCCCAAGTTGGTACATGAATTTATGTTCATCTCGTAATTGGTCCTGAAACTGTCTTTGAATGGAACTTGGGTAATGTCTCAAATTTCCACTTTCCAAATTTTCAATTGTTTTTGCATCTAAAGCAATATTTGTGTGTTCTTGAATTCGGGGTTTTCTGTTTGGCTCAAATATGACCTGTCATGCAATCCAGGACATATAATGAACTTTTCAAGGTTTATATTTCTCTATTCAGATTAAAGAAAATTCAGTTTTTTTGGGGTTTAGTAGTTATTACTAATGTGCTTTTGTTGATGAAGTTATGAATTTTTGTAAATGGTTTACTAAAGTGAAGGCTGCAAAATGCAAAAGTTTACTATGAAAATTGTCGGCATGATGAAATTTGAAAGATTATTTGAAGGTCCCATAATTATTCATAGGTAAACAAATTGATCAATTTTAAATTATTGAAGTGGTTTATTGAATTTGAGATGTTTGCCTGACAGAAATTATACATGACATTTGAGACTCTTGTTTTGTAATTTGAATTGCAGATAGAGAATGAATACGGACCCAAGGAATGGGAAACTGGTGCTCCCTGGTAAAGTGTATATGCAATGGACAACTGCAATGGTTGTAGGACTTGGCACTGGTGTCCAATGGGTTATGTGCAAGTAAGAGCTCCTGATCCAATTGCAAGTAACTTTGAACTCTTTGAACACCTTTGTAAATTAAAGGATTCGGGAAAGGTATCTACTGTTATCGTCATGTTGAGCATAATTCGATTAATATCGATGGGAGTATTTCTTGAATAATATCCATTTATGTTGTTTCCTTAGCTTTGTTCACTTATGATAGATTAATGCTTGCAAAGGTTTCTACTTGTGATTATTTCACTCCCAACAAGAAATATAAGCCAAAGATGTGAACCGAAAATTGGACAGGCTGGTAAGCAACTCACCGTTACTCCTTAAGCTAGATTTCGTATTGTGTTTCGCTCTTGCCACCTATTTAAGAATTGAAGTTCATCATTAAGTATTAACTTATAAGGATCTCTTTGTTTATAGGTTTACAAGATTTATACAAACTGGTGGATCCTTCATGAACTATTATATTGTAAGGTTATGCCATAGTTGCATTTTTTATTTAAGTGTAGTTATAGTTCATAAGGTGTTTAGTTTCATCTTTAATCGATTCTTTTTTGATTTTATGCTTGAGTTTCACGGAGGAGCAAATTTTGGGAGGGCAGCAGGTGGTCCTTTCATGGCATTATGACTATGATGCCCTAATTGACGAATATGGTATGTTAATCGAGGCTTTGCTTATTCATTAAAGTGCTTACGAACAAGTCGTTCAAAAATTCTATAGTTGCATTTGATACTAGGTTTATGTAATTAGACTAGAAACTTATTTACTTTTACAATGGTTTGTGCTTTTGGTAAAACATTGGCAGGACTAGAAATCACCGACAATCCAAGTTGCATGTTCTTTGGGACTCGCATAAACTACTTTAGTATGAGGAAAAAGTCGTCGGTTTGTTCCATACCAGGGAACCAAGACAACTGGAAAAAAGGAAGGACTTTACTTTTTGTCGATCCCAGTCGATTGCGACTTTCTCGCATCCACAAGTAAACACAGAAACTAAAACGGTTATAAACATTCTAGGAAATCAAATCTTTCTTGTATTCTCTTTTTGGTTTTATCGGTTGTGAGAATAATTTGTTTTTGCTATGCTTTTTTATATTTGGTGTTACATATTTCTTACAAATTGCTTTCTTGTGAATTTTTTTCGGTGAATGGGACCAACCTCCACTTGAAATGGAACTTGTCAGATATCTGTTCATGTCAAGGTAATAATTGAAGATTACTTGGTTATGGATTACCCATTCTATTAGATTTTTTTTTTTTGCGCTGAAAATAGATTGATAGAGCTAATATGATAAGTATGTGTTGTATATTGTTACTTTCAAATGTTATTTCGTGTGAAACCGCATTATTATGAGAAGTATGCATTCTGTCTATTGCAGGTATCTTATTCATCGGGGTTCCTTGACATGTTCAAGTATGCCAAGCGTAAAGGTGCACAGTTCAACATACCGTATTTGTCTATCGCCTTCTTAGACATGTCTTGTAGAGAAATCAAAGTTGATTCGTGGGATTGAGTGCAATGAAACCTGGAATGAACTTGTTTTTTTTTGTGGTTCTTTTTAAGTGCTTGTAATATGTTTTTTTTTGGTAAAGTTGCAGTTCAACATGCCGATTTGTCCATTGCCTTCTTAGACATGTCTTGTAGACAAATCAAAGTTGATTAGTAAGATTGAGTGCCGGTGAAACCTGGTTTTTTGGCAAATGATGATATTATACTGTGTATATGAATGTCACTACATTGTAGTTCCACAAACAAGAATGTATAACATTGCAGTTTCATGATATATGAAAATGATGAATCGACAATTTCTGTGTTACCCAAACCGGGAAGAAAGATATACAGTGTACAACTTAGATTTCCAACTAACATTATTCGTAGGGCTAGTCGACAAAACCCGCACAAAGAATGAATGCCTAGATTTCCAAGATAACATTTCTAATAGGCCTACAACCAACTTAGATTTCCAATAGATAACATTTTATACCCTTTATTTAAGACACACCTTTTCCTGGAGGAAGATCTATGCCTTCCAAGAGAAAGGATAATGGCACCTCGCTTCTTGTAGGATCTCGTCGAAATGAGTTAACCCTAGCTACCAAACCAAGTACAAATGGATTTGTAAGAAAATTGATCTCCTAAACAACCATTGAGCAAGAAATCAAAGCCATCCAAAAAATATGAAGTGAAAAACCATTGATAAAAAGGAGTAACGAACTTGATTACATGAATGTTTATTCCACTAAAATGTAACTAGCGATGTGTGTATCCTAACAACATATAGTGGGTATGCAAATGTAACATTTAGTGACCGGTATCCCGAGTCCACGACAACCTAGCTAAAGCCCCAAAAGATAGACGCAACATAGTGTAAGTCCGGTGCTCTTCACGGACCGATCTCTTGAGTGCCTCATATATGTGAAACTCCAAACCAAAGATAAGGGGTTCCAACAAGTGTAGGACCTGTTAATGAAGAAATATCGTTATTCACTTGCCATTTCACATCATTAACACCCTATGCTTGTTATATGTTAAGGCAACAAGGAGGTATTGAAACCCTAGTGTCTCCTAATCCATTGAGGAGTAATAATTGTGACACTTGTAAACCGTCGCTTGCTCCTTGTGGCTATATGAAGTTCAAGTGTCAGCAATGAAGGATCAAATGTTTAAGTATCTAGTCTGGTAGGAACCACTAACTAAAATGTATTCAACAATGAAATGTATCGAGGCATTCAAATGTCACGAGACCACTTAACCATATGCATTCAACAATGAAATGTATCGAGGCATCAGTTCTAAAACTTGCTTATATACCCACAAAGACAGCAACAAAAGAAGGTCATCAATATTTGTTATACAACATACGAGATACCATAAAGATCCAAGAAAAAGTGAATACCAGAGCAACTTAGTAACTTACATGTGCGGTGTTTCGTCAAACAACTACAAGATCATGAGACTTTATAACACCGAGATGCTTCCCCGTGTTCCAAAGGCAACTTTCAAAATCAAGTTTCATTTGAGCAGCTTATGGAGTCGGCTGCGAGAAATTAGGAGGTGACTAAAAACATTCTAGTCATGATGAAAAACACCAAGCATGTGAAGTTATGCTAGATATGCGGAATCGAATTAAAGTCATAAGCAAAATACAAAATACTTATTGGATGTCGAGGATCAGCAAGCATACAAAAAGATTTCTCACTATCATGATTTCCTTGCCTCGCTCATTTCAACACCAAAAGGTAGAGATGACATCGTGAAAATTTCAATTGGTAATATAACAAAGGCACAGAGAAGTAACATAGTGCCCATGCTTGGAGTATTCTTTGGAAAAAACAATAGAAAAACAGAAATTGATACTATAACAAATGTGTTTCACCAGATCCTCGGTTGCGTATGAAATGTCTCGTCCTCATTTGAACTTTTCAATCTCAAAATGCAGGTGTATGTCTCTGGCAACAATTACCAAAATTAACTTCCCAATATTATTGACAACAAAAGAGGCTGCCATGAACCGATTTATTAAAAGGCTTACTCATTTAATACGCCCTAAAATGAAGAGTTTTTAGCACCAATTTTTCCTTGACGAAAAGATGAAGTGAGTCTTCACTTGCTAAAGCAATCGAAGTCTTGTATAACACTAAAATTAAGATTTACCCTTCAAATGACAAACATATACGGCTATATCTACTCTCCTTAGTTCTACTTCTCTATTTCAAGTTTCAACATCATGGAGACACACTATTGGCAATTCTCCAATACAATAAGTACATTAGAATTGGACTCAGAACTTGTAAGGAGAAATCTACTAGCATTCCGAACTCCTGGTTATTGTCAAAGCTCTGAGTATCGAGAGCAACCCTCCATACATCACGGATCAATATCTTTCCACACAACAATGTCAACAATAGGTCCCTGTCATTGTAGCTCTGAACTTAATGTGGAATACATATTAAATGGTAGATTCAACTTTGAAATGATAAGATAATCACTCACATTGGCTTGTTTACGAAGATAATCAACTCTATCTTGAAGGTCTTCATAAGTTCCTTTTAAGTTCTGAAATTTGTTTCCAGCTCAAGTATCAAATGAAAATTTTGTAATCTTCAGCAATATTGGTTCCAACACTCAAGTAGTTGACATCAACGACATTTTCTCCCATATCCTCTGGTTATGAAACAAACAACAAAAAAGATCAATACAATCAATTCAAGAATTTAATAATAGGATTGCAAGGAAACTAAATAGTTCAAAATAACAGTTAAGACACAAAAAACCTAGTCAAATGCTGACCTTCGTAGATTGTCCTGACGATATGGGTTCTGGCATGAGATCTTCATAAATGATTCCTCCTGGATGGGCATTAGGGACACCAAGTACTTCGTAAATATAAAAACAGAAAGATCAAGGCGTAATTCAATTTAGCTTGGATAATGCTCATTAGTCACTATAGAGCAGAGTTAAATGTAGTTAGCTTGCCATATGTATTTCGATAACAATATCCACAAATCGTATGGTGGCAAAGAAAGGTTAAGTGTGACAAGTAGACAAAATTGATTAAACAAATCATTAGGCGAAATTAATAATCTAGTGTGGCAAAGATAGGTGCTTCTCCAAAAATACATAATCGATTAAACCCAACATGATCTACACCGAACTTCACATTATTCAAGAGGACCGGATGTAATACCAAGTAATAAGTTCTTTACATAACTACACAAAATTTTAAATCGAGCACTTCGCATTTCTCTTAAGCATTTCTACAAACAGTTGGGAAATTCACAAATTAGATAGATCAATAGATTGGATTTAAAACATCACCTGAAATTAACTTACTGACAGATCAAATCAAAGTGTTCACATTTACCAGTTCATCACTGCAAAGGAGCTGAGCAAATCCGCCATTACGAGTATGAGGGGACCAGTTTCAGATTGAGGAGGTTAGTGCAACACTCATGTAAAATGCAGAATTCCATCCACATGATTTTTTCATGTATGAATAGTAATGCTTGTGGAAGTCGGAGAAATCGAATGCATAAAGTAAGTAACCCGATCCCTCTTTGTCTACAAGGTACTCAAGAAGATGTTTTCATTGACATCTAGACATCACCTTTGCCCTCGTAAACCTCTGTTTGCACTTCACCTATAATTTAAACAAACCAAACTTATATGTAAATTGAAGATAACCCAAATCCTAAAAATAATGCTATCAAAATAAAAATTAAAGATAACCCAAACCAAATTTCTGTTTAGATTTACTTACGTCGAATTAAAAAAACCCTAGTAAGTACCGACAGATTAAACTTCAATTCTCCTTTGTGCTTCAACATCAAAAGGATCCGCATTCAACAAGGCCTCGAGATAACAATAGTAGTGGTGTTGGCGATTCTAATAAGAACACAACAAACGAAACCCGCTGGAATTAAATTTACACCCGTAGTAGCTCAAATCGATGATGTCGACACGTAATCCGCTCCAAATAGTACACCGATCTACTCTAATCTTAATTCAATTGATAATAACTTCTTAAATCAGCCCCAATTCTTCTAAAAATCACTTGTACTCCTACCAATTACTCAAAAATGAACCACATTTGAACATCAAAATCCAAAACCCAGTTTTTATTTTCCTTCTAAGACCATCTACAATCAAGCGAGAATTTATTAGCAATTACAGATCTCTCATTCGGATTTAAAACCAACCTCCTTATATGCAGAAACAAAAAACCCAAATTTTCAACAACAAATCCTCAATTCAACTCAACCCGTAAGTTCAATATTCGTTTTCAATCCCTAAATATCCAAATTACTCAATATTTGTTCTACATTTTCAATTCAACAACATCTGGTTACCTCAACCATATCGAATATTCAAACAAACAAAAAAGAAGAAGAAAAGATTTTAAGGAAATAGATAGATTCTATTCCACACGGTAAGAGAATCAAAACCCAAGATAATAAAAAGAGAAATAAAAACCTAATCATGAACAAAATTGAATAACTTTGGATCTACGATTTCAATGCTTCTTTCCCCGCTAACACAACGATAAATAGAGAAAAAAAAATGCAAGACCTGCTCTCTTGTTCATTCCTGAAAATAAAGCTCCCTGGTTACCTCTCTTTAGGAATAGAAGATGAAGAAAACAAAGAAGAGAAATAAAAAGAATGAGAAAAAGAACATGAATAGGAAGAAGAAGATGTGTGTGGTGTGCTCCAGGTAAAAAAAGTTAAGATGAAATCTTATTAAAAAAATCATCCGGACATCAAGGAGGATTAGTAATTAATATATTACTAATTGCCCGTATAATTTTTCTAATAATCACGTATAATCATGTATATATAGTCAAAGTCGGGACATCACAGAATGGATGTCGGGACACCCAAACAAATCTGTTATGCCTATGATCCCAACATTTATACGATGTCTACATGCGCTATCCCAACATCCACATATCACACAGTTAAATAGTAACCAATAATTGTAAAAAATAAATAATAATAAAGAAATCAAATGTTGTGTACGGAGAGGATAAAACACGTCATAAAATAAAAAGATAAGGGTAAAATAGTCCAAATACCAAAATACATTTAGTTTTGGCACCCTTTCTAAACAAGGCATAGTTTTCACACTATTATTGAAATCAATAATAGTTTCGGCCAAACACCCCAGTTTCCACGGTGAAATCCCACAGCAGATCGGTCGTCTCTCTCGGTTAACACGTTTGAATCTTTCAAATAATTCCATGCAAGGAGAAATTCCGCATAATTGGGCCGACCGACCGGAGGGCCCGAAGGGCCCGAGGGAGGAGTCCTTGTACGCCACTTTTTGTCAAATGAAACCTAACACAATTTGGCTAATTTGATAAAAAAGATTGATTTTGGTGGTAGTCTTTGGGACCTGAAAAGACCAAAGTAGCCTTATACTTCCTTCATAATCCTCATCTCTTTATTAGATTTCTTCCACACCACCCACTGTTCCATTTCTTCATAACTTTACCCACCACGACCGTTGCCATCGCCAGCAACTCCACCAGTACACCCAGCAACACCTCAACAACCACTTGCAAGTCTATCATCGCCTCCGCCACATCTACCACCAGCACCTTTACCACGAGCAGATGGATACGAAAATTAAAAATAGACCTCAACTTCCATACATTAAAGAACACAATTATCATCAGCTCTGCTCCGCCGCCAGCGCCACCAGCTAGCTCCACCAAATCCGCCATCGCCATCGCTACCTTCAATAAACCACCAGTTTAACTGCCGGTACACCATTACCTTCACCTCAACCACCAGACAACTACCGTCACCGTCACTGTCACCGCCGCATACTACCGCCGCCGCTCCACCACCACCATCTCTCCCGCAACCAGTATCACCACTGCGAGCAGCACCACCGCCAACACCATCAGCACCAAAACCACTTTCCCCGCCGGCAAACGCAAATTCTACCAGCAGCAGCAGCACCACTTCCGCCACCACCGCCAGCAAATTTGTATCTGGACGAACAAGATGATTTTAAGAATTCGTCGTTTCTCCTCCAAGTCATACAAACAATAACAGAAACAAACAATTAAATCAAGAAATAAAAAAGAGGATAAAAATGATGAAAAAATAAGGGAATTAGAGATGAAATCACCTTGAAATCAACATGTTCATCACAAATCAAAAAAAAAAAAATTGAATCAAACCAAACAATAGCCACCACCACCTCCAACATAATCCTCGCTTGCCATCGTTACCGAAGACTGGTGGATAGGGCGAAGTGGTGTTTACGGCGGAATAGAAAATCTAGACAGACAAGAAGGAGGTGTTTTTCGTTTGTGGACAGGAAATTTTGACCTAACTCCCAACTCTTGGAATTTTGCAGCTTAGAATTTAAGCTGGCTGCCTTTAACACAACTTGGAAGTAAGGATGAGTGCCTATAACCCAAGGTGGTTGCCATACGGACACAAAAGATAGGAACCCGACTTCTTCAAATTCCTTTGATTTTGGTCAAATGTGAATTTTAGGGAACAAATGAAACTACCACCTCACCTGCACGCCTAAACAAATTAAAAAATCTAAAATCAAATACAACGTAGGTGTTCCTTAAAAAAATAAAGTTTCTGTAAAAATGCCCTCTCAAAATTATATAATTTTCCCAAGAATTTTGTGGTATTATGACGTGGGTTAACCCAAATTTTCTTTTACAGTCTCATTGCAACGGTGTTTCATTTTTTTTCGGTCGGCCCACCCCACCGTGTAGCGGTGTTCTAGTATTTCTCATTGCTCCAATCTCATACACCTTAATATTTCTGGCAACAATTTTCAGGGAATCATTCCAAAAGAATTAGGCTACTTATCCAATCTCATAGTACTGAGGCTTGGGGAAAATAATCTATCAGGAGAGATTCCAACTTCATTAGGTAACCTTTCATCATCTTACTCATCTTGATCTGCGTAAGAACCATTTAGAGGGAAGAATCCCAAACAGTCTAACCCAGCTAACAAACTTGGAACATCTAGTGCTAGAGGTGAATAGATTATCAGGTATTGTCCCTTCTTCATTCTATAATATTTCGTCACTTGAAGTCTTTTCTTTGCTGGATAATAAACTGTATGGGAGTATTCCTTTTGCTATGGGCTTCACACTTCCAAATCTCTGGTATTTTTCAGTTGCAATTAACAATTTCACCGGAACCATTCCAAGCTCATTTTCCAATTCGTCTAGGCTTAAGATTTTACAATTAGGCGACAATAGTTTAGTTGGATCAGTACCTTATAACCTTGGTAACTTAAAAAGTCTTGAAGTGTTACATTTAGGATCCAATAAACTTGGTAGTGGACAAGCTAATGATTTAAATTTCCTCAATTCTCTAGTCAATTGTAGCAATTTGAGGTGGATAAATGTAAACGAGAATAATTTGGGGGGAGTGTTACCTAGTTCTATTGCCAATCTCACAACAAAACTTGACACACTAAATTTTGGAGATAATCAGATATATGGAAGTATTCCTGCAGGTATTCAGAATCTTTTAGGTTTAACGTCACTCACTTTGAGTTCAAACCAATTCATAGGAGGTATTCCTCCAGGTATTGGGCACCTTCAAAATTTGGGATTATTATATTTGCAAGAGAACAATTTTTCCGGCTCAATTCCGGCCTCTTTCGGAAACTTAACACAATTGTTGCACCTTATTTCATACGACAATAAATTAACAGGTTTAATTCCATCGAGTCTTGGAGACTGCAAAGCCTTGCAAGTTTTGAACTTATCGGGCAATAGACTAAGTGGCAGGATACCGAAACGGATTTTCGATCTTCCTTCTTTATCAAGAATGCTCAACTTAGCTAATAACTCACTTACCGGCACTCTTCCAGTAGAAGTTGGAAACTTGAGAAACATTGGGGGAATTTCTTTGTCCAATAACAAGTTATCTGGTGAAATCCCAAGTGCAATAGGTGAGTGTTTAAGCATAACAGAACTAAGATTAGACGGTAACTTCTTCCAAGGCAAAATTCCTCCATCTTTTACTTTCTTAAAAGGTCTTGATGAATTAGTTCTTTCCCACAACAACTTGTCCGGTACAATACCAAATGGGTTTGAAAATCTTGCGCTCAGTATGTTAGATATATCATATAATAATCTAGAGGGAGTGGTGCCTAAAAATGGAGTTTTCAAGAACATAAGTGAATTTTTGTTTAAAGGGAATAGTAAGCTTTGTGGTGGAGAACCTGAATTGAAGCTGCCAAATTGTTCTGTCCCAATAAATCCAAATATGGTGCGGAAACATCGGATATCAAAGCCTGCCAAAGTTATAACCATCAGCATAGTTGTCGCAGTGATACTTGTAACTTTGATTGTGTTTTCACTTTATATCTATTGGAGAAGGAAGTCAGAAACAAAATCGTCTTCTTCGACAACTTTAGACATAGGCAATCATTACATGGGAGTTTCTTACAGTGAGCTTCTTAAAGCTACCAATGGGTTTAATGATTCTACCAACTTGCTTGGTGTGGGAAGTTTTGGTTCTGTATACAAGGGAATTCTTCAAAATGATGAATCAAAACCTGTTGCAGTGAAGGTTCTACACCTTCAACAAAGAGGTGCAACCAAGAGTTTCTTGGCTGAATGTGATGCCCTGAGAAAAGTTAGGCATAGAAATTTACTCAAGATTGTAACCTGTTGTTCGAGTACTGATTTTCAAGGTAATCCTTTCAAAGCTCTAGTTTTTGACTTCATGGTTAATGGGAGTCTAGAAAATTGGTTGCATCCGGTTGAAGTTGACACAAGTGATGATTATCAGCTACATGTAAAAAACCTGGACCTGGAAAGAAGATTGAGCATTGCTGTTGATGTTGCTTCGGCATTAAATTATCTTCACCATGATTCTGAGTCACCAATTGTGCATTGTGATGTGAAGCCGAGTAATGTCCTTCTTGATTATGATTTTACTGCTCATGTGGGTGATTTTGGCTTGGCTAAATTCCTTTTTATTCCCCCAAGTAATTCTAGACGCCTGAACGAACAAGATGCAAGCTCAATTGCAATAAAAGGCTCCATCGGTTATGTTTCTCCAGGTAAGAATTTATTTTTATTTGCAATTGCTATACACATGGTAGTTTAATTAGAATCAACTGCATTTTGCTCAGAGGCCTAATCTTTTTTGTTTTTTGGCCTGTGCAGAATATGGGATGGGTTGCGAAGTGTCAACACACGGTGATGTGTATAGCTATGGGATCCTTTTGCTGGAGATGTTTACAGGAAAGAGGCCAACTGATGACATGTTTAAGGATGGTCTGAACATTCATGACTTCACTAAGATGCATGAGTTGCCAGAGCGTATTGAAGAGGTTATCGATTCACGTTTGTTGTTGGAATTAAGAGAAGATCACAATGATGCTGAAATTGCCAATTACAATATTTCGAGGAACGAAAGAAGAAACATAGATAGAGACGCAATGAGGCAAATCTTTGCTTCCATAATTCAGATTGGAGTTAAATGTTCTTCAGAGTTACCTTCAGACAGATGCAGCATGAATGAGGTTATTGTGGATGTACAAGCGGTCAAGAGTCGGTTTCATGGTGTTGGAATGTAATCAGAGAAAAACTCCCTCCGAAATCCATGTAGTCTTTTTGGTATCTGACAAAATGGTTTACAATTAATCAGATAAAACTTTGCATTCTGTATCTATCCATTCAAATCTTGGCTGTGAATTTGAGGACTAACACAACAAATTGACGGAGAAAATTGTTTGAGTTCTCTTTTTCAAAAAATGATAAAGAATCTTAATCAACTGATCATCATTTTTATCTCTGTTAATTCCCTCTCTCTCTCTCTCTCTCTCTCTCTCTACTTACACCAAAGAGAAGTTGGGGAAGACAGGCAGACTAAAATAGCTCGAATGGATGCACAAAAAACATTTGGTGTCTTAATATATGCTCAGATGCAGACGGATCAAATGGCTTATTATATGAGGCATCATAATTCTGTTTGCGTAACTGTAACTAAATGAATCTGATTTTGTCTCCAGATTTTTTAAATAAACAATTACCAGCTAATTGATAAATGTAGAAGCTTAATGGACTTCATAGAGTGAAGAACTGAATCCACATTTTACACTGAAACTATTCAGAGACCAGAATAAAGTTACAAGCCATAGATGCAAATAACAAATTAAATTAGTCTAAAATTATGATTATTATTCATA
Source organism: Papaver armeniacum (assembly GCA_023531295.1). Taxonomy (NCBI): domain Eukaryota; kingdom Viridiplantae; phylum Streptophyta; class Magnoliopsida; order Ranunculales; family Papaveraceae; genus Papaver; species Papaver armeniacum. The sequence goes on from JAJJWW010009486.1 coordinate 180,997, forward strand.
AACCTGCGTTTTCACATACAAACTTGATTTTCAAGTACAAACTGGAAGGATCTTTAATAAAACGTGGAAAACCAGCCAAGAGGAAATCTGAAAAACAAATTCTCCTCCTCCATTCAAAATCCCCACTCAATTTAATCGCCCAGAGTAAAAACCAAATATAGATGGAGAACATACACCAAATATAGATGGAGAACATCAATACTTTTTGAGACCATAGTAGAAACCAAATTTGAAGAAGCACACGGGACAAAACCGGTGAATCAATGGTGGAAACATAGAAGGAGAACATAATACTTTTTGAGAGGAGAAATCATTGTGTTGGAAAGTTATTGTTGTTAATTGGCATGATGCTTTTACTTCCATGGATCTTTGAGAGGAAAAACACGAGAGGGGAAGAGAGATCTGATTTTTAGGGCTAGGGTTTGGACCTTTGTTTCCTTTCACAACAAAGATGAGGTGAGGTTGAGGACAACTATTCCTTTTATAAGGCCTGATTACAAATCCAAACCGTTCAATTTAGGGTTTAATGGAGATCGTCGATTTGTTTTGATTATTTGATTCAGGGACTCACGCGTATTTTATCACTGACCATAATTGCTGACCGGAGTATCTGTCGACGGCTGAGTTTGAAATTTTTTACCCACGCGCATTTTAATACTGACCGTAATCGCTAACCAGAGTATCTGTCGACTGCTGAGTTTAAAATTTTTTACCGTAGCCATGTTAGCAGAGAGGCACCTGAGAGAATTGGGCCTGAGACCAAAAACAAATGGAAGCCAACAAATTTTACTGAAGTTAGTGTAGCCAAATGGAACCTACATGCATAGTACCGTCCTGTTAAGTGAGTGAGCGAGAAATATTATAGCCCTGCAAAGGTTTATTGTTTATATACACAAACTTTTCCCTCCTGCTTTGTGAGCTCTCAAATATGCAAAACAAAATCTCACAGCTGCTTGTTATTCTTGTAATTGGCAAAAAAAATTCCTAAGTCAGTTCTAAGACAGTAAAATCAAACACATCAGATGTCTCCTATCTTTTCCCTCAAGTTCTCCAACATCTTCTTCCTATATGTAGCATCTCTAATCAAAAAGATTTCAGTACCTACTCTATCCCTCATAAGTAACTCAAAGGCGCAATCGAGGTAATCAGTGCTAAAACCATCCATTTTCATAAGTTCTTCATGGAGTTGCATTCCAATTGACAAAGGGCCCACAGACTTCGAAAGTTTGTCAATGAAGGTGTTGGTCATTTCCAGAATCATATCTTTCGTCATACTCTGGCAAACCTTCTTTTCATCTGAAATACCTTCACTTTCGTCTCTGTCAGAGTAATCATTTCTATGTGAACCACCAACTTCATTAATCTCTTTAGGTTTCAGGCAACCGAATCCACCTTCAGTTGAACCTCTTATAGCATGATGATCACCAAAGATTGTACTTAACTTTACAAAATCCCACTTCGGCCCTCTATCGCGCAAACTCTTGTACTTTTTGTTTGCTATCTGAAACAAAAAGAACATTCATGTTTCAAGGAATACGAGCAGAAAAGTGTGCATATATTTGTGTACATAAAGCATAACAAACTAGCAAAATGTGTGAGCTGACAGACTTATGGTCAGATGATCTTCAAATAATCAGGCCAACAAGGCTTTCAGTTCATATGGATAAGAAGTATCAAAGACTTAAAGCAAAGATATATAGTGAATTACTGATACAGAAATGATAAGAACTGATAATAGGTTCAGAAACACTTAGACTACCAGTTGCACTAACAAAAAAACGTGACAATTGAGTAACCTATTTGCATCTCAGAAGGCAGGTTCATCTATCTAAACAGTGGATTTTTGCAGATGTACCAATTTGTTCATTAGCTCACATACTTTCAGTAGTTTCCCTAAACTCTTGAGCCACGCACCAAAGTGAATTAGATATAACTTGACACTATGTAAGTCACATGTTGAATTCCCTTTAGACAAATCCAAACATTGAGCCTTATAAAAGACTCAGCTCTCAAGTTTGGTCTTCAAAAGCTTTGAGGCAATAAAAAAATTGTCTAACCTTTCAAAGAAGGTTACATTAAGATTGAAGTAGAAACCTAACAATCAGATAACTAGGGTTATTCCAGATGATAATCCATGGACAACACACTACACAAGGAAACCATACACGGCACAAATGCTAAGAATATCAGGATTTAGAATTTCAGTTTCAATCAAATTAATTAGTAAACAACAAAAATCTTTAAAAGGGGATTACTTACATTTACTGCAAGAAACTCATTCCATTGTTCATCAGATGCGACGACATTTTGCTTGATCGGACACCATCGAAAATTACTCTTTTCTTTTAACTCAAGAAATCTTTGATACTCAATTCTCATAACACCAAGTCTATAATCTATTTGCTTTCTTGAAAATTCTTTATGAGTCTTTTGAGATATTGCATCTGTTACTACCTTCCACACATTATCCTCCCATGCATCTCCATGCTTCTTACCCTCTGTAGCTTGATCAACCAAGGTGTCAAGAAGAATATTATCTGTGGCCGTGGTCCATCTAACAACTTTGCCTTTCCCCTCATTATGAACTTTTGAGCTGGACTCAGTCGCCATGTTTAAAGCTGTTGAAATACACAAATGAGCAAACATGCATAAATAACAAGACTATATTGAAAACCATAAAACAGTATCATATTGACACCGAAAGGTAACATGAATTTCATCTATCAACAGTCATTTGTTAACAATATGACAAATGAGAAATACAAATTGTTTCCTGTCATTAGTTTCAACTGTAACCCTACAATGGCATAACACAATCAATTAGATAATACGTTCCTTCTCATAGTAATATCAGCAAACATCCTATAATCAATATTGAACCCATCAAGCAGGTTCTGCACTATTTGTCGATTGGCTTCCTTGTGCACAGAGAATATTAATCGACAGAATCACAGAACGATGTTAGCTCACAGGGTTTGAAATCCAACCCAATACGCTGCTTAAATTAGGCAAGCACCTAGAAAACAACACTATATTGGAAACCAAAAAACAATGTTACATAGCCAGCAAAACAATAACATGAATTTCATCTCTTAACAGTCAGTTGTTAACAATATGACAAACGAGAAATACAAATTTTTATCAGTCATTAGTTTCAACTGTAACCCTACAAAGACATAACACAATCAATTCAATAATGTGTTCCTTCGAATAGTAAAATCAGCAAACACACTATTATCTAAGTTGAACAAATCTAGCATGTTCTGCTCTATTTCTAGATTGGCTTCATTGTGCAAAAACAATATTAGTTGACAAAAAAATGTCAGCTTACAGGGTTTGAAATCCAATTCAATACCCTGCTTAAAATCAGCCAACATCCTATTATCTACGTTGAACCCATGTAGCATGTTCTGCTCTATTTGTCAATTGGCTTCATTAGGCAGAAACAATATTAATTGATAAAACCATGTCAGCTCACAGGGTTTGAAATCCAACCCAATACCCTGCTTAAATTAGGCAACCATCTAAATGCGAGTTGGGTTTGAAACCTCCTTTACCATCTATGGTTCAAACAACACAGATTTCAGTAATTCAGTGCAGATTCTTATCCATCCACAACATACACCACTTCAATTTCAAAAACGGTAGACACTACATCAATTTCATGTGAGCTACACGCATTATGCTGTGACATTTGGATCCACACCCAAAAAACCACCAGATCATGGCATTCCGCACAACCGGTTCATCATCCGACAAATGCGAGCTACCTATCAAGGTTACTTCTATTTAGCATACATGCAAAATTTTGCTAGATATAGCAGCCCCACTACTTACACCTAAAGGTCCTAAAGTGCTAAACAATATGACAAACGAGAAATTTTTCCAAATTTAACCCTAGAATGGCATAACACAACCAATTTGATAATACGTCCCTTCTAATAGTAAAATCAGCAAAAATCATCTAGCATGTTCTGCACTATTTGTCGATTGGCTTCCTTGTGCATAGAGAATATTAATCGACAGAATCACAGAACAATGTTAGCTCACAGGGTTTGAAATCCAACCCAATAACCTGCTTAAATTAGGCAACCACCTAGAAAACAACACTATATTGAAAATCAAAAAACAATCACACATTGCCAGCGAAAGGATAACATGAATTTCATCTCTTAACAGTCAGTTGTTAACAATATGACAAACAAGAAATACAAATTTTTATCAGTCATTAGTTTCAACTGTAAGCCTACAAAGACATAACATAATCAATTCAATAATGTGTTCCTTCGAACAGTAAAATCAGCAAGCATACTATTATCTACGTTGAATCCATCTAGCATGTTCTGCTCTATTTGTCAATTGGCTTCATTGTGCAGAAACAATATTAATTGACAAAACAATATTAACTCACAGGGTTTGAAATTCAACCCAATACCCTGCTTAAATTAGCAACCACCTAAATGCGAGGGGTGTCAAACTTCCTTTACCATCTATGGTTCAAACAACACAGGTTTCAAAATTCTGTGCTGCTTGTTACTATCCATCCACAACATACACCACTTCAATTTCAAAAACGATAAACACTACACCAATTTCATGTGAGCTACACGCATTATGCTGTGGCATTTGGATCCCACATCCTAAAACCACCAGATAATTGCATTCACCACGAAGGGTTCGTCCTCTGACAAACGCGGGCTCCCTATCAAAGTTACATGCTAGATATAGCAGCCCCACTACTTGCACCTAAAGGCCTAAACTGTTAAAAATAATCCTAAATGCTCTAATGTGAGAACAACAAAATCCTGAATGCTCTAAGAGAATCAAACCTATCAAATTCGACAACCCAATATGAGAACCCCAAGATAAATTCACAACCTATCCTAAGCAATTACAGGAAAAAAAAAAAAAAGATAGAGAGACAGACACTTACAATGTTTGTTTGATTTATCCTCCGTTTCCGCCGCTTCAACAACCTCCATTCCTTTTGTCCTAACATCAGCACCACTCATTAACCATTCTTCCAATGACCCCCCTCCTTCATTTTCCCTTGATTGATTAATCACTCCATCCCCATCATCATCACCCTTCACCTTCAAAACCTTCTCACCAAGTGATTTAAAAGGATCAGGACCACTCTCAACTCTACTTAACCAATTATTATTATTACCATCCCTCCTAAATCGATTCTTCTTCAATGTACAATAATAATGTACATTGTCTTTAACTGTATGAAGCTTACTTAAACTAGAACTAATTTCATTTCTATCATCATCTTCATCTGGCTTCTTCACCTTCACAACCTCACCAAGTGATTCAAATGGATCACCATCACTCTCAATTCTACTCAACCAATTGTTATTATTATAATTACCTCTAAATCGATTCTTATTTTGACCTAAACTAGTACTAATTTCATTCCTATCATTCTCTTCAACCTCTTGAACTGAGAGTTTCGGGTAATAATCACGAGGAGGCTGTCGAGAAACTGTACGGGAATCGTCAAAATTAAATCTACGATTATCTCCAAAGAATTTTACTACTTTTTCTTGGAATTCTTTGGGATTATTATCGAGAAATGATGAGGGTGAAGGGGGTTTTGGTGGTGGTAGTTTTAGGGGTGTGCGGTTGGGCTCCTTAATGCCTTTGAAAATTGAAGGTAATGGTGATGAATCTGTGGTTTCTTCATCGGAAGTAGTAGAATCTGGTAATGAATCGGTAGTGGAAGAGAAGAATTTGATGATTGATTTAGGGTTTTGATGGATGATTCGAGATTTTGATGATCTTAGTTGCAGAGCCATTGCCCAGGGAGGAGAGCAAGGGATTTTGGGGGAAAAATGATAAACCCAGGTTTTGTTTGTTGAGGTGGGTAGGTTAAGTGTTGTGTTGGGTACCAGATAGGAAATACGGGCTCGGGCCAGGCGATGAGGACCATGCCTACACTGCTACCCGTACGAACCTGAAGACGTTTTGATACCAGATAGGAAATAAGCATACAACTCAATGGTTCTTCTTGTACTCCTTTCAAACCAATAAGGAGTCTTAGACAAGGTTACCCATTGTCATCTTATCTGGGTTGCACGGACGTTCCGTTTTTTGGGTCGTGTCCGCGTCCGATTCGCGTTGGATGCTGACACGATGCGTGTCCGACGCACCAATATGCGCGTCCCGTACGTGTCTTGTTTGGACGCACCGATGATTCGGGTTTAAAGCATTTTTTTTTTCATTTTCATTTAAACTTCTTTCTTTATTTTTACTATTAACTAAATGAAGAAAAACAAACATTTAGATCAATCATTTAAGTCTTTATCAGGGTTTTGTAATCGGAAATGACATCCCATATACCCTTGGTTGGGCATGTGTTGTTCTAAGAATGCATTTTGATTGTGCCATGTGTTTAATAGTGATTGATTGCTTGACCTTCGGCGTGTATAAAAAAATGATCTCTCCTTTTCTTTTGAAATTTATACACATGCAGCATTATTTTCTAATTTTTAAGATCGAAACACTTGACTTTGTTGTATAAATACATAATTGTATATATAAATAATATATAAATAAAATATGTATATACGTGTCCGCGTCCTAGTTTTTTGAAAAATTTGTCCACGAGATGGAATGGCAAACCTGATTTAATCATTCGGGAAGGACAACTCGTGAAACATGTACTAAATGCAATGCCGTAGACCACCAAATGAGTACTTTTAAATTGCCAGACAAGTCTATAAAAAGAATTTTAGTTTCGGTGGAATAAAGAAAGAATGGAAAAAGGTATTATCATCACAAATTTTGGAGGAATTTATGCGAGAGACAAAGATTATGGAGGACTAGGCTTTAGAGACTTGATAAGCCTTAATATTGCTCTTCCGCAAAGAGACTTGGAGATTATGTAAGGAAGAAAGTCAATTATGGGATAGAGCTAAAAGCTAAGCACATTCTTCTCTACTTCATAGAAAAAAATCAATCGGAAAAGTTTGCATGGTCTCGAGATTTTATCAAACAATTCAGCTTCGCAAGTTGGGGATGGCAAAAATATTCACATCCTAAGTTAGGACAAATGGGTAACTCGGTATTGAAGGGCTTGTTAATCCAGGTCACTAATACTTCTTTCAATTGATTATAATCTAGTGTCCTGATCTTATTAACTCGAGATACTAAAACATGGAAAATGGAGATTGTTCATGAATTTTTTCAACTATGGTGACAAAGATTGTTCAAATCAGAATCCCTCAAAAGTCAAAGGATAATTTAGTGTGGACTTGATAAATAATGGATTGTTCAGTGTGAAGTCTGCATACAACAAGTTAATGGAACTAAAACCGCCTCTCAACATGATTATGGAATTGAGAAGAGAATATGGCAAAGACTATGGAAATTAAAAACTTCTCAAAGATCAAACTATTTCTATGGAAGTGTCTTACTGTGACTCGGTTACAAGGAAAGACTAAAGAGATATCTTTGGTGGAGATGTTTCTTCGCCACTTTTGTCAACAAGAATTTGAAACAATGAGAACATCTCTTCATGTTTGCCATTTTTTACAAAGGCGTTCTTACCTTCCTGTGACAGGAGGCCTGAGAGTTCAAAGGTCTATAACCTGAAAGTACAAAACGTGGGTTATTAGTTGGAGATAAAACTCAAACCCAATATCTGCATTAGAAGAGCTCAATGTCTTGAACAATCTATCAAGGCTGATATATCTAATTCTAGGATACCTAATTCTCCAATTCCCCTATCTAGGAATAGTCATTGGAAACCACCAAAGATCCTTTGTCACCATTAATTTTGATGCTTCATTTAAGTTATTTTCACGATCATAAAGAACTACCTTCCAAGGAGCAAAGTGCATCTACAACAATGGAACCCGAATGCGAAAGAGGCGTAATGCATAATCGAGGCGTCGATGGGCAATGAATCGAAAGTTGAGTATATCATTCTAGAAATATTCATCTAAATCAATGGAGATGATGCAAGATAAATAAAATATGTTAAATTTATCTTAATAATTTTAGCTCATGGAAAGTGAGGCATGTAATAAGAGAGTGCAACCAGGTGGATGATTCTTTAGCCAAGTCCTCTAGGAAAAACAAGGTCAATGTTTTTCATGAAAATAGGAAGATTAAAGGATATTTCCTTTATCTTACCTCCCCTAATCAAAAAAGTCCGCGTCGTGTCGTGTTTGCGTCTACGCGTTCGCGTCTGTGCAACCCAGCATCTTATCTATTTCTGCTAACCATGGAAGTCTTTACAAGATCACTAGCAAAAGTTGAAACTGATAGGAAGATAAAATGTATTAATATTGCCAGAAGAGCTCCACCTGTCTCTCATTTATTATTTGTTGATGACTGCTTGTTTTTTACCAAAGCAACAATGCACAATGCCAGCAATTTGATGGATGTTATTAACGAGTTTAATTCTCCATCAGGCCAACAGATAAATTTTCAAAAATCTTCTATATACTTCTCAAGCAATCTCCATGAGAGGCATTGTAGAATGATGGCAACAAGAATGAAGGTTCAAAAAATGTCTTAATTTAGAGGAAAAATATCTGGGTATTCCACTATCTATAATACAAAACAGCATATGTTTTTGAGTTTTGGACGGACGGATAACATTTTGAGAGACAAACAAGTGATCCGACCACCCCAGTCTCATCCCAGCCAAAGACATCTAGCGGCTATGGTGTTTGTAACCCCCTTCTAGCCCTCTTAATTACTTCCTCTTCAATTAGACGTTACATCCATTAAATGGTAGCATTGCAAACAAAAAAATTTAAAATATAAATGCTACAATAACTTTCAACCATGTCTTCAACAAAAAAAAAGGTGCCAATCTGCAAAACACAAACAATATATTCTTTTTAAAAATCCGCAAAACACAAACAATATATTCTTTTTAAAAATAATTGGAATAATTTTTATTCTACTCATGAAAAATTAAAAAAAACAAAGCATAATTTCCATTGTACTCATTGAACAAATGGAACAATCGAGTAAGGTGAGGAAAGTTACGTGGAGTGCAATACCTTGGGAGTTGTAATATGTAAAACCCAAAAAAAAATGGAAATCGAATAAGACAACCTTAATCAACGTGCAAAACAAAAATAACATTAGAGTTGCCATATGTAAAACCCAAAGAACAAAGAACTTTAGGAAAATATATACTTAAAAAGAAATCGCTGCAGAAATCTCTTTGGGAGTAAAAATTTGTTCACAGGCTATCTCGAGGAAACTTTGCGGCTAGAAAGAGGAAGAATGGATGATCTTCATGTGGCGGGTTAAGGAAAAATGAGAAACTTTAACAATTTTGGAAACGGATGGAAGATTGTTTCGTTAGAAGATTGATTCTTATTGAGGCATTGTTTCTTATAGCCAAAGACATCCGACGGATGTAACATTTGTAACCTCCTTCCATTATGAATTTGAATTTATTGATCTTTAATTAGTGGTTCACCTCATGACTCAAGATACTAAAAAAAAATAATAAATAAAAAAACTGTGTGCAAGGTGATTGGGAAGTCATATTTTGGCGAAAAAACATTATAATGAAGTCATATTTGTTTTTTGGTGGTCGCAAGGTAAATTGGGAAGTGAGATATAAATATATCCGCTTAAACATATCAAAGTGAAAAACATTATAATGTAGTCTTATAGTATATATTTTGGTGGTGACAAGGTGAATTGGGAAGTGAGATATAAATAAAAAAAATATACTATATACACACGCTATTACTTAGTTGATGGGTTGTTGGTTTTCTGATGATGTATATGGCTAATTTTTTTATGTATCATGGATATTATTTTGGCTTGAAAAAAAATATAGAACTATCTCGGAATTGAAAGTTTGAAAGGACGGGAAAAATATCAAAAGAAGTGTCGTTATGGCACGGGTTATATCTAGTTTATTAACAAGAAAAAAACATCTTCTTTCTCCAGTATACTGAATAATCTGAGAAAAAGATTGGCCAGATGGAAAGGGAAATTCCTTAATCAAGCAGGAAGATCCACAATGGTCAAAATTGTTCTTAATGCAATGTCTCTGCACCAAATGAGTACCTTCAAGATTCATGAGACCATAATAAAAGAAATGGATAGAATTAAAAGATAATATTGGTGGGGAAAAGAAGAGAATAGTAGAGGTATTTATCCATGTGCCTGGTCAAACATCTACAAGCACAAAGATCAGGGAGGGTTGGGCTTCAGAGACTTAAGTGTATTCAATGATGCTCTACTAGCTAAAACAGCTTGGAGACTATGCACCAGTGATGATCAGTTATGGGGAAATGCACTCAAGTCAAGATATTTCCCAAACACTCCTCTTCTGCATGCTCCTAAGAAAAAGAATCCAACATGGGCCTGGAAAAGTCTATAAAACATACAGCTTCTGGAAAATTGGTAATGGTGAAAATGTTCAATTTTGGAGAAAAAACCGGATTCTAGGCATATATGGACCTCCAGTCCCAGCAAATGCAGATGCAGTCAACTTTTCAGCAGATATGTTTGTTCATGAACTAATAAACCAAGAAGAAAAAACATGGAAAGTTGAATTGATAAATGAACTCTTTAAACCAGATGTTGCAGCAAAGATTTGGTACCAGAATCCCAAGACTAGCTACCGATACACTTGTGTGGACTCTCACACATAATGGTGTATTTACAGTCAAGTCAGCATACAATAAGAAGATGAAGATCAAAAATGGAAAATAATCTGCAATCCATAAGATGTAAAGCTTTGGAAATCTATTTGGAGATTAAAACTACCAGAAAAGATCAAGCTCTTCCTATGGAAATGCATAACTGACACATTGTTCCTACAAGTGAAAGGATTAAAAGACAAACTGGTGGAGAGGTTTCACCATATGCCATGTGTGATCACAATGTTGAGACTACTAATCACATCCTTATGCAGTGCAGTTTCACTAGAGCTATCTATATGATTTGTCCCAAGAATTCAACAATCCATTCAAAACATCAACATTGTTTAATTAGGAATGGGTTAGAAGCTAGTTCAGCATGGAACATGAAGATAGTGCAGACTGGATTATCAAGATGGCTTGTGCAGTATGGGAAGTATGGAAAGAGAGATGTAAATGTGTTTTTGAAAATCATCAACCAAATCCAGCGATAACAATAAGGAAAATACCGAATATGCAGAGTTCAATCATAAGAAGTGATTATGATAACAACCATCATCATGTCAAACCTATTATAAACAGGAAACCAAATGGAGTCTACCAACTATACCATATCTTAAACTTAACTGTGATGCTTCATTTAAGCTTAATTTTGGTCATTGCGGCATTGGTCTAACAGTGAGAAATTTTGCAGCGGAGCATCAAGGATCCAGGTGCATTACCATGCATGGAGTTCTAGGACCTGAAGAAGGAGAATGCCTAGCTATCTTGGAGGGAGTTCGATGGGCTCTAGATATTCAAGTGGAGCATCTTTATTGAAGTTGATTCAAGTAACGTAGCCAATGCAATAAATGGAAATAGTCCATGTCTTTCTTGGAAGAATATGAATATTATAAAAGACGTTTTATTTTACTTAAGTAATTTTTCAAGCTAGGTATTTAAGCATATTGTCAGAGAATGTAATGGTCCATCAAATAAGTTAGCCAAGAATGCTAGGACCTTAATGGTGTTAGACACTTGGTATGCTAATCTATCAAATTAATTTCTTAGTTTAGGAGATTCTGAAGGATTGTACTGATGTAATTGCTTCACCAAATTAATAAAACTTCTCTCTTCGTATCAAAAAAAAAAAAAAAAAAAAAAAACTAAAGACATTTTGAAACTTGTACTCGTGCTCATGAGCCATGACAACAACACAAACATCAGAACTAATGTAGTCAACTCAGAATTCAAAATCGAGAAACTGAGACAATTTTAGAACGAGAAGATTCCCAGTAAAATTTTGGAGTAAGTATCGAAATTTTGTTTTGGAATTTTATACTTATATTGTGTATATCAAGAGAATTCCATATATTTCATTTGTTAAGTTGTGTGTATATAAATAATGAGAAACCACTTACTTTTTAAAAAAGAAAACAAGTTTTCATTCAAAATAGTAGAATATTAAGATAAATATATTTCCAAATTGGAAACATAAGAGAAATAAACTTCAACCGGGATCCAAAAATCCGGAATTTCCAGCGAGATCTTAGCCATCACGGCTGAGATTGACTATATTCATCAGAACCACACGAAACGAAAAAATAGATCTGTGTAAGTTACAATAAAAGGACGGTACATGTTAATTGGTGTACATATACGCTCTTAGAAGTTGTTTATTAATTTCTAAAGTAAGAAAAATAATAGAAAAAAAAGTGAGATTGACAATAAGATTGGTGATTGGCTTCTATAAACAAGAAAATTAACTTTTTGTGAAACAAACATTCTTTACTTTTGATTTTTCGGATTAACTTATGCCTCTCGGTTGTGATATCCAAACACCGTCGTGTAGTTTTTGTTAAACTAACCAATCTAGAAGAACACTTATTTGGTTTAGTTTGTAAAGATAAACATTACAGTGGTATTTCTTATAGTGGAAACTGGACTTCATTCGCTTAGCTGAATGGCTCGGAATAGTTTATTTTTGTTTTAAATACCTGTGAGTTTTGGGGAGTCTTATCCGACTATGTTTTCTTGCCAATTTTTTTAGTTGATGGCAACTTTTTGGAATTGTTGTGGCCCTATTTTCTTGTTGTCTTTTTCAGGTATTGTTGCAAAATAACATATAAAATGTATTGATACAAAAAAATCAGAAAAAAGAGATAGATAGTAATAACTAAGGCACAAATAAATATTAAAAACATAGAGACAATAATCTAGATGATTTACATCATTAAATAATTATTTCTTATTTGGTATGAATGGGAAAATGAATTTGTCACCTTTACTTTTTATTTTCTTTCAATCATCATTGTATTTACTTAGCAAAATATTAGTGTTTTTTTTTTTAATGCAAATGCTTTTTATAAAACCAACAAAAAGATACAAAGTTATTGCACAAAGAACAGGTTGTCTAAAATATACACGGGGCATTGCTTGTCCCAGATAATATTAACATAAGATTTACCAGCTAGTCTGGCTAGAGTATTGATAGACCAATGAAATATTAGTGTAGGTCGAGTCTTTATTTCATTTTGCACCTTTTCAGTTTAGTATTTTTAGTAACTGTTTAGCAGTTTTAGCTTTTAATTAGTTGTATTTCTTATTGTATCTTGGTTTCAGTTTAGTAAACTCTGTATTAGCACTGTTAGCTTTTAGATTTAAATTCTCAGGGGAAGAAGATTGGATACTACTTCAATTCGAACTCAAGGCTAAAAACTCAGGTTGAAGATATGGATAAAATTAGAGAACAAAGGGGTAGATAGGTTATTATCTCGGATTATTTTCATCCAAACTCATTATACCAAAACCCAAGTTCCTATGGGCTCAGATATGACCATAAAAAGTACAACTTTTCTTGTCCAAAACATTCGTTGAGGCTTAGGAATCCTCATCCAAATCCACCTCACCATCTAAAACATCTATCCCGATGCAATTCTAATCCAGAGAATGATTCTCACATTTTGCTTCTCTGTCATGTTATCGCAATTCCTGTAATTGAATCTTAGGGTATTGAATAACCTATTGTAATAGACTCTTATTAGATTAATAAATATCATGCTTCAAATAAAAATATTATTTCTTGCTTGTTTCGAAGTTTGAAATTTACACGGGGTTCGTGAACTTAGATTTAGATATATTTCAAATATATCATAAAAAGATTGAAAATAGACGCTCATGGATATGTAAAATTTTAAGAGACTTTTAATCTTATCTTACAAATTAACCCTATAAGATTAAGAGATTATAATCCTTGAATTCATGTTTATTTTCACTTTATTTAATTTTTAATTGACAAATTAACATAGTTATGATTTATGTTAGACATGTAGATTTATATTCAATCTTTTTCTGAGTTACTTATATGTTTATTTTGTAAAATAATTTTTGGATGGTTGTTTTTCTTATTTTATGAATGTAATTATAATTCTTATACTAATTCTTTTCTTTTTTTTATTTAATAAATCACCGTCTTCAATGAAAACTTCTCAAAATCTCTTACATACAAAATATCTCGATCTCTTTGTAAATCACAATTAGCTAAATCATACCCTATTTTATTTTGAACAAATAGTCCTAAAGGTATTTGCAGACCTCAAATATTTATGAACTATGCCTTGTTGATGCTTGTATGAGACTGCCTCAAGAATTTATCTAAAGTATTCAAGTTCTATGTCATAATCAATGTATAAGGCTTCGTTAACAATTTATGTTATACTTTATCAGTGAATAATCAATAATCCATTGTTGTTGTGTTAGTTTATCCATCTAAAAAGAACACTATTACTGCGAAGTATTATGCATGATGTATCTACGATTTATTTTATCATCTGGAAAACTCTGTGTTCTTGAAATCCCCACTTATCTATCTCTTAAATTTATTAGGTCCCATAATTAAATTAGTATTAATATTTGTAGCTAAAAAAGTACTAATACATTCTTTCTAGGTAAAGAATTGCGAGGCTTCAATTTTATTGCCTATGGTGAATGATATATATTTACTGGTAACACTGTCGACTCTCCCGGTTGCTAAGACGTGGAGAATCATAACCTTTTTATATATAATCGTAATTACTTCTTTACGGAACGTTGCTTAAAGATATAGTATCAAAAAATTTGGGTGGTTACAAAAAAAATATGCAAAATATATAATCCTTTCAAATAAAAAATTATGAGTAAGCAATAATTACCTATGACTCTTTATCTTGTTCCAGTTTCATGTATGTTTCTCAATAGTTTCTTTACTTAGTTACATGTCTTTTCAGTGAATTGTGGAGGCATCGAATACTGCTCTAGCCACCATTAATTAGTAATGTTTTCTGCATTCATTTTGAAAAATCCGTATTGTTAGTTTGTTACCAATGAACTAAGGAGAGTACTCCTAAGTGAGATCCCAAATTTTCAGTTATGGCTTCTGTGTGTCTTGTAGTGTTTTACCATTATAAAAAGTGAAGATTGCAATTACGGATTGCCTTGTCCATTATAAGTCGTGACTTTTCCTTCTCATTTGGTTGGTGCCCCGCGCTAGTCAGGTATTTTTGTCCATACCGTCGTAAATAATCTATGAAGAATATATACTACCCAGATATAATATAGTTGATTTATCATTTAAACATTTATTGGGAACGGATGTACTTACGTGGGTCTAAAAGTAATGAAGTGCATTTGACATTGGAATGAACTATATTTGTATATTGTATGAATTCATCCTACCTTTCACCTTTCTTATGGGAATTCCTATATCATATCTGCGTTGTGTTCAAAGAAATGTGTAAGAATCTTGAATTTCGACTTTAGAGTTTAAGCTTCACGACACAAGCATTTTATAATGAATGTGGAAGAGACATAGACAGTCATGAAGATTTGAACTGTTTTATCCTATTCATATGCGTCTCTTTAATAGGGCACCAATAAAGCTAGACATACGCGAAAGGTTGCGTCTTATGGTGTTTATCCAAACATATTACCACTCATGTACTTCAAGAGACACGTAAGTTGTGTCTGAGTTCTAATTAAACGACATGTAAAGTAGCCAACACATATTGTGACTCTACAATTGTGATGCATATGTTGGTGACACATCATCCTTTGGAAATATGAGATGTTCCATGATGAATGACAGTCAGTATATGAAGTGGTGACGTTTGGTACAATGGTCGCAACTCTTTGCTACGGAAGAGTTGGCATAGTATGGGTGACATGGATTGATTTGCTGACATGGCTTAACCACAAACTTGATTTATTGTAGGTATGACATGTGACACTTTGGGGGTCTCTTATATAAATAATTGTATTTTTGGAGATAAAATTTGTTTTCTTAATTGGTGTTGGTATTTTTGGAAACATAATTCATGGGAATCAAAGACATGTGTCAACATATCATTTGTCCCCCATGCCCCCTTCAAAAAATGCCCCCATCAAAAATTTTCTCGTTTCTTAGAACCCAATCGGCTGATGCAAGAGGAATACTATTGGTTATTTGGGTAGCTAATCTTGTCGAACATTTATATATAGAGGAAAAATAAGCAAACGACGTGTCTTTTGGCAAGAGATTTGGGACACTGAAGTTTAGGTTCAACTCAAATACAAAAGACATATGTTTTCTAAGTAAACAACGTATCCTTTAGCATAAGATTCAAATAAAACGTATCTTTTGAGATACTGAACAAAAGGAGCAACTCGAACCAAAACATAAAATGCCCAAAGATCGTTCATTTTTGTTGCGCAACTTCAATCCTAAGAAATAGGATTGAAAGAGTGACCAATCTTAAAACTACAAAAAACACGGATTAACATATCCAAAAGAAAGAAAAATAAAGGGCTTTACTTTCCTAGAGTCTATTGTCCAAGCATGTGCAGTGTTAATTGGACATGATCGATGTTTCAGTTTATAACTTCACAATAGGATGCGTTTGTAAGAGTTTTGGGCACTCAAGTGCTAAATGTGGTTCCAATCCTGCACCTAAGTACAAAAAGAAGTGGGTTCCTAAGACTAGTAATGCTGCAAAAGCCACAACAGAGGCTCCTGAGACTAGTGCAGGGGATACAACTGAAGTGATTACAACTATGCGACAAGACTTGGAGATGGTGACTCAATCAAAGAAAGTCGAACCTTCAACATAAAATTGGAATGTTTATACAACAAAGAAGAAGAAATCAAGCGGAAAAGGTAGTTCGCAAGTTCAACCTTGCTCTCTGAACCCTTTTTCTGTCTTAGATACAGATGCGGAAATTGTGAATGTAGAGCTAGATGAAGCTTTGAGAGGGAGTATAGAAGAAGGAATCAAAGAACAAGTGGGTAACAAGGAAGACAGCGATGACAAAGTCACAATTGAATCTTGTGATGATTCTAGTGAAGAACCGGAGTATGAAACGGATAATGAAGGTATGGAAGTTGAGAAGATGAGAACTCTAGAAGAAATACCTAGAAGGAGACCTATTACTAAGGAGCAAAAGGTTGAAAATCTTGTGAATGTTAGTGCTTTGTTAGGTGTTGGAGGAAAGAAAGCCGACATGAAGAATATTTTCGGTGGCATAGTAGAAAGGAAGTCCAACCTAAACCGTGAAAAAGAACTTGCTAAACTCAATTGGCCTGGAGTTACAAACAATCATATGCTTGGTAGAGGGAAAAGAACCCCTGCTAGGAAGAAATAGGCTGCGACATTTGCTTGTATGTCTTTTAATTTAAGCTCTTTGGAGCTGGGAACTTTATGCCTTTGTTAACTTCTATTAAAGTGAGTCTAGGCCTTGCCTAGTACCTTTTGTGGCACTTGATTAGTGCTTTCTTATTTTGTAATTCTCTTTTTTCTTTTTCCAATAAAATTTTAACCTTTTAAGTCAAAAAAAATAGGATGCTTCCTTTGGTGTGTGTCTGTTGTGTTTCCACAACACAGTAGCGATTCACCTTTGGTTTGCGTCTGTTGCTATATTCGGGTCAAATTTTTCTTGCATAGTTATATTGGTGACTTTTTCTTCTCAAATGGATTTTCATTCTTGAAAGGATGTTATCTTTTGAAAGTGACCCTTCAAGATGGCAAATGGAATGCGTCTGAATAAGAGTGCTTGTTACAGTGGTGGCCAATCAGATGCCGGTGACATGGAATGTTCATGCTGATGTGGCCTCACCAGATCCAAGAATAATTGTGGAGACAACATGTGGCGTTTTAGGGGTCTCTTATTATAAAGAAAGATTAGTGAATTCAAATTTCACCGGCATAATAAGTTCTATCATTATTGTTTTACTTTATCAGTGAATTCAAGCAGCTGACACCGGATCAGTACCATGTTTTTGTCTCGTAACATATCTCATCTCTTATTTGTTTTACTCTCCATCTCCCTTTCCCTCACAGAACATATTTCATCACTTACCATTTTTTTTTTCCTCTTTCTCCATAATTTCTAAGATAACATATGATTTATTATATATATATATATATATCCCGAGTAATATGATCCAATTTTACCCGACTTGTTGCAAACAAGAATTACTCCTTTATGTTTTAACTTCGAAAAGAAGGATGTTAACAATGTAGATGTTATCCTTGGCATCAATCTCCCTGCCCTTACCCTTTTTATGTGCGGATTAGAGCTTTATCCTAGCTTGGACTACTTTGATGTAGATCAACATCTATGTTGACTAAAAATTAATATGAGAAACGTATCATTATCATTATAAGAAAATGGGGGAAATAGGGTGCTTGACTCTGCTAGGGTGTCCGGTTTATAATTTTCAAATAAGGTTGCAGTATAATAATGTTGTCTACATGAATACATCACATGAAAAAATAGAACTTGCAAAATTAAACATTGGCACTTTTATTTTCTTTTTTAAGTTTTCATTGTCTGTAAACATCATTAAAGTGATTGCAAATATAAGTGAAAAAGCTGGGGTACAACAACCACACCCAATATTTTATTTGGCATTTTGAATAGAAAAACTCCAATATACTTTCAAGAGAATCAACTACATAGTCAGACTCAATCTAGAGAAAAGTATATCAAAGAGTTTTGTATCTTTCTTTCTCATTTCAATCTGCAATCAGCAAATAGGAATTCGTGAGCCCGATTGAATATACGAGAAGTAACTTGAACAGTAACAAAGACCAATGTTCAAGGATCAATCAATTTCAATCAACAACCAAAGGTTGGATTTACCAATTAATCGATTTAACGGACAAATTTTGATATTTCAATATTATATAACAAAATATAGTTCGGAAAAGAAATTACACAGACACCAGAATTTTGTTAACGAGGAAAACCGCAAATGCAGAAAAACCCCGGGACCTAGTCCCGATTTGAACACTACATTGTATTAAGCCGCTACAGACACTACCCTACTACCAATGAACTTCAGACTAGACTGTAGTTGAACCCTAATCAATCTCACACGGATTCAAGGTACAGTTGCGCTCCTTAAGTCTCTGATCCAAGTAGGATACTACACACTTGATTCCATTAGATGATCTCACCCACAACCAAGAGTTTCTACGACCTAAAGTCGAAGACTTGATAAACAAATCTCTCTCACACAGAAAAGTCTATTGGCATAGATAAATATGTCTCCCACAAAAATACCTACGAGTTTTGTTCCGTCCTTTGATAAATCAAGGTGAACAAAAACCAATTGATAAACCGGACTTATATTCCCGAAGAACATCCTAGTATTATCAACCTCACAATAATCTTAATCATATGGAAACGAAACAAGATATTGTGGAATCACAAACGATGAGACGAAGATGTTTGTGACTACTTTTAATCTTACCTATCAAAGATAAATCTCAAGAAAATCTTAGAAAAGATAATACTCAATCACGGTAGAAGAAGTAAGATCATAACACGCAACTACAGATAAAATAGTTGGGTCTGGCTTCACAATCCCAATGAACTCTTTAAGCCGTTAACCTACAGGGTTTCGTTAAAAATCTAAGGTTAAAGGAGAATTGACTCTAGCTTATACAACTAGTATCACATAGGAGGTGTGGGGATTAGGTTTCCTAATTGCTAGAGTTCTCCTTTTTATATTTTTCAAATCAGGGTTTGCAATCTAAGTTACCTTGCTAACAAAGCATTCAATATTCACCGTTAGATGAAAACCTAATTAGATTCAAGATAATATCTTTCAAACGTTAGATCGAACTTAACTTGTTATACACAAATGAAATGTACCTTCATTTAGGTTTAAGTAACCGTACCTAAACGTGTACACCATGTTGGCTCAACCGTAGTTAACCGAGGTTAGCTATATGAACACTCTTATTTCAACCTGATTCATCTTAACCATAACTAGTTCAAATGACTCAAATGAAACTATTTAAAGAGTTGTTCAATTGCTATATTCTCATAGAAGTATACAAGAACACAATTGAATCAAAGTCAGTTTGATTCACTCGAATCAATTCATGAACATTATAGCCATGGTATACAAATAATGCATTCCTTAACATATAAATGTATTAGTTCATGTCACAACCGATTCTAGAACTTTAACCGCTCAAATATGCAAACGTGTACGCATACTTAAGTAGCCGGTCTGAGTTTCGGTTCACCAATATGCAAACGGTTACACATACTTAGTACACTTCCAAAACCCAGCATAAATTCCCGGACCTATACCTTACGCAAGTATGCGCACAAGTATGTGTACTTAGTACACGAAATTTCACAACTTCAAGTACGCATACGGGTATGCATACTTTAGTTCCGGTCATGGATCACATACATGCAAGAATGCACACCATGTTCATAATCCAATAGTTCTAAACTCTATTTCAATTATTGAAACTTTCTTAGAGGATGACAATAGCCGTTTTCACACACTATTAACATCAAATCAATTTTCAAGTTATTGAAATAATCATAACGAAATATTCCAAGTCTACACCAAATGATTGTATCACAAAATCCATGTAAGATGTTACTAGGCGATTTTCACATGATCATCGTTTGAATTTCGTCAAGAATATAAGATGAACTTGTAAGCGAGAAATCTTACCAACACATACTTCGAGAAATATGTAAGCGAGATAAACTCGGCTCGAAATCTCAAATGTGTATCATCGACAACTATATAGTAATACGAATTTTGTTTTAATATAGGAGATAGAGTAAAAATAGACTTTCCAAGTGATATATGAGTTTTAGTCTCCACATACCTTTTGTTGATGAAGTTCCACAAAATCTCTTTAATTAGTAGCTCTTTGTCTTCAATTTATGAACGTCGTGAAGTCTAATGCTCAACTACACAATCTATCCTAGTCCGAGACATAACTATATAAGTAGACT
Organism: Papaver armeniacum; assembly: GCA_023531295.1. NCBI lineage: Eukaryota > Viridiplantae > Streptophyta > Magnoliopsida > Ranunculales > Papaveraceae > Papaver > Papaver armeniacum. Next base: position 201,894 of record JAJJWW010009486.1, read on the forward strand.
AGAAATCAAGACTTATAGTTTTGATCACTAACATTGACAAACAAGCTTGAAATAACAACACTTGCGAGTTCGACCGAGCAGTGATCTAACAATAAGAACTAACAAGCATCAAAAAACTTAAGACCCTGGTGATACTAATCCAAATGATTTCATGTGTAAATCAATAACTTCTTACAACTTCAAAATATGCAACTTTTATTTTTGACAAATAAACCAAAAAGATACTTTTATGATATGTTTTGTTGGTACATGTACGACAAGAACAAGGTTATTAATTATGTTTTTAATATATGAGACACATTTTCATAAGAAAGTTTGTTTTAAATTTTTGGTATAACATCAAAATAACATAAATAAACCCCAACCTTTGGTGAGGAAAATAAATCCATCTAAAAGAATAATAATCGATCCAGTTCAAACTATAAAGATCCTCATCAAACCAACTACATGCGTAACTTCAAAATATTGAAGGAAAAAACTTCATTTTTATTTTTTATTTTTTATTTTTTATTTTTTGTTACATCTCATACCAATCTCATAACAAAATGGTTTTTGTTGAGAATTCAACCAAGTGAGTGCAACAAGATTGTACATAGTAAATACGGTAACATAACATGGATACTTTGTCGAGTCTTTTTCCCACGTCTTCATTTTCCAAACAAGTTCATCACCAAAGAGAAAGTCAAAAATATGCGCCTCGATTTGAAGGGGATACACATAATAATATTGTTATTTATAATATAACATCTTTAGTTTCTATCTTATTTTTTATTTCATTTTTCGTTTACAAATTACATATTAATTTAAATAAGATATTATCTCGCCTCATGTGATTTTCATGACTACATAAATGGATTTATTATCGGTTTTAAAACACTCTTTACATACGAAATCCATTTGGCACTTTAAACTTAATATGTATATGTTATTTTCAATCGAGAAACTAAACCACCCAACTATCATACCTGATGGTATTGTCTTTAGCTACCTACCCACTTTATAAGATGAGTTTATTTTTAAATCCCAAGAATTTTATCTCTCATTTGGATTTCATGCAAAGGAAGTTTTTTTGGGGACATGTGGGAAATAGAAGAATAAATTTCATCTTTAGGAATATAGTCTCTCTAAAAGGAACTTAGAAAACTTTAATAATAATGTGATATGGAAGCTGGCTTGGAAGATTTGTGAAAATTCTGATGAGCTATTGGTCATAATATAAAAATCCGAGTACTCTAATTAGGCACTACGGTTTATCGCATTAAGAAACCTTAAAAGAAATGTTGTACACACTCCACCAGGATTAACAAGCCATACCATACTCCCATACCCAAATGACTAGAGGATTATATTTGTTCCCAAAAAGGGTGCAAGAAATACTTACCAGTGAAACATCTGGGCTATCTGTACTTATTATTTCAGCCTCGCTGTTTCCAACTACAGATTCTACACCGGCATTAGCTTCACAAAAATCAGCTAGTGATTCACCACCAAAATCATCAAGAACATTTTCATCATTATCTCGGTCAGGGAATCGACTACAATAGTCCTCAAAAGTCTCATAATGTTCATCTTTTGTGTTACGGGAATTTGTCTCCAATTCCTGTGCAGGACCCTGTTAACATGAAGTTTGGAAATGGTTTTTAAACAGTTAGATCTATGCGGGTTCGTCAATTTTCATAACAAATTAACATGATTTCTGAAATCAAATCAAATCCACCCACATTAGGTCTCCTCGACAGGAGCAATTTCTCTTGCATTTTGAGCATCACCATCATTTTCGCCATCATTTCAGTTTGCTGAATTTCCCAAATTTCTCTCTCTTCATTTTGACGCTTTAAGTCATCCACCATATCACGTAATTGAGCTACTACAGGATCCTCAACATGTCCTCCTTTTTCCTCGCTCTTCGCCTCCAAATCTCCCACAACAACCTCATCTTCAGTCTGTCATTACTTTCCTAACTTAAATTTGGTCTCGAGATCCTCCAGCTGTTGATAACTGAGGGGTCCCTTGGCTACCCCCAGAATTACCAACAATTCTGGATCATTGCGATACTATATCATTGATTCACTCACATCCGAACGAATCACCGAACAACATAGCTGACGATGTTGAACCTTTTCTGTGCACAACACGTCTAGAATATGAGGGCGCCACCCTTCAATACTAATTTCTTTTCCCATATCGCCAAGCACACCCGGGAACATCATAAGGAACCAAACCTAAAATACAAACAAAAATTATAAGAACCACAATCAGGAGTTAATGGATATGCAAAAAAGATAAAGCCTAAACATTTGAATTTTTGAAACAGAAATAAATTTATATTACCACCAACACTTGTGACATTCCTGTTGGCTTGATAGAAGATTTAAATGCATTTTTACGTTTTTGTAGAGTGGCCTCGTACACCCTTTCGGCCCATGGGTACTTGTTGAACTCTGAAAGGTTGTCCACCAAGTCCCAAAGATCTTCTTCTATCCCATGGATGTCTTGGTGACCCAACAAGAACATGTGTACCACATAGACTAATGCTACCTTCACCCTATCATTACCTTCACACTGAACCGTTTCACTCCCTTGACATATCCTGCAACAAGGCAACATTTTAACCGATACGTTTTTAATGGCATTACTGGTTTCTCTGACAACCTTTGCCCGGTCCTTGGAAACTGTATTGAAAAAAAGAAAGTCATACAAGTGCCCTCCAGTGATTCTGTTATCAGCTGAAAAATACTTATGCTTTAGCCTTGACATCTTCGGTGGAGAGTCAAAATCGGAATGTGCATCCCTCAAATCCCAGAATCTAAGTCCGGATATTAAAGAAAATTCCTCTTTTCCAAAGCACAAGTTTGTATCCTTAACTCTAAAAAGGATCTCATCATTCAAATACTCTCCAGGTTCGACTTTGATCTGACGACTCATCAGAAAACAAAATATGGCTTTAGACCAACTTTGATCTCGTGGAATGTCTATTAAGTGCCCTATTGCAGTTGTCTTGAACAGGGCCATCCCTTCTTCAGACAAAACACTCCACAAGTCTGATAGTGAACCTAAGCTGGAGTATGTGCTTGTGTCACTGGTTCGTCCCCGGTACTTTGAAGGGTAGACAAAATAACTGTGAAACACAATATAAGACCCTGGTGATACTAATCCAAATGATTTCATGTGTAAAGCAATAACTTCTTACCAACTTCAAAATATGCAACTTTTATTTTTGACAAATAGACCAAAAAGATACTTTTATGATAAGTTTTGTTGGTACATGTACGACGAGAACAAGGTTATTAATTATGTTTTTAATATATGAGACACATTTTCATAAGAAAGTTTGTTTTAAATTTTTGGTATAACATCAAAATCACATAAATAAACCCCAACCTTTGTTGAGGAAAATAAATCCATCTAAAAGAATAATAATCGATCCAGTTCAAACTATAAAGATCCTCATCAAACTAACTACATGCGTAACTTCAAAATACTGAAGGAAAAAACTTCATTTTTTTTTATTTTTTTTTTTACATCTCATACCAATCTCATAACAAAATGGTTTTTGTTGAGAATTCAACCAAGTGAGTGCAACAACATTGTACATAGTAAATACAGTAACATAATATGGATACTTTGTCGAGTCTTTTTCCCACGTCTTCATTTTCCAAACAAGTTCATCTCCAAAGAGAAAGTCAAAAATATGCGCCTCGATTTGAAGGGGATACACATAATAATATTGTTATTTATAATATAACATCTTTAGTTTCTATCTTATTTTTTATTTCATTTTTCGTTTACAAATTACATATTAATTTAAATAAGATATTATCTCGCCTCATGTGATTTTCATGACTACATAAATGGATTTATTATCGGTTTTCAAACACTCTTTACATGCGAAATCCATTTGGCACTTTAAACTTAATATGTATATGATATTTTCAATCGAGAAACTAAACCACCCAACTATCCTACCTGATGGTATTGTCTTTAGCTACCTACCCACTTTATAAGATGAGTTTATTTTTAATTCCGAAGAATTTGATCTCTTATTTGGATTCCATGCATAGGAAGTTTTTTTGGGGACATGTGGGAAATAGAAGAATAAATTTCATCTTTAGGAATATAGTCTCTCTAAAAGGAACTTAGAAAACTTTAATAATAATGTGATATGTAAGCTGGCTTGGAAGATTTGTGATAATTCTGATGAGCTATTGGTCATAATATAAAAAATCAGAATACTCTAATTAGGCACTACGGTTTATCGCATTAAGAAACCTTAAAAGATAAGTATTCTTGGATATGGACTAGTATCTACAACGGTTTGGACACAATTAAATTGGGTACGTAGTTGATCTTCAACACCCTCTTGATTGAACAACAAAATTATGCATCTAAAACTCTATCTATGTATATTCCCATGTTAGGAGACGACATGCTAATCTAGATGCCTGATAAAAAAGGGCATATTTTCCAGTTGAAAATGTTTATAACATCTTAGTGATACTTCTTCTCCTAGCTAGACCTGCTCAATCAACAATATTAACTGGAGTTTAAAAAGATATACGGATTGAACTCCAACATAGGACTAAACTTTTTATTTGAAAGTGCGTAAAGCACATTGTGCTCATCAAAGATACGATAGCTAAGTTCAAGCCGAATATAAATGCTCATTGCAGTTTATGTGATGCTCCACTTGAGTTTGTTGAGTACTTGTTAATAAGTTGCTCTTATGCTAGATCATTTTGGTTAGGTATACAGATTAATACTATAAATATGTTTGCTTCATATCCTAGTATTTTAGATTCGATTATAAGTTGGTTCATCTCTGACCCTACTGTGAGTTATGTTTCTAATATTATGAATGATGCTTGCGTGTACTTGCTCATTCATCAGTACTATTTGGATATTATGGAAAGATAAGTGTATGATATGATATTTTTAAAAGTAAAGCCTAATAGTGCTACTTCAAATGGAAGATTTCGATGATGAATGTGTTGTTTCTTTGTTCGAAAGTAGTAGAATTTGGTATTTGTACAAGAAAAGAATTCGATGATTAGTTTGAGGTGTTGATTGATTCAAGGTGTTAACGATCTTAGTGGAAAAGCCATTAATGCCCAAGAGAGTGACTAACAGATTGGATAAAAGAAAAGATAAAGCCAGGTTTTGTTTGAAAAGTTGTCCTTAGGGAAGTACGATTTTTCCTTGAGGGCTGACAAGATGACAAAATATGATTATTTATTAGTAAAGTTAATTATCATTTTTCCTATTATTTTTAATATACACTGTGCACTGTTATTTTGTGTTAAGGAACCCAATTAACCAAAATAACGAATGTGAATAGTCAGATTAAATTATTATAGTTGGCGTTTGAAATCCAAAACTAATATATCTATTTTGTTAAATCAGAACTTACCCCAAGGAGTTCATGATTTCTTAGCCCTAAAAGATCCTACGCTGGGTCGATAATCGACCATGCAAGGTGCAATCAACAACTTAATGCGAAGATTTCACCAGTATTAAATGTAATGACAGTATTAAGTATCGACAACTCAACATGTGTCATAGATCATCTCTGCCAAACATAAACATAAACGATGCGTGTCATCATCATTTAGTTGTTGATAAGAAAATCTGTCGTCCAAATTAATTTCTATTAAGCACAAAACGGTCGTCTATTTATGAGAATCTTTACTAGTATCTCGATTAAATATTAGAATCTCCAAATTTATCAATATTGTTGGTGGGTACGCTCTTTGCACACTATACATAAATGTTTTCCCTTATTTTTTTGATTATTAACCCTAATTAATTATCTTTCCTTATTAAATTAATTTCTGTCTTCAATTCATTCACTTGATCATTTGATAGAAATAATTGTAAGAAGAAGATGAATTTGGCACATAAGAGCGTAATCTTCAAGAGTCGTGTGCCTATAAAAGGGGCCAAGGATTATCCATTCCATCATTTCATCGATATCTCAATATCTTCCTGCTATCTTCTAAATGGCTGATAATGTTACTGCAGAAGATATTAAGAACTTCTATCTAGATGGCAGAGCGTTATATAGAGGGATGGTAGTTAAGGGTGCTAAGGATTTAGTGGCATGCATATATGCCATCGCACTATGGATTTCCCTGGAAGGAATGGGGTATCCGAATCTTGTACAAAAACTCCTAAGGATACATGATATGGTTGTTGACATGATCCTGGATGAAGCAATACTTTGTTTTCGATGGCTTCAGTCAGTTACCCCGCCTGCACAGGTGGTAAGTGTGTCTGATATGCCATTAACTGAAGATTTAATGGGGGGAAAACCATTAAATTTGTTATTGGTATATAGGAACAGGGTGAATATCTTAGCAAAAGTGAACCAGATCGTCTTCGAATCATTTGCCATCGCTTTTGATGACATCATCCAAGAGGTGTCTGGCATGAGCTTTTCCCAGTTGAATATTCAGCCTTTGATGCAAGATCAGCATGATTGCCATGCGTATCCTTATCACTACCCCCAACAAGAAGCACCTATTGTTGGCGGACCCTCGGTATATCATGCTGTTTTCCAGTGCAAACCATTATATGGTTTGAAGAGAAGTGATGGTGTCCCGATCGGAATGTATCCCGTCTTCAAACCTTCAGCGTTGATGTTTGCTGGTGGTTCTGCATCTTCGGCACCAATAAATCTTCCAAATCAGACACCGGTCAATAACGAAGAACATATTCCAGAAATGAAACGGGGTATCTTCTTTACGTTTTATCGGGAAAATCCGGTTCAACAAAGAGAACTGGAAAGTTTTTTAGAAAGGTAATCTTGTTCAACAATCAAATACTGTATATTATGTGTCACCTTGTATATCCTAGTCACCAAATTAATTAGTTCACTTCACATTGCAGATCGTTTGGTGATGGATGCATCCAGAAAGTCACAATGCAGCAAGTTCCCGAAAATGAGAAGCCACTGTGGGCATCGGTTGTTTTCTCCTCTGAGATCCCGGTCCTTGCAATCATGCAAGGCAGAGAAACCGCACCTATGAGCATAAATGGGAAGAAAGTTTGGGTTGGGAAAGAATGGATGTGATCCAAGAGAGGGGAAACTAGATTCTGCAGGGATGCATTTCGAGGATCAACAATACAATTGTTTTTTGTATGTTTGTGTTTTTCCTTGGCTAGTTCTTGGTACAATCATGACTAGCAGCACACTTTCAGTGTGTTTTATTCATTGGATGACCTAAAATCATGAGTGCATATCTCAATAATAATAAAATATCGTAGATGTTTTGTCCTCTTATACATTTTCTCATCTATATATATATATATGTCAGTTTTATTCTGAAGTCTCAAGTTCACTAGAAGAAAGTTTTGGCTGGCAAAGAATGGTTATGATCCAAGAGAGGGGATTCACTAGATTATCTACAACGATTTGGATACACAGATGTATTTCAAAGATCAAAACAATATAATGCTTCTTCAGTGTTTTTTCTTTTGTTTCGCTATTTGTTTGAGTTTAGATTTGTTTGTGTAGTTCTTGGTACAATCATATAATCCAAGTTAGGGGATACTAGCACAGCAGTGGCAGAACACTTTCAGTACTGTATTTCATTTATTGGATGAACCTAAATTAATCATTTCATATATCAATCTACATTTCATTCTTTGTTCTCTTACATTTCCTCACCAGTGGCATAAGTATAATTCTGTTCGTTCCTATCAATTCTTAATATATATATATATATATATAATATCATGAAATCTGAAATAGAAAAGATGAAGAATTGAAGATAACAAGAAATTATAGTTCTTATACAAGAGTAATCTCCCATCAAAGGAGAAATTCATATCATAAAATTTAACGAGTTAAACTGGCACTTTTGATCGGTAAGGGTTTGGTGTTGAAGAGTTCCAAATTCAGTTCTCTGGTATCAAGAAAATACCAGAGTAATCTCCCTTCAATGACTTTATCGAATCGAACTAACTGATGGACCAAGAAAACATAGAAGGAACCAAAAAGAAAAAGAAAGAACGAAAACTGCGATTGCTGATTACAATATTTTAGTATGCATGTTACTGAATATCAGAGACTAAGGACCTCTACCAAAATTTTTAAAACTATCGACCATTTATGGGTATCGATAATTCTAACTCAATACCAAACATAAACATTAACATTGTATGAAATTATATCCATTAAATATCGACAACTTGACGCGTGTTATAGATCTCACCTCCACTAAACATAAACATTGCATGAAACTACCCATTAAGTATTGACAACTCAGCGCATATCATCCAAATTAATTTCTCATAAACACAAGAGGGTATCTATTAATTAGAATCCATACTAGTATCGAACCTCCAAAATTGGCAATATAGTTGGTGAATACTAGTATCTCCAATAAATATTAGAACCTCCAAAGTTGGCAATATAGTTGGTGGGTATGCACTTTGCAAATTATACATAAATGTATTCCCTTATTCTAGATTCTTAATTTTTGAATGTTAACCCTATTTAATCATCTTTCCTTAATACATTCACTTACATCTCCCAAATGCCCTATTTATAATCAAAACCAAAACATTAAGCCAAACCATAAACCACAATTTGTGTATTCCCTCTGTGAAAAAAAAAATGGAGCAAGCAAACTATATACATTCTTGTGTTAATGATGATTTAGCTAATGTACCCATTGATGAAAAGTGCATTGTTAACTATATACATGTAGCTGATAGTGGTGCTTATGAAGGAGCCGATCCATCAAGAGTGTCAGCCGATGCTGACGCCTTGGAGGAGGGGGATGAAACTCAGAGAGGTAATGGACCTTGGTTGAATGAATTACAAGGTTCTGATGATGATGATGACGGAAACGATGATGATGATGATGATGACGATGTTGATGGCGACGATGATGATGATGATGATGATGATGATGATGATGATGACAACGATGAGGAGGAGGAGGGAGAGGAGGAGGAGTACGAGCAAGAGGATGATGATGGTGGAGATGAAAATCAAGTTAGTTATGAGGATGGAGTCTATACTGTTGACGATGAAGAGGAAGAGGAGGAGGAAGAAGAAGAAGAGGGAGAGGAGGAGGAGTACGAGCAAGAGGATGATGATGGTGGAGATGAAGATCAAGTTAGTTATGCGGATGGAGTCTATACTGTTGACGATGATGAGGAAGATGACTTTAGTAGCATCAGTTCTGAGAGCACTCCATCAGAGTAGATCATCAAGGTAATACACCACAGCTAGGTTTGAGTCTAAGTAAAATATTTTTTGGGGGTTAATTATGAATTTTGTGTTATGGGTACCTGCTGCATGCTTTATTTGAAACCTAAGAATTTGTCTTTGGGATTTTGTTTGAAATTAATAAAAAAATACAACACGATTGTATTTGTTATGGATTATGAAATGTAATTTCTTGGGAGATGGAAGAAATCCCTAGATTAAGGTAATACAAAGTGTATTATTTTTGTCTAATTCCCATACTGATTCTGTTTCAGCAAAAGCACCTCTTCCACCAAATTCACAGTCCCAAACCCTAAAGTTTCCAAAAGCTCGCAACATAAAGTTGTTGTAGGCAAAAGAAAGTCTGCGAATAACAAGGTGATAAGAAACATCTCTTCTTTAATAACAATATTGTTGCCTCTGTTTCTTATGTGGGTTGATATTCGCAGGATGATGAAGATGTTAATAAATCCCACAAAAAAATCTCGCAAATTAAAGACTGTTGCTTCTTCCGTTTCATTTCCTGATTTCAAGGATCTAGCACCTTCTCTTACAACTTCGCTAGCTGGGTCTTTATTGCTTACTGCTACTTCTCATGAAAACATCACTACAGATGCCATCCCCTCAGCTAAACCTTCTACGAATGAAACCCCTTCTTCTCCCCTTGCGAATTCCGCAAAGATGGATTCTACCGCAACCTCACTTATTGAGTCTTTTCAACTTTCGCCTGGGAAGAATGTACCCATTGTGAAAGATGATTCACTTCCCGTAACTTCAACCCTTACTACTTCTTCATCTGAAATCATTTCTATTAAAAAGGAGCATATGGAAGGAGTGGACATCGCCTTTAGTGTCTGGGGAAGGCGAACTTGATCAAGGCGCCAAGGTACACGGTTGAGCCAAAAGGGCCTGGGGAGTTTAGCGTACCTGGCCATTCTTGGCAAGTCTTGTCTATGATGCACTCGGCCCGAAGAAAACCCCACCTAGGGTGCAGTCTTGTAACCATGAGCCATATCGGCGAAGGGATAAGAGGCTGCGAAAACAACTGGTTGTTGTTAAGACCGGATGTGAGGAGCCAACCTTATATGGTAGAGGTAAGCCTCCTTGAAGGGGCAACCAGGGGGATGATAAGGGCGGCACCCTCCATTAGGGAGCTGATAAGTGTCAAAGACGCAAATGTCATGAGGCTTTTTACTCACTGGATTATTAAGGCTTGTCATATTTGTGCAACGATCCTACAGAGGCAAAAATACTAGATAAATATAAGACGAGATCAATGGGTCAATGCACAAAAGTGTAAAGACGTCCTGCGATTTCGTCGCAAGACGACAATGTCATGGGGCTTTATTTCGCAAGAACATTTAGGCCTGTCATATTGTCGCATGAAAGATATACTACTGAGGAAATAATACAAGAAAATGATAAGACAAGATCAATGGGTCATTACATGAAAATGTAAAGACGTCCTGCGATTTTGTCGCAAATATAAAGAGTGAAAAAATAAGACCTTTACTTAGGAAGGCAAAATAAGACCACATAAGAGAATAATACTGAATGGAATTTTGGAAAATTCCAAGATATACCTGATAGCGAATTCACAATAGCGAAAATTTGCAGAAAATACGAACACGATTGCGAAATTGACGCACATGCAATAAAAATGAATTTATACAAACTAACTATTTAAGTATTGTGCAGGAGACAGACTCAATCTTCGCAAGATAGATAATGAGAGGAAAGTATGGGAATTAGTGAAGGAGGTGCATTATCTATCTCGCAAATAATGAGATATTAAAAAGATAAGTGAATTACAAGATTCATGAAAGAACATCGTTTGTAAGAGTAGTAAAGCGAAAATAAAATAACTTGAGGAGTTAAAAGTTAAGTAACTAGAGGAATTTCAGATTTCCACATTTGATTCGCCAGGAGGGGTTGGTGGATGATTTTCTAAAATCATCTCGTCTTCGCAAGGTTTCTCGCCTCCGTAAGCTTTCTCTTTCTCTTGGTCCATCCCAATTTTTTTTCCATCCTGATTATCACCAGCATTAAATTCTTTGAGGGATTCATCTTCTTCATCATTCTCAAGAGCAGTTTCATCATCACTTTCGAAGTCAAAATCACTGTAAGGTTCGCAAGGAACTTCATCAGCATTTACGTCAAGAGGCATAACTTTTGTAGGAGGAAGTGATCTATCTAGTAAGATGCTATTTACAAGAACTTCAGCCTTGAGATGAACTTGGCGAAGAAGTGCTTTCTGGTGATTCCTACTTTCGATATCTTTGAAATGCTGAAGGTTGTCAAATCTTCTTTCTGCACGATCGCGAGAATGAGAAAGAGTAGTAGAAAGCATCGCATTCTCCTTGTGAATATTGGCTAATTTCAACTCCAAAGAAGAAATAGAAGAATGAAGACTTCTCTCAGACTCTGCAAACAGCAAAAACACAAAAGACTGTTATAGCGAAATTATCGTAAGAAGAATATTGCGAAAATAATTAAGCATGAAAAGGTGGATGAGGCAGTCAGATTCTTATGACTACCTTCCTTATGTGAAATAAGATATTGAGTTAAAGCCAAACTATTATTCTCCAAGTGGTTTATTGCATCATCAAAATTATCCCCGATCAAACCTTTCAAGCGAGATCGAAAATTCTTCTCATTAGAGATAAGTAAAGCATTTTCCTTCGCTAAGTAAGCATAAGAATCTTCTAACTGAGTATGATGCTCTTTAAGTTGGTTTTCCTTTACGCTCAAAGCTATTCTACCTTAGATGAGTTAATTCTTCTCAGCAATAGACGATTCAGTTACTTCCTTAAGTTCACTCCTTAATGAGCGAATAGATCGCTCTTGTTCATCACATATTTTTTGACGTATATTAAGTTGTTGCGAAGATATCGCTACTTTTTTTAGGAGGATTCATTTCTCTTGAGACAGGGTTCCATTTTCATCTGACAGAGTTTCAATCTTCAAGTTAGCTTTAGTTAATGAATAAGAGAGTTGGGATATTTTATTACTTAATACTTCTTGCTCTTGAACTAGTTGGGCATTCTCGTTAGAAAGGTTGTTAATTTGATCAACAGAATACGAGTAAAGATTATCTAATTGGTTATATTGGTTCAACAAAGCTTCTTTGTCAACACGAGCTTCTTCAGCGGCATATTGAAAGTCGTATCTCTCCATTACTCGTTTCTGAATTAAAACTTAACGTTCGAACAAGAAAAGTGAATACAAAAGAGATAAAATTAACAAAGAAGATAAGTTATAAGTGAAAACAAGAAGTTCATACCTTTCAGTTCATCATTTTTTCTGCGAAGATTCTCGCAATCCAGCGAAACATTCTCAAGCTTCTGATTTTTGAGGCGAAGATCATCACATTCCAAAGTCATAGCTTGGAGATTCTCTTTCAAATACTCAATTTCTTTCTCTAAAGATGCTTGCGAAACTGTTTTTCAGAACTAAAATATTTACCCAGAGTTTCGCAGACATTAAGCTTGAGAGGATCAATAGAAGACCTTCGAGCATCATCAAGAACATCATAAAAGACACTAAAGGCGATGTACACTCCTTCCATATGCTCCTTTTAAATAGAAAGGATTTCAGATGAAGAAGTAGTAAGGGTTGAATTTACGGGAAGTGAATAATCTTTCACAATGGTTACATTCTTCCCAGGCGAAAATTGAAAAGACTAAATAAGTGAGGTTGCGGAAGAATCCATCTTTGCGGCGTTCACAAGGGGAGAAGAAGAGGTTTCATTCGTAGAAGGGTTAGCTGAGGGGATGGCATCTGTAGTGATGTTTTCATGAGAAGGAGTAGTAAGTAATAAAGACCCAGCTAGCGAAGTTGTAAGAGAAGGTGCTAGAGCCTTAATTTGAGAGATTTTTTGTGGGATTTATTAACATCTTCATCATCCTGCGAATATCGACCCAGATAAGAAACAGAGGCAACAATATTGTTATTAAAGAAGAGATGTTTCTTATTACCTTGTTATTCGCAGGCTTTCTTTTGCCTACAACAAATTTATGTTGCAATCTTTTGGAAACTTTAGGGTTTGGGACTGTGAATTTGGTGGAAGAGGTACTTTTGCTGAAACAGAATCAGTATGGGAATTAGACAAAAATAATAAAATTAGTTAAGAAAGCCATGAAATAAGATCAGTTCCAGCAAAATCAAAGAAGAAAAAGCAAAATTAACCTTGGTGACTCCATGAAAGCAGTATCAGGTAGATAAACTTGTGAGAAGCAAAGATGAAGAAAATTGGAGAAGATGAAGATTCACAGAGAGCTGGGAGATGAGGAAGACGAAGTAAAAGAAGAAAACTAAATTTTCACTAGTCTTCTCCTTAAATAGATAAAAAAGGGTGACCGGTTGAAATTGAATGTGCCGGTAAACAAGGAGGACAACAAACACGTGTAGACGGTTACGCCTAATTCACGGGAGGATTCGCTAAAGAAGAATATAGAAAGTCAAATAAGCGCGGCATTTTGAGATATAGATTCTCATATCATTCTCTTCTTCGCAGAGAATACATGAGAAGAGGCAAGATGTAGGAACATAATTCGCAACAATTATGTCTCGGTGAAGTCTTAACTAGAAGGTGTTCCGAAGGCCATCGCAGAGTGCTAGAAGAATGATGTAGCGAATGACGTGTAACAACCCTACTTCCCACATAACCCGTGAGATGATTAAATAGAAAGTAAGCCGTTAATTTTCGCAACAAGGTACATAACCACAGAAAACTAGGAACAAAGTTCCTTTACAATTGTATATGCATAAGGGAATTTTATTTCTTTAACAAAAATAACGATGTCGAGTAATTATGGCGTTCTTGTCTTCAACAATATATATTCCATCCTTAAATAACGCCGAACTAACAAAAGAAAGTAGTACGAAGTCTACCCAAAAGAAAATCCCCACTGCCTCACAACTAAATAACGAAAAAATAAAAATAAAAGAAGAAGTGCAGATCTCCACCCTCAGTTAGATATCTTCTGAATATCCACCGATACTGGAATCAATCAAACTCCTTCACGATCCCTAACAACACCTGAAAATGTAATCAACGGAGTTAAACTCCCAAGCAAGTTCACTCGATCACCGAGTCACAGAACATATAAAGATGGTATATAAATATATCGCAAACCAAAAGGGTCACAAGAGAAATAATTACATTTAGAGAAGTCACCGCATTACATTAAGAATCTAAATCCCCCCCCTATTAAAATCCTAAAAATATAGTACTAAAAGTACTCATTTCTAGTAGAAGCCTATACCTCAATGCAATATCGAACCTATCCGCAATCACATTTACTTCGTCCGGGACACATCCGCAACGTCGAACACACGTAATATACCTCGTCCGGGACATATCCGCAACGACTAACACACATAACATATCGGCATATACGGTTGTATTCTTAGTACATATATAAATGTACTAGGAACGTTTCCATCTCCACTATTGGGAATAAGATCTTTCTAACTGCCTTTAGTGGCCTATTCAAAACCACATAGCTTAGTGTTTCACTACACAAATACATCCTCACTCATTATTATGACGGAATACCAGCAAGTTGGCGACAGAAGTGATCACATGCTCATATATGGACATTCAAAGTCTCCACTAGATAACAGTCACGTGCAGTGCTTCTTATTTGCAGTAAGACATACCAACGATACAACCAGTTACCCAAAAAAAAATAAATCTCTACTAGCTAACCATATTAAGTTCAGAACAATATCTCCTTCTACTATTAACGTTAGTATGACAGTTGACAAATTCCACTAACTTAAGACTTGATTAGTGCTTTCCAAAAATTCCGAGTAGTGTATGCAATAGGTGTTAACATCAAAGTTTGGTAGGATCCAGTACTTAACCAATAATACTCATGCGGTGAACCATAATATACCCACTACCACTAACTCTTCTACCATTCACACCATGTCTAATACATCTTAGAAATAGACGATTCACTTTAAAATCAATTCCTTATTAACTATGCAGCTAGCCGGGGACCTTGTAAATTGGATTAACTAGATAATCCATAAGAAGTCATCACAACACTTGCCCCAAATAACAACAATTCACACATATAATTAGCACACGACACCCTATTCATTTAGATTGCTATAGGTTTTGACATGCAATTAATGTCTAGATTCAACTAATTTCTTATCATGATCACCCTTTCATCCATCGAAAAGCTACGGACTCACCCAACTGATAACTAAAATAAACTACAGTTGTTTAATTACATCATAAGAGGATTAGGGTACATGAATTCACGCACAAAAGTTTACGAGATATTTAGTAGCCCAATTTACATCTAACCGGGACTAAGAGACCGAATAAACTTGCCTCAATGACTGCAAGCAACCTGGTTGATCCGTTAAGATGAAGTTCCTTCAATTGTCAACCCCTAAAGGCAGAAAACAAAGAAAAAGGTAGCAATCAAACAAATGTTCACAAGAATTAAAACAAATTAAAAAAACTAAGAGTACTTACCAATACAAAGTTATCCCTAAGTTATCCCTTCACGGATTGTATCTAAAGCAAGATTTCATCATCTCTGATACTTTCTAGGAACTACTGCCGCTACTTTACCTTGGTTAATGTTTCTCTTTCTCATGTATATATGTATCTCCAACTTCCCACACGAATAGGTACCAAGTGGGAAAAGGTCAAAGTCCTAAATTTATATTTATATAATAATAACATAGGACAAAGCTAAGTAAAATACCAAATTTCACTAAGGGACTATCTTGCACCCAGTAACTATTCATAAATATACAGATCTAGAAAGTTTGGTATTACAGTCTACCCTACTATAAAAGGATTCCGTCCACGGAATCGAAATTACCTCGTTGTTGAAGAGATTAGGATGAGAACGACGAATAACATCCTCGCGTTCCCAAGAAGCTTCTCGCTCGTCTTTTGAATTCCATTGCACCTTGACAAATGGAATTGCTCGAGATCGTAATTGCCTAACTTGTCGTTCTAAAATACGAATACCATTATCTTCACAGGTGGCATCAGGTTTCACAACCAACTCACTAAGATCTGCTTGTTGAGCTCGCTCCTCATCTCTTAAGTGTTTACGTAACATAGAAACATGAAACACATTGTGCACTCCAGGGCAATTGTGTCCGGGTAACTCCAACTGGTATGCCACATTTCCAATCTTCTTAGTTATAGGGAAAGGTCCTATAACCCTAGGAGCCAATTTCCCTTTCTTCCCAAACCTCATGACTCCTTTCATTTGAGACACTTTAAGTAACACTTCATCTCCGACTTAAGAGGTAATGGTCGTCGTTTCCTATCTGCATAACTCTTCTGCCTACTCTGAGCTTTACGAAGACAATCCTTAACCACTAGGATCTTCTCCGTAGTGAGCTGAACCAAATCAGGCCCCAAAAATCTCTTTTCACCTACTTCTACCCAACACACTGGTGAACGACAAGGTCTTCCATAAAGAGCTTCAAAAGGAGCCATACCAATGCTCATTGATAACTATTATTGTAAGCAAATTACGCCCATGGTAAATAATCATCCCAATTTCCTTGGAAATCTAGCACACACGCTCGAAGCATATCCTCTAATATTTGATTAACTCTCTCGTCGACCATCGTCCGAGGATGAAATGAAGTACTAAAATCCAAATCAAACCCAAAGCTTGTGAAAGCTTCTCCAAAATTTGGAAGTGAATTGAGCACCTCTATCGAAACAATTGAGACAGGCATCCCATGCAATACCACAATCTTTCTACATAGAGCTTGCATAATCTATCCACGATGTAGGTATTATGCACCTTTGGTAAAAAGTGTGCAGACTTAGTCAACCGATCCACTATTACCCAAATAGAAGAATAAATTTCATCTTTAGGAATATAGTCTCTCTAAAAGGAACTTAGAAAACTTTAATAATAATGTGATATGGAAGGCGGCTTGGAAGATTTGTGAAAATCGATGAGCTATTGGTCATAATATAAAAATCCGAGTACTCTAATTAGGCACTACGGTTTATCGCATTAAGAAACCTTAAAAGAAACGTTGTACACACTCCACCAGGATTAACAAGCCATACCATACTCCCATACCCAAATGACTAGAGATTATATTTGTTTCACAAAAAGGGTCAAGTAAAATACTTACCCGATGAAACATCCGCTATCAGATACTTATTATTTACGCACTCATTTGTTTCCAACTACTGATTCTACACCGGCATTAGCTTCACAAAAAATCAGCTAGTGATTCACCACCAAAATCATCAAGAACATTTTCATCATTATCTCGGTCAGGGAATCGACTACAATAGTCCTCAAAAGTCTCATAATGTTCATCTTTTGTGTTACGGGAATTTGTCTCCAATTCCTGTGCAGGACCCTGTTAACATGAAGTTTGGAAATGGTTTTTAAACAGTTAGATCTATGCGGGTTCGTCAATTTTCATAACAAATTAACATGATTTCGAAATCAAATCAAATCCACCACATTAGGTCTCCTCGGCAGGGAGCAATTTCTCTTGCATTTTGAGCATCACCATCATTTTCGCCATCATTTCGGTTTTTCAATTTCCCAAATTTCTCTCTTCATTTTGACGCTTTAAGTCATCCACCATATCACGTAATTGAGCTACTACAGGATCCTCAACATGTCCTCCTTTTTCCTCGCTCTTCGCCTCCAAATCTCCCACAACAACCTCATCTTCAGTCTGTCATTACTTTCCTAACTTAAATTTGGTCTCGAGATCCTCCAGCTGTTGATAACTGAGGGGTCCCTTGGCTACCCCCAGAATTACCAACAATTCTGGATCATTGCGATACTATATCATTGATTCACTCACATCCGAACGAATCACTAGAACAACATAGGCGACGATGTTGAACCTTTTACATGCACAACACGTCTAGAATATGAGGCGCCACCCTTCAATACTAATTTCTTTTCCCATATCGCCAAGCACCCGGAACATCATAAGGAACCAAACCTAAAATACAAACAAAAATTATAAGAACCACAATCAGGAGTTAATGGATATGCAAAAAAGATAAAGCCTAAACATTTGAATTTTTGAAACGTAAATAAATTTATATTACCACCAACACTTGTGACATTCGTTGGCTTGATAGAAGATTTAAATGCATTTTTACGTTTTGTAGAGAGTGGCCTCGTACACCCTTTCGGCCCATGGGTACTTGTTGAACTACGAAGGTTGTCCACCAAGTCCCAAAGATCTTCTTCTATCCCATGGATGTCTTGGTGCCCCAACAAGAACATGTGTACCACATAGACTAATGCTACCTTCACCCCTATCATTACCTTCACATGAACAGTTTCACTCCCTTGACATATCCTGCAACAAGGCAACATTTTAACCGATCGTTTTTAATGGCATTACCGGTTTCTCGACAACCTTTGCCCGGGTCCTTGAAAGCGTATTGAAAAAAAAGAAAGTCATACAAGTGCCCTCCGGTGATTCTTATCACTGAAAAATACTTATGCTTTAGCCTTGACATCTTCGATTGGAGAGTCAAAATGGAATGTGCATCCCTCAAATCCCGTAATCTAAGTCCGGATATTAAAGAAAATTCCTCTTTTCCAAAGCACAAGTTTGTATCCTTAACTCTAAAAAGGATCTCATCATTCAAATACTCTCCAGGGTTCGACTTTGATCTCGACGACTCATTAGAAAACAAAATATGGCTTTAGACCAACTTTGATCTCGTGGAATGTCTATTAAGTGCCCTATTGCAGTTGTCTTGAGCAGGGGCCATCCCTTCTTCGGACAAAACACTCCACAAGTCTGATAGTGAACCTAAGTGGAGTATGTGCTTGTGTCATCCCCCGGTACTTTGAAGGTAGACAAAATCAGTGAAACACAATATAAGACCCGGTGATACTAATCCAAATGATTTCATGTGTAAAACAATAACTTCTTACCAACTTCAAAATATGCAACTTTTATTTTTGACAAATAGACCAAAAAGATACTTTTATGATAAGTTTTGTTGGTACATGTACGACGAGAACAAGGTTATTAATTATGTTTTTAATATGAGACACATTTTCATAAGAAAGTTTGTTTTAAATTTTGGTATAACATCAAAATCACATAAATAAACCCCAACCTTTGTTGAGGAAAATAAATCCATCTAAAAGAATAATAATCGATCCAGTTCAAACTATAAAGATCCTCATCAAACTAACTACATGCGTAACTTCAAAATACTGAAGGAAAAAACTTCATTTTTTTTTACATCTCATACCAATCTCATAACAAAATGGTTTTTGTTGAGAATTCAACCAAGTGAGTGCAACAACATTGTACATAGTAAATACAAGTAACATAATATGGATACTTTCTCGAGTCTTTTCCCACGTCTTCATTTTCCAAACAAGTTCATCTCCAAAGAGAAAGTCAAAAATATGCGCTCGATTTGAAGGGGGATACACATAATAATATTGTTATTTATAATATAACATCTTTAGTTTCTATCTTATTTTTTATTTCATTTTTCGTTTACAAATTACATATTAATTTAAATAAGATATTATCTCGCCTCATGTGATTTTCATGACTACATAAATGGATTTATTATCGGTTTTCAAACACTCTTTACATGCGAAATCCATTTGGCACTTTAAACTTAATATGTATATGATATTTTCAATCGAGAAACTAAACCACCCAACTATCCTACCTGATGGTATTGTCTTTAGCTACCTACCCACTTTATCAGATGAGTTTATTTTTAATTCCGAAGAATTTGATCTCTTATTTGGATTCCATGCATAGGAAGTTTTTTTGGGGACATGTGGGAAATAGAAGAATAAATTTCATCTTTAGGAATATAGTCTCTCTAAAAGGAACTTAGAAAACTTTAATAATAATGTGATATGTAAGCTGGCTTGGAAGATTTGTGATAATTCTGATGAGCTATTGGTCATAATATAAAAATCAGAATACTCTAATTAGGCACTACGGTTTATCGCATTAAGAAACCTTAAAAGATAAGTATTCTTGGATATGGACTAGTATCTACAACGGTTTGGACACAATTAAAATTGGGTACGTAGTTGATCTTCAACACCCTCTTGATTGAACAAAAAAATTCTGCAGCTAAAAATTCTGCAGCTAAAACTCTATCTATGTATATTCCCATGTTAGGAGACGACATGCTAATCTAGATGCCTGATAAAAAGGGCATATTTTCCAGTTGAAAATGTTTATAACATCTTAGTGATACTTCTTCTCCTAGCTAGACCTGCTCAATCAAACAATATTAACTCAGAGTTTAAAAAGATATACTGGATTGAACTCCAACATAGGACTAAACTTTTATTTGAAAGTGCGTAAAGCACATTGTGCTCATCAAAGATACGATAGCTAAGTTCAAGCCCGAATATAAATGCTCATTGCAGTTTATGTGATGCTCCACTTGAGTTTGTTGAGTACTTGTTAATAAGTTGCTCTTATGCTAGATCATTTTGGTTAGGTATACAGATTAATACTATAAATATGTTTGCTTCATATCCTAGTATTTTAGATTCGATTATAAGTTGGTTCATCTCTGACCCTACTGTGAGTTATGTTTCTAATATTATGAATGATGCTTGCGTGTACTTGCTCATTCATCAGTACTATTTGGATATTATGGAAAGATAAGTGTATGATATGATATTTTTAAAAGTAAAGCCTAATAGTGCTACTTCAAATGGAAGATTTCGATGATGAATGTGTTGTTTCTTTGTTCAAAGTAGTAGAATTTGGTATTTGTACAAGAAAAGAATTCGATGATTAGTTTGAGGTGTTGATTGATTCAAGGTGTTAACGATCTTAGTGGAAAAGCCATTAATGCCCAAGAGAGTGACTAATGATTGGATAAAAGAAAAGATAAAGCCGGGTTTGTTTGAAAAGTTGTCCTTAGGAAGTACGATTTTTCCTTGAGGGTGACAAGATGACAAAATATGATTATTTATTAGTAAAGTTAATTATCATTTTTCCTATTATTTTTAATATACAACGTAACGTTATTTTGTGTTAAGGAACCCAATTAACCAAAATAACGAATGTGAATAGTCGATTAAATTATTATAGTTGGCGTTTGAAATCCAAAACTAATATATCTATTTTGTTAAATCAGAACTTACCCCAAGGAGTTCATGATTTCTTAGCCCTAAAAGATCCTACGCTGGGTCGATAATCGACCATGCAAGGTGCAATCAACAACTTAATGCGAAGATTTCACCAGTATTAAATGTAATGACAAAGATTAAGTATCGACAACTCAACATGTGTCATAGATCATCTCTGCCAAACATAAACATAAACGATGCGTGTCATCATCATTTAGTTGTTGATAAGAAAATCTGTCGTCCAAATTAATTTCTATTAAGCACAAAACGGTCGTCTATTTATGAGAATCTTTACTAGTATCTCGATTAAATATTAGAATCTCCAAATTTATCAATATTGTTGGTGGGTACGCTCTTTGCACACTATACATAAATGTTTTCCCTTATTTTTTTTTGATTATTAACCCTAATTAATTATCTTTCCTTATTAAATTAATTTCTGTCTTCAATTCATTCACTTGATCATTTGATAGAAATAATTGTAAGAAGAAGATGAATTTGGCACATAAGAGCGTAATCTTCAAGAGTCGTGTGCCTATAAAAGGGGCCAAGGATTATCCATTCCATCATTTCATCGATATCTCAATATCTTCCTGCTATCTTCTAAATGGCTGATAATGTTACTGCAGAAGATATTAAGAACTTCTATCTAGATGGCAGAGCGTTATATAGAGGGATGGTAGTTAAGGGTGCTAAGGATTTAGTGGCATGCATATATGCCATCGCACTATGGATTTCCTGGAAGGAATGGGGTATCCGAATCTTGTACAAAACTCCTAAGGATACATGATATGGTTGTTGACATGATCCTGGATGAAGCAATACTTTGTTTTCGATGGCTTCAGTCAGTTACCCCGCCTGCACAGGTGGTAAGTGTGTCTGATATGCCATTAACTGAAGATTTAATGGGGGAAAACCATTAAATTTGTTATTGGTATATAGGAACAGGGTGAATATCTTAGCAAAAGTGAACCAGATCGTCTTCGAATCATTTGCCATCGCTTTTGATGACATCATCCAAGAGGTGTCTGGCATGAGCTTTTCCCAGTTGAATATTCAGCCTTTGATGCAAGATCAGCATGATTGCCATGCGTATCCTTATCACTACCCCAACAAGAAGCACCTATTGTTGGCGGACCTCGTATATCATGCTGTTTTTTCCAGTGCAAACCATTATATGGTTTGAAGAGAAGTGATGGTGTCCCGATCGAAT
Source organism: Papaver armeniacum (assembly GCA_023531295.1). Lineage (NCBI taxonomy): Eukaryota > Viridiplantae > Streptophyta > Magnoliopsida > Ranunculales > Papaveraceae > Papaver > Papaver armeniacum. The sequence continues at coordinate 224,455 of JAJJWW010009486.1, forward strand.
GTATCCCGTCTTCAAACCTTCAGCGTTGATGTTTGCTGGTGGTTCTGCATCTTCGGCACCAATAAATCTTTCCAAATCAGACACCGGTCAATAACGAAGAACATATTCCAGAAATGAAACGGGGTATCTTCTTTACGTTTTATCGGGAAAATCCGGTTCAACAAAGAGAACTGGAAAAAGTTTTTTAGAAAGGTAATCTTGTTCAACAATCAAATACTGTATATTATGTGTCACCTTGTATATCCTAGTCACCAAATTAATTAGTTCACTTCACATTGCAGATCGTTTGGTGATGGATGCATCCAGAAAGTCACAATGCAGCAAGTTCCCGAAAATGAGAAGCCACTGTGGGCATCGGTTGTTTTCTCCTCTGAGATCCCGGTCCTTGCAATCATGCAAGGCAGAGAAACCGCACCTATGAGCATAAATGGGAAAGTTTGGGTTGGGAAAGAATGGATGTGATCCAAGAGAGGGAAACTAGATTCTGCAGGGATGCATTTCGAGGATCAACAATACAATTGTTTTTGTATGTTTGTGTTTTTCCTTGGCTGTTCTTGGCAACAATCATGACTAGCAGCACACTTTCAGTGTGCTTTATTCATTGGATGACCTAAAATCATGAGTCCATATATCAATAATAATAAAAAAAATATCGTAGATATTTTGTCCTCTTTTCTCATCTATATATATGTCAGTTTTATTCTGAAGTCTCAAGTTCACTAGAAGAAAGTTTTGGCTGGCAAAGAATGGTTATAATCCAAGAGAGGGGATTCACTAGATTATCTACAACGATTTGGATACACAGATGTATTTCAAAGATCAAAACAATATAATGCTTCTTCAGTGTTTTTCTTTGGTTTCGCTATTTGTTTGAGTTTAGATTTGTTTGGGTAGTTCTCGTTACAATCATATAATCCAAGTTGGGGATGCTATACAGTAGTTGGCAGAACACTTTCAGTTCATTTATCGGATGAACCTAAATTAATCATTTCATATATCAATCT
>JAJJWW010009487.1:600000-752500 GCA_023531295.1 Papaver armeniacum
TTGCTCCGTTTATCACAATGTAGTAGTTTTTATAGTATGAGTACATAACATGTATGTTCAAAGTACCAAATTGGGGAGATTCATTGGATAATCATATGCATCCTCTCGTATCATTCTCTATCTCTTAAAATTCTGATCCATTGCATGGTCTAATTACATCAAAGTCAAGGTCATATAGAGTTTTTATTGAAATCAGATACTTACAGACTTTTGTTTTTCTGGGAATCGATTTCCAATAAAAGGTTCCATACATATGAACCTAGTTTAAGATAAACCCTAGATATAACATAAAGTCCAGAGAGAATTTTGCAGCAGGAATTTTACTAATGATATACTCCCTCCATTCCAATTTACTTGTTCTTTTAGGGTTTCTTTTGTGTTCCAAATTAGATGATAATTTTAGTATTTTTTCCAATTCTCACTAATTTACCCCTACTTTGGAATCACACCAGAGAATTAATACTCATCGAAATCAACACTAAAAATTACTTTAGTTTTTAAATATACCCCATGGAGGATATATACTCAATGTTGGAATATTTGGTAGTACATCCCAAGTAAATTGTTAGGGGATTGATAACTTTCCTAGAATCTAGAAACGCAAAACTAGGCTATTTCACTCTTTAAGTATGAATTAATATGGGTATTATTTGAAATATTTTACTCTCTCTGATATTTCATAATCTCCGTGAAAAATTCTACAACGTCAAGTAAATCGGAACGGAGGGAGTAGTATGGAGTTTTGAAGCGGGAGTTTTGCTTAAGAGTATTTTTGTTTTATTTTGAGTATTTAGGCAAAATGGGGTAGTTTGAATTATTGGAGTTCATGGTTCCTCTTGCTTCGAATATTGTGTCACCAATTTTTCTTCATCAAGAAAACAAAAAGAAAAATAAAATAAAAATTGGCAACGCATCGAAGGTAATATAGAATTGTTGTAGAAATGGAGACTTTGATTTTTGTTTCTCTGGGGATCGATTTCAAGCACAAGGTTCTATCCATATGAACCTAGTTTAATACAACCCACTACCATCAAAGAAAAAAGACAAGGAAAAAAAAAAGTACATCCTTACAACATAAATTTTAGAAAATGGGGCAGCTGGAGTTGTGCTAATGATATTTAGGCAAGGAAAAATGGGGTAGTTTGAACGACTAAAGTTCATGGTTCATCTTGCTTGAGAGTAATGTGTCACCAGTCTTCCTAGGTCAACTAAACATTTCTTGGCAACGCGATACATATATATATTTTGTCGGCTGCATGGAACATGTACGGCTTTGTTTTAGGTCATGAATTTTTGGTCATAATGCATATAGACAGCATCGGGATCCTAATCATTGGGATTTTACCTTTATGTTCATCTGGTTTCACGAGTTTTAAACACGTCTCATTATAAATGCACTCTTTTTTTTCTTCTCCCTGAAGCTGTTTTATCTTTTTGGACAGAGTACCAGCAACTGTTTGGAGTTTCCCTTGCAAAGAGTCGGGTACGAAGGAACCAGAAAAAAAGAAACAGAATCACACCATACTTTCTTATTATCTCCTACCCATAATTCATAGATAAATCCGCCACCAACTAACCACCTACCAAACCATTTTGTCACTGAAGAAATCATACGAAACAGAATCCAACATATCCCTTGTTTAGTCACATGCTAAACTCAGTACTCACTTTTGTATCATGAGTACGCACATTCGAGTAATGTCTCACTAATTTTCCTCGGTCAGCAAAACATATTTTTGGCAATGCGACATATTTTAAGCTACATAGCTTAGCATACACATATGTCATGCTACATCGCTTTTCAAGTCAATTGTTGCCCCCAACCCGTATTCCAAAGCGCAATTTTAGAGTTCCACGAATGCGTGGCAGATGTAGGGCTTGTTTTTTGGTCATGCTGCATACCAGACAGCACTAAGGCATGAATTCTAGGGATGTTGTCCTAAGAGATCCGTCAATGCTCTCCAAACCTACATACAATACAGGAATTGTTTGGAGTTTCCCTTGCAGAGAGTCGGATATGAAGGAATCAGAAAAAGAAACAGAATTACCTAACCAAAACCCATACTTCTTTTTCTCTCCTCCATAGATAAATCCGACACCACCAACTAACCACCATTACCAGTTTACCACACAATTTTATCAGATCGGAAGGAATCATAAAAAACAGAATCCCACACCTCCCTTGTCTACTCGTATATTGAATTATAGCTAATACTCATTTTTGTGTCATGGTAGACCATGGATCTTTACTCTCATGGTTCCCTTACATCTTCGTCCCTTTCTTCACCTTCCTCTTGTTCTTCTGTAAGAAGTCTTCATCATCTTCAATTTCTATATTGCCAAAATCATACCCATTAACCGGTTCTTCTTTCTCCCTTCTTGCAAATAGTGACTGGTATAATCAATGGGTTGCGGAGGTTCTTATTGTTTGCCCGACTAACACCTATGTGCTTCGCATCCTCGGTGCTTCTATTGTAACCACTGCCTATCCTGAAAATGTTAAACACATTCTCAAGTCTCACTTCTCTAACTACCCAAAAGGTGGAGAGTAATGAGAAACATCCATAGTGATTTTCTAGGCAATGGGATTTTCAATGCAGATGGTGATAGCTGGAAGTTTCAAAGAAAAATATCAAGTCATGAATTCAATACCACGTCTCTTCGTAAGTTCATCGAAGAAGTTGTTAAGATAGAGATATTCCACCGATTGATTCCCATTCTCTCAATGACTGCTGAAAAGAATTCTGAGATAGATCTTGAAGATATCCTCCAAAGGTTTGCTTTTGACAATATTTGCAAGATCTCGTTCGGGTATGATCCAAATTACCTTTCAATATCACTGGAAAAAACAGAATTTTCAGTTGCATTCGAAGATGCTACCAGGATAATGAGTCAACGTATCGGTCATATTATCTATTTAGTTTGGAAACTTAAACAAGAGACCGCAACAATCCGGGAATCTGCAAGAAAAATTGTAAGGCAAAAGAAACACGAACAGAAGGAGAAATCTTCTCTAGATACTACTGATCTCCTATCAAGGTTTGTTAAAGACGATGATTTAGATGAAGATTTCGTGATTGACATTGTCATAAGTTTCATTTTAGCAAGTCAAGATACTACTTCAGCGACCTTGACATGGTTTTTCTGGTTGGTTTCGTGCAATCCCCGAGTAAAGAATGAAATACTGAAGGAGATAAACCAAACACCTGAAGAACCTAGCTAGTTATGACGATGTCAAGGACATGGTTTACATCCATGCTTCACTTTGTGAGAGCATGAGGTTGTACCCACCAGTCCCGCTCGACAGTAAAGAAGCAGCAAGTGATGACATTTTACCCGATGGAACGATTATTAAGAAGGGAATGAGAGTCTCATTTTCTATTTATGCAATGGGTAGGATGGAACATGTGTGGGGTTCAGAGTGCAATGAATTTAAGCCAGATAGATGGTTAGAAAAAGAAAATGTTACAGGAAAATTAAGCTTCATGGGCAAGGATCCTTATACGTATCCGGCATTTCAAGCAGGTCCAAGGATCTGCTTGGGTAAAGAAATGGCATTCTTACAAATGAAGATGGTAGCAGTAGAAGTTTTACGCCGCTTTCACGGGGTTCCAATTGCAAACAAGAATGATGCTGCACCAGTGTATGTTTCGTATCTGACTTCAAAAATGAAAGGTGGCTTCCCTGTTTAAGATTGAAAAGAGGCCACATAGGTCCACTACTAAGTGTGACTTCGTTAAGAAATAATGTAATAAGAACTAATGGCAGAACTCTCTTCTCTATGGTATTTAGAATTGGGTTTAAGTCCTACAAAGGTCATTTTTATGCTAAGTTGGTATATTATTCGATACTACTTCCGTTTGATAAAAAGTGTCTTCGGTTTTTCATTTCTTCCTGAGCGCTAACTAGTTTGCTATGGTGTTTCTTTGAAGTTCTAACATTGCTTACACAATTCCAGTTTACCTTTCTACCTGTATCCTACTAGTAAACCCTACCTCTAACTTCTTCATTAATTAACCTACACTATTTTCCCATTCCTAGTTTCTCTAACACTGCTCACACCACTCTATTGTGCAGTGGGTGAGGACACAATTTCTGTTTGTATGACTAATGGTGATGCCATAACCATGTAAGATTCCATATTCATTAATTTGGTCCTGCTCATCAAAAGTTATGAAAGAAACTTGAAAGCGATCTATAATGTCAACATAATATAGACATTTTCCTTCATTTTGTTGCTATATGTATATGAACTTGTAAATAATTTTCGTTGTGCTGATTGCTCTGAGTTAGTTTTCGAATTGTGGATATTGTGGTTCTCAAAGTTTTGCTTGAAGAATTTATTATGAACTGAAGTTACTGAACTCAACATCCAAAAGAGTCCTGTAAGACTCGGCTGTTTCATAGGTACATCACTCACGACTCATACTCTGTCGGTTTTCAGTTTTATTCCTAAACGTATTTATTAGTACCCAAGGATCAGATACCAGTTGCCATCATATATAAACTGGATTTAATCTGTATTATTACTTATTATGATTCCCTAAAACGTTATTAACCGGATTACTTGATGATCAGGAACCGTATATAGCTCGTAAGGCTTTGACGTCATGTTCTTGCACTTGCCTCTTAGTGCTTCCAGGTTGGAACACAGGGTACATGATTGCGTTTGGTTCAAAAAGATGTTCTAGCCCTAATAAATGTCCAATTTCATGTGCAGCAACAGATTCTAAGTCCATTGTGTCTGATTCTGGATGGGTACTCCATTTATCTCCTGCGTCCAAGTAAAACCTTCCATCATTTGGTGGAAATGCATGAGCGACTACTCCCATTTGACCATCAAATGTAGATCCATCACCAAGATCACCTTTGTGGAACCCAATAACCATGTCAGCACCTACATCTTCATTGGTCTCCTCAGTGAACTTGAAGTTACTCACAGCTTCCCATTTCGCAAAAGCTTGTGAAATAGCATATTTCAGGGTTTGGTTGTCTACTGTGTCTGAGATATTACTATTAGAGCTAAATCGATAAGTGAGGTGAGCGCTTGACCATTTTCCTGGGGTCCTAGCTGCAGGTTCATCTTGCTTCTTCTTCCCCATTCCGGATTCCATGAAAGTTGGAGCGTCGACAACGTCTGCTCTTCCACATCGAGGCATCATCATTTGTTTCACTGTTTCGGCGTCTAAACTCCCAGTGGCATCTATACCGTAATTCAGTTGATAAGTTTTGATTTCATACTGTAAGACCTCATCAAACTCGTCATCGTATGCATGAACAGCACTAGGATTCACATCATTCAAGTATCCAAATCTTTTAAGATATTTCTTAACATTATGCAAACCTGGTGCGGTCTGACCAATGTGAGCTCCTTTGAAATCTTGAAGAAACTCGAATGGCTCAGCAGATAGAGTTGGGTTTGGGATATTGGCTAACAAGATGAGAAGAACAAATGGTACAAATTGAAAATATCGAACAGCTTTGGTGGTCTGCATTGTGTTTACCAAAAAGTTTTTTTTTTTGTTTTTGTGCTGTATTCGAATCCTATCTCAACTATTTATAGAGAGGTATAGATGATGCACTTATGAATTTCCCTACCCCGGAGATATAATGGATCGCAGAGAGTGGTCCTTTGCATAAGGTGGATGTGACAAGTTCACCAAATTAATTAATTAAGCATCTAACTATCGAACCTAACACTTAATGATGCATATAGCTACTCAAAATCTGATCCTTAAATGGTTGAAAAGACACATACATCTACCAATTAAATTCATTTCAAGCTGTAGTTTCTTCATTACAAGAGTAAATATAGTTGTTAACAAGTTGGTATCATACCTTCATTTTCATCATCAACCTATCTTTACTAATTGCACATGCACTTCATAAATATAGATGAGTTTTTTTCCTACGAATCTCTCAATCGCCTCTTCTGGTTTTTAGATCTAAACTGTAAAGAAGATGACGATAATAAAAAAAGAGAATTAGGGAAGATACTGATAATAAGACTTAATAATAGCAAACTGCGTAAATAAGTTAATGGACGGAGGTTGACGGACGTCAAATTACACTAACAGTTTGACCAGTTGACTTCGTTGACTAACGGGTCAACGACCCAAACTCTAAAACCGACAAACTTGAGATCCAAAATCAAAGACATACCAAAACTTACGACCCAAACACTAATTAACTCATAAATTAATATGTTAACAAGTTTGTTTCTAAACTCGAATCCTTGCAAAAAAATACAACCAAGCGGGTCCTCTTAAAGATTTTTTTTCTGGTTTCTTTGGTCAACATGTTTCTGTCTATTAGCACCAAATGTTGATCGGGGGATTATTATCTTATGCAAACATTACCGAAAACTATTTCAAAAGGTAAGCACAATCCGCAATTAAAAGATAACCGATCAGTCGGATATGCAGAAAGTAATCTAGGCAAGCTACACGTTCAAAAAACTCCCTACAACGACTTCAAATATCCAAAAGATAGTGGTGATGTAGCTTCAATTCAGAAGAACCCAACAACGAATAACAACAAACCCCAACACTAAAAGAGTTTCTAAATATTCTTACAGAAACCCCAAAGGTTCAGAACATCCCGACGAAAAACCTGTAGTCCTAGAAGATCCTAACAACAAACCCGTTGTTCCACAATGTCCCAAGAACACGCTCATGACACCTCGAATGGCTAACCACCATGTTCCGACACAACAGAGGTTCCCGTCGAACCCCAATGCCCAAATAAAGTAACCGTAGTTCCAGAAACTCCAGACAAACCAGCATGTCACGAAACTCCGATTAAATCGACACAGTTCCAAATAAATTAGTTTTATAAGCTCCCATGAACCTATTATAATTAAATTTAACAATATCTCATTTAGCTTACGCTCCTCTACTACTAGCCCCCGATATCAGAAAAATATTGTGATCCGTTTGCTCGTAACTGGATTATTCCACTCAATAAAGCTTTACTTAGTTCCATTTAAATACCACCTCTCAATCTAACTCCTTTATAATCCCAACTCATATGGGCCCACACGTTGAATGGTGAGCGTCACCGTTCAACGAGAGAATAGTTTACACAACCGCTGAGAGAAGAGTTTTCATGAGGGCCACAAATCGCTGAGAAAACAGATTTCACGAGGGAAGAGTTCTCACGTTAAACCTGGAGAGGACACTTGGCGATATTCTATTGGTAAAGGGGCTATAACTTTCAAAACACACTATTTCAAATCCCGTTAGCATTAACCTAGATCACATGAGATATTTCAATCGGTGAGATAACAATCATCCTTACAGAAATCTTACAATTCCATGCTAAAAAGTTTGATATTTTAAATCCTGTTAGCATTAACCTAAATCACATAAGATCTTTCAATCGGTGAGGTAACGATCATCCTTACAGAAATCTTACATGACCCTGCTAAAAGGTTTGATTTACCTAAACCTTCTGTGTATGAAATCATGGATCTTCATCATCAAATACCAGGCTTAAGCAAAGATGTTAGCAGACTTGCTAGGAAGCTACCCCTATCACTTTTTCTCCATGAGGCTTTCTATGTGCAGTTGCGAGCACACATACTACAACAAAGTATTCTTATACCCGTGCCACAACAAAGTATAAGCCAAGAGGAAAGAAGCCAAGCAAAAATTGATACTCATATCAATATAGCAAATGCCGCTAGCCAATGTCAGGCTTATTTCTTTATGAAATAACAATATCATAAATTTTTCTACCATCACTAATGCGTCATTTCTATTACAACAGGCGTCAAGACGGATGCCAGAAAGGCTAGGCTAGCTATTTTATAGTAGAAGATATTTTACCAGAAACAAATGCAGTTACCAATGGTAACCCTAAAACCAAACCATAATGTTTGATGAAAAATATAAAAGTAAACTTGCAAGGAGTCTCATACTTTCTGTTTTACTAAACAAGAGATTTTATGTGCAGATGAGATGTTACAGGCTTCACACAAGCAATGACATGCTTCAAGTCCAGAGAACAATACTTCGAAACAAAATTCAAAAGCTTGCTAGATGTTACAGGCTTCACTCAATACCTGGCAGATTGCGATTTGATTGAGCTTAAGTTTCAAGAAGATGGTATCTGCTAGGTCGGTCACGTTTTATATTAGGATTCAATTCCTGTTTCTCAATAATCTCATCCCATACTTTACATTGGAGTTCTTTTTAATTCAAAATCGCCAATGATTTTATAAAATATGACTTGAATAGATTCATGAATATTTAGGGTTACAATTTCTTATGCTTTATTAATGTTGTCAATGATATGGAGCCCTTTTGATTGCTCTCTGGATCATGTCTTCTAGGTATATATGCATGGGTCTATATCATATGCAATTATGTGTGCGCAGGTGGTTTTATAAATTTTGTGACCATGTATTGTATGATCATGTAAGATTAAGAATGGGGAGTAGTAGTACAATTGAGAATTATACGAGTTCAAAGAAGAAACGTAATGAAACAAGGAACGAGAATGGGAGCACGGCGAAGCCGCGCGACATCAAATGAAAATTATATAGGGACAGGGTGAGGCGAACCCGAGCCATACCAAATAAAAAATTCTAAGGGAAGGGGCAAGGCGAAGCTGAGCCGCACCAAATAAAAATTCCTAAGCATGCATCGTGACTGGGAGAGGCGAAGCCGAGCCACACCAAATCAAAAATCTCAAGCATGCATTGTGACAGGGCGAGGCGTAGCCGAGCCATACCAAATCAAGGATCCTTAGCATGCAACGGGAAGGGGCGAAGCCGAGCCATACCAAATCAAAAATGGATAAGGACGGGTCGAGGCGAAGCCGAGGCACACCAAATTAAAAATCCTAAGCATGCATCGGGAGGGGGTGAGGAAAATCCGAGCGACAACAAATCAAAAATCCTAAGCATGCATTGGGACTGGGCAAGACGAAATCGGGACACACCAAATCAAAAATCCTAAACCGAATCACACCAAATCAGAAATCTTAAGCATGCTGTGGGACAGGGAGAGGCGAAGCCGATCCAAGCATGCAATGGGACGGGGCGAGGCGAAGCCGAGCCAAGCATGCAATGGGCGAAGCCGATCCAAACCAAATACAAAATCCTAAATAACAGGGAGGGCGAAGCCCCGCGACACCAAATAAAAATGCACGACGGGGCGAGGCGAAGCCACATCTCACCAAACCAAAATTAAGGTTAAAAGTAAAAAAAAACGATCGTATATGGTTTCTGGGACCGCTCGATGCGTAGCACAGGCACAAAATCTAGTAACTATTCGTTACTGTAATTGTCTCAATGGTTTTTATACTATTCTGTTCGGTGGTAATCGGTCTTGTTTGAAGGATATGTTCAATTGGAATTGTGTTTTTATACACATCTAATAGATTTACGCTAGTTCCATTAGGAAAAAAAAATATCGTATGCATCTCATAAAGCTCCAACTGTAGGGGAGAAATATCACACGAAGCTAACCCATAGTCTCGCATCCACTGAAGACAACCATTAGCACGAAGAAGAAAGGATTTTGGCAAAGTGCAAATGTGCGATAACAAAGAAGACACATGAAGAGGAGCCGCACGACTAATACAAGGCAACATATATCAAGATAAGGACGAAATAGCTATGCGAGAAGACAGTGACATCTTCCCGGAGCCTGGCGAATGAGACAAACTGAAAAAAGATCAGCACAGAGATTTTGCATGTGATCATCAATTGTATTCTACTGATGTATTTTCCTATATAAGGATTCATATAATTAAGAGAGAGGAAGATTGCTAGAAGATGATTCAGTCAAGTAAAAGAATCAATAACACTCAAAGAGAAAAGAGAGAAACCATTAAAAGTTCATTTCAAGCTTTGTTCCTTCACTGCTAGACAATCAATATCTTTGTAATCGTTGTAAGAACTTCATATATTCAGTACAAATTGCTTGAGAAAGATCATACTAGCTTCAAGTGGTGTATAATCTCATTAATTCCAATGTTGATCCTCATGAATTAGGTTTTTTGTTATTACCATCTCATCGGGTGTAGCTATCGGATTTTCGGTAGTTACATTTTGGCGCTAGAAACAGGGAGGATTCATCCTCACCTGCTAGTATTCAGCTAGAAATCATTGTTCACCTAAGTTGATTTGATTATCTCATTACCACCATCTCTCTGTCCGTCATCGGAAGTTGTTTGTCAACTGTTTGAGTCATCATTGCTCTAGAAATCCACCTCTCCCCTTCTTAAAGCATCAATAAAATGTCACCATGATCTCCCATCATATAGTTGCGATAGACACAGTTCCCTTATTTTGAATTAGGAAATCTCCAAAATTACCTGTCGTCCCAAACGCCCGAAACCCAAATCATGCAAAGAGACACCACTAATAATGGGGAAAAACTAGCAACTGTCAAAGAAGACTCTCACTATTGGACGGAATAGGTCAGACCATACGATCTAGAAAGACCAATGTTAGATATTGGTACCAATGAAAAGAGGGGAGAAAGCCAGTTTTACCGTCAAAATCAAAATATGGAAGTCCTCGCTCTCCGGCGCGAGTATGAGGCAAGGTTCGCAAAATAGAAGAAGACAGAGAAGATGTTAATAACAGAACGAATCAATCTTTCTCAAGCACATGGGCGACTAATGATAGAAAACTGTTAGCTCGGTCGAACTCGCATGCATTGCTATCTCAAGCATGTTTGTCAATGTTAGTGATCAAAACTATAAGTCTTGATTTCTCGTCTACTATAGCTAAGGTCTCGGACTAGGATAGAAAGTGTAGTTGAGCTCAATAATTCCATGGCAATCATCATACAAGACGAAGGACTACTCAAGGAACCGGTGGAACTTCATCGACTAAAAGGTATGTGGAGACTTGAACTTATCTATCTCTCAAAAGTTTATTTATCTCCTATCTTGAGACAAAAGTCGTTTTGCTGTATAGACTAAGATTATACACATTTGGTATTTTGAGCCGAGTTTAACTCTCCTATCTATTTCTCAAAATATATGTTCGTAAGATTTCGCTTTAGCCGAATTCATCTTTACCTAGTGACGAAAGTCATGTTATGTTTTAATCACTTTGAAAATTTCTGTGAAGAAAAATGGATTGTGAATAACAACTATATAATGTCCTCTGATAATGTTTCAATGATTGAAATGAGAATTTAGATTACATAACCATTGGTAGGATATAAGCATTGTTGTGGAAACACATATATGTATAAGTCCTTATTCCTTGAATCAAAGTTTGCGAACTTTGTTGATCAATAGAACCGGAATGGTGGCGTGATCCAAGTCCGCGAACTAGCGGAAGTTCTCGACTCGAGAATTTTTGCTGGAGTTTGTGAACTCCTTCTATGAACTTAAGTCCGCTAACTTGAGTTGGTTATATCTAAAAACGATTGTTCTTGAACTCATGTTTAAATAAACTAAGGAATGCTTTTGCAAACCGTGGCTATAAATTTCATGAACCTATTCTAGTGAATCAAATCGTTTTTTCTTTGATTGTGTCTTGTGTAGTTACATAAATATCTAAGCAATTGAAAAACTCTATAACTAGTTCATTTAAGTCATTTGGACTAGTTATGGTGAAGAAGAATATGGTTGATATGAAATTGCTCATATGGCTAACCATTTGGTTAACTACTGTTGAACCAACAAATGTACATGTTTTGGGTACGGTTACACAAGCCTAGAAACGTGCATTTCATTTGTGTATAACAAGCTAAGTTTTCGATCTAACGGTTGAGAAATATTAGCTTGAATCTAATCAGGTTTTCATCTAACGGTGAATATGAATGCTTTGTTACCAAGCTAACATTGATTGCAAGCCCTTATTTGAAAGACTATATAAGGGAGAACACTAGCAACTGGGAAACCTAATTCCCACACCTTACGTATGATACTATTTGTATAAGCTAGAGTCGATTCTCGCTTTAATCTTGGGTTTTCTTCTCTAAACCAGGTTAACGACTTAAAGACTTCATTGGGATTTTGAAGCCGAGACCGATACTAGTTTCTCGTAGTTGTGTGATACGATCTTGTTGTTTCTATCGCAATGCAGTATAATTGTAATAATTGGATTGAGATTTCTATCTCCGATAGGAAAGATAAAAAGTAATCACAAACATCTTCATCTCATCGTTTGTGATTCCGCAATATCTTTTTTCGCTGCGTCGATTAAGATTATTTTGAGGTAATTGATAATACTAGGTTGTTCTTCGGGAATATAAGTCCGGGTTATCGATTGGTTCCTGTTCACCTTGATTTATCAAAAGACGGAACAAAACTCGTAGGTATAGTCGTTGGAGACGGGTTTATCTATTACCGTAGACTTTTCTGTGTGATATAGATTTGTTTATTAAAGTCTTTGACTTTGGATCGTAGTAACTCTTAGTTGTGGGTGAGATCAGCTAAGGGAATCAAGTACGTAGAATCCCGTTGGTATCAGAGACATAGGAGCATAACTGTACCTTGGATCAATGTGAGATTGGTTGGGGTTCAACTACAGTCCAAACCGAAGTTAATTTGGAGTAGGCTAGTGTCTGTAGCGGCTTAATACAGTGTGTGTTCAATATGGACTAGGTCCCTGGGTTTTTCTGCATTTGCGGTTTCCTCGTTAACAAAATTCTGGTGTATGTGTTATTTCTTTTGCGTATTATATTTTGTTATATAATTGAAATATCACAGGTTGTGCGTTGTTCAATCAATTAGAATATCCGACCTTTTGGTGGTTGATTTAAATTGATTTACACTTGGATATTGGTCTTTGGTACCATCCAAGTTATCTCTCTAGTATTTGATAAAGACTCGCTGATTTCTATTTTCTTGAGTATATATCAAATCGAGAGATTGAGATATAAACTATTTGATATACTTTTTATCTAGATTGAGTCTGAATATCTAGTTGATTCTCTAGAAAGTATATTGGAGTTTGTCCATACAGATTGCTAAGCGAAATATTGGGTGTGGTTGTTGTACCCCCGCTTTTTCAAAAACCATAACTTAAAACTAAAGGTGCGAAAATACGAATTGGTAATAGAATACGGAGAAAATTACAAAAGATCTTGTAGAGAAAGATACGTCGAAAGAGACGAGAAGTCAAAAGAGATAGACTAACAACTGTGGATCGAAGTGTACCAACACGAGCGAAAGGGAAAAAAGATGAGAAGAAGGGCCTTATATCAGAATGAACAAGATGCAAAGATAGCTCAACACAGAATTCACATCGCAACCATAAAGTGGAGGAACCAAGGGGCTGGAAATATGACACAAACTACTTCCACGACAAGATAAATTGAAGAATCACACAACGAAGCGCCAAGGCGAACCTACAAACGCGACAGTCGAAGTTTCCTTGCTGAAGGACAAGTCCCGTCCCAAATATAAGAAGATCGGGAAGATTTTCTACCACACACTACAAAAAATCCTATCAAAGGCAACTGAAATCTCGCAACTACTTCAAAAAATTAGTTGCTAAATGCTCTCGGAACTAGTCAAAGGCAACTAGTAGTTCCTATATACTTCGGCAACAAGTTGATCGCAACTATTATTTTTGTTAGTTTCTGAACACTTTAGAAACTATCATATGGCAACTACCTTAAATACGCTAGTAGCCTGATGTTTCCGGAACTAGGAAAACACAACTACTAGTTCCTATATACACCGGGAACAAGTTAGTCACAACTATTATTTTCATTAGTTCCCAAACATTTTAGCAACAACCATATGGCAACTTCATAAAATGCATTAGTAGCCTCAGAAATCAAAGCAACTAAGGTTTGACAATCAACCAATCGCCTAGTTTCTTAAGTTTCTGGAAACTAAAGCCAGCAACTGCAATTGCCAAAGGCTTGAGCACCCAAATAACACCAACTTAATAAGGTCTTTCAACGCCCAAAACTCAATTTGGAACTGTTTTGGAATCGGCCTGTCGAAAATTCAATTCAAAGCAAAGTTTGCTCCAATCACCAAGACGATAGAAAATCTAGTTATTTTTCATCTCAGGTCAAGGAACTTCCATCCATTTCTCATCGGATTAAAAATAAATATCCCCCTTCATATTCTTTTGCATAGTTTCCATTCATTTCCTAATCCTATGAACTCGGGTCTGGCCTAAGAGAAGTAGAGAACCAGTAAAGGAGGAAAGAACAGTTTGATGAACTGGGAGAAATCTTAATCTGCCTTCTAGTTTATTTTGTCCCGTTTCTTCCAAAAGGAAAATAAAATTAAAAAAGACAAACAGACCTCAAAAGTGGTTATTGTTACATTTACAAACTTGAATTAACTCTTTAAACTCCAGACAGTTCATAAACTTCTTTTCTTTAAAGAATAGGAAAAATAACTGTGGCTACCAAAATTAATCAAGTGTGCAATTCCATCCAGCGGGTTCTGCTCACAGTTCAAAGAATTCTGCAAAGCAATATCGAACATCAATTTCAGGGAGAACAGTTTAAAGCAAAAAAAACACCTGGTAAATATGAGATTGTTACATGTTTATATTCCAATATTTCATTTAGATACGACTTATATCACGGCCAAAAACAAATGTTGTGGCCCAATTGACTGCCACATAAAATATATTCCTCAAACTTACGACACCGGTAAGATACGTTGACCGCCAAATGAACCAACTACTAAATCCTGCAATGGATACACCTTTTGCATCCTGAGAGAAACAAAAAGAATATTTGAATTACATGCATTATAACCATCAAGCTGAATAACTCATTTAGTTTTGAAGAGCTCATATACTGACCTTGCTTTTCCTTAGGTCTACAAGAGTTTTGTATCTCCCAACAGTAGCCATGCTCCCAATTGTCTATACACAAATGGTCCCCCGAGGTCCATGTCTTTAGCACTGTTTGCACACCCTCCACCATTCTTACCAATAGAAATTTTCCCTGCCTTTCTGCCACCTATTGTAAGAACATCCACAAAAGGTGAACCAAACATAGACTGACTGCAATCACCCAAAATTGATAAGTCAGAACACTAGTACAGTTTTGTTTGAAAAATTGGAATGTGAGCCGAAAAATCAACACAATCCAACAGGGTCCAACTACAAATGGTAATTGGTAAATCACCTTGCAGCCATGTGAAGAAAAAAAACAATATTTGCAAAACTACAAATGGTAATTGGTAAATTTTAAGATACAGAAGTACTTCCATAAGCAGAGTCACAGAATTAGAGCTGGGAGGGAAGGTCTCACCGAACACCTATTGCATTTTTCATCTAATCAATGAGAAAAACAGAAAATGGATTCATCATTTACAATTAACCTGAGCTAAAGCTGGAATACAGGTTTACCAGTACTTTCAAGAAACCCACAACAATCGCCAATCGAATACACATCCTACACTGATGGAACCCGTAGCCACTCATCCACTCCTATCCTGTAGTATAAACAGAAAGTTTTAAACCTTGAGAAACCAGCTAAAGGTAGTGAACAAGTGAGTATCATATTGTCGACTATAAAGACACAAACATACAATTAGATGTACCTTCCACCTGGTGATTTTGGAAATTCCGTAGCTGGTACAAATGATGAAGGACCGACACCTGTAGACCATACCAACAAACCATATGGGACCTCTGTGCCATCGTTAGGAATAATTTTTTGAGGTTGAACATCCTTGACGATTCCACGTACAAGACGAACTCCTGACTGAAAGAAAATATAGAATGTTTTTAAGAGCAAGGCAATATATTTCAAGTTAAATGTCTGTCTATGGCACAGAAAATACCGACTACCCCATCATATGTATACAGCTACAACATGATTAATGTGAAAAATATTACCGAATCCTGAACTCTAAATTGAAGCGTTAGGTCCCTTCAATTAAAAGGCTCAAATCAGTTATATCTCGGTTATAAATTCAGTAATTGAGATGGTGATATTATGAGAAAAACAATCAATCTCGTTCTTAACCTTGTATTTTCTGAAGCTAAACTCGGGAAATTCTTGTATGAACTTATGACCAACCAAGGGAATTCGCTGTCATTTCAGAAGCCTCCAGTGATCTGAATACACTTGAGCTTTTTAGGAGTAACACCTGTAAAAGTAACCACGCCATCAGGAAGTCATACAATGGTGAATGGTTAGACATATATACAATGGTGAATGGTTAGACATATATACTTAGGCTCTTGGTGTTCGAATTCTCATCCATTTTGCAATTTTATCATAAGATTCATAACTCAAGCAATCTGACTGTGTGGCCATCCTTGAGGATGGTAATTTGATAATAGCAGCAGCCTCTTCCTGTAATAATAATTCATGATTCATCGGACTTGTAAAAAACCAAAACAATGATGCTATAACTGCACCAGGTCACCCCTGATTTCAGTAAAATGTACAGCCATAATAAACAACATCAATTGATCAACCCATGTAGTGGCAGCCATAGAATTACAAATTCCGGAATTGATAAAATAACATTTCAAACCAATCAGAGAATTAATTACTCTTTTTACTGGGAGAGAAGAAGTAGCAGGGAATAACATTCCAATTTACTATCAAAACCTTTCTCAAATACAATTCAATCAGAAGAAGTTACAAAACAATTACAGATATGTTTGCCGTGTCTGCGAAACCTATAATAGAGCAAATTGCTGATGCACTAGATCATTATCAAACCTATACGATCGAATCTAAATCACCCAAGAAAACACCCAATGAAAACACGCCTTAATCATAAAACTTAAACCCACTACAAACAAAAATTGAGGAAAACTATTGTTCCAGTTATATGATTAATCAAAAAAGGGTGTCATAAATGAGTAAAGAGACAAAGCCAAAATATAGGAAGGGTGAACCATATTAATATCAAACTAGATTGTAGATCATAAATCTCTAGTTACCCACAGATATCATAGTCCAAACCAGAGCACCCTCTTCTTCACCACTATAACTACTGTTGAGAATGCAATCAATAACATTTGCAAGTGAGACAATATCTCAAACAGGTAATACATATCAAAATGATGACTAAGATTAGCTCAAACGAAGGGGAAAAGAAGGACAAAGAAAATTACCTCAAACTGGTGATTAATTTCAGCAGCTAATGGATATCAAAACATCCAAATCCTTGAAATGAACCAAAACCCATGCCTAATTCCAACAAAATAAAAACCGAATTAGAAATCAATATTTTTTCTTTAGATCAACACAAGACTCGAATAGATTTCTGAGAAACTAATGTGAATAAAGAAACATGAAAAACAAAGATGTAACTCAATTTTACCTTTGAGTAAGGGAAGCCTATATCACCACCTTTCTGAACGGTACTGCAAAAAACCCACTTCTATAACAGAAGCAAACCCATCTTTAATTCCAATAAGAGAAAGATCTGTTGGAGAAAATGTTGCAAGATTCCGACAAGAACAGCTTTCAATCTTCATGAGTTCAGCTTGCTTCCTTAGCAATTTTTATTGAATGTTTTTTTTTAATCAATCAAGTGTCAACATTAACTGCACAAAATCGAAAAAAAACCCAAATTAAGTGAAACCGCTCAAGAATCCCCAAAATCAAACGCCCATATTTGTAAAACCCTGGATTTGACAGGGAAAGATTTAAACAAAAAAAAAAAAAAATCTGATCAATATATAGCATCGACAGCGAATTTTTCGAAAAATACAAAGAGAAATCACAACAAACCTCAAACTTTAACAGCCACTTCATTCCCTTTCTCACACAAGTCCAACAGAAACTCGTGGTTTAAAGTTAATTTTAACCTTAATTCTCCCTTGGTGAAAATGTATGATTAACTGATTTGGATTTGGTCAATTTCTGAGTTTCTTTTAAACTGAGATGTTAGGGATCTGAGTTTCAATTTTGGAAACAAGTTTTGCTTTTTGTTTTAGTTTCTGAGAGATAGGTGAGAGACGATAAAGAAAGAGAAAGAGGTGAGATATAAGCTGTGAAAAGATTTCCAAACGAGAATTCTAGAAGTTCACCTAAATTTTAGATTTCACCCAGAAAAAAAAGGGCGCCATCATTCCCGCCAAATCAATTGCCCCAAGATGTTTTCCCGCCACATCAAAGGTGCGGTGGAATTATTTTTTGCCAACGTTGGATAAGGTGGCAATCCTTGTTGCTTTTGTGTTTTTAGTAGATAGCCGTAGGATTGAAAACTCTAATTTTCTATTGGTTGGATATATATCATGTGGATCATATATTTTTGAGCTTTGTTGTGGTGTCTTGTGTGTGGTCCGAAATTTATATTGCTAATTGCGTTCTTAATTATACTGCGTATGGATAGATAACAAGAAATTGGTGGATAACGAGTGAAATTGAGCGAGTTTGAGGAAACATTGGAGAAACCGATACAATCCTCGTAATTCAAAAATAGATTTTAGAGAAATGTTTGATTTCTAATGGTAAATTTCGTTCATTGTCGATTAATTCTCTCAAACTCCAAATTATTATTACCGAAATAATTTTCAGTATTTTGAACGGGTGTTCAGTCTCTAACGTCTGGATCTCGTTCATTATAGTTCATTCTCAAAAATTTAATCTTTATAATGCATAAAGATAATCCTCAATTCGTTCTGAATCAGAATTATAATCGTTAAACACAAATGTTATAATCTTTTTCATCATGATTTTGGTGTCGGAAGTTGTGTAGATTAAACATGACCAAAATTACGAATAAAATTGGTGGACAAATGGGTAATTTGATTACAAATAATACTAAACACGTTAACCATGTAAAATTGGTAGACAAATGGGTAAAATCTAAAGAACTTGATTCCTAGACAATCATTCGTGTTTTTAATTCACGTAAATTTAAAACGGTTATTTCTTAGTTTGGGCTGAAGTCTTACAAATTGGTGTTTCGAACTCAAAGTATTCTCGTGCATTACATTTGTTTTAGGGTTTAGAGAATTTGCTTAATCTAGCATCTGCTTACTCCACCGTTTTACTCTCTTTAACCAATAAAACGTTTTTTACCCACGAGCACTAGGTTAAAATGATAGATAACTGAAGAAAATAGATGCGATCCGTGAGAAATTAGTGGATAAAGATTCTTGTTTCTAACCTTCTATCTTTTAAAGCTAATCTTTGGGATTAGATGAAACTGAAACTGGGATTTTGATATATGAAGTTTTAGGTCACACAACTGACCAGAGTATCGAGTATGGTTATGCTAGGGGTCAATCGTGAGTTTGTCCATATCATGGGGTGGATAAGATCAATGTACCTCGAAAGGATGTTTTAGGAGTCTGTCATGAGGCCCAGGAGCAGAATGGACAATGTATCTTGATGTTCTAGGAATCATTCAAAGGCCCAGGTAAGACGAGCCATGGCCTAGAGTAGACATGACAAGTTGTATCTCGCGGCATGTAGTCGAAATCAGTATCTGATCTCAGATTGGGGCGAATGTCATACTTACCGTAGACAGTAAATCTCTGTTTGAGTCATTCGTGGATCTCTGATGAGTCTTTAGAGCCTACACGACCAACACGTGTCTTGCAGGGACGTGTGCAGGAATCGTGGCATCATGACTAGCGTGTCTCGCAGGGATGTATGATATATATCATGGATATAAGTGCCTTTTAGACCAAGGGATGAATCTCGTGAGAGTTGATTTTGATACATGATTGCATATTTCTGAAACCATAGCTGAAGCTATGGTTGAGTTTATCTGTTAGCAACTAGGACGCAGGTTAGGGTCGAACTTTTCTTTTAGCGATCAGGGTTGAAATCAAGGTTGAACTTCGGTCTTTTCGTAGCGAGAGCTGAAGTCAGGGATAATCTTATCTTTTAACAATGATAACTGCAAACAAGGTTGAACTTTTCTTATGGCGACGAGGGTTGTAGTCAGGGATGAACTTGACTTTTGACGACGAGGGCTGTAGTTAGGGATGAACTTGACTTTTGGCGATGAGGGCAGTAGTCAAGGCTGAACTTAACTTTTGGCAATGAGGGCTGTAGTTATAGGTGAACTTGACTTTTGGCGACAAGCGATCTGATCGAGGAAGAACTCCATCTTCTGCAACAAGGGTGTATTTCATCATTGAAATCTCCTTACGAGCCAAGGAAACTCCAGAATGACCGTTTTTGCCCTTTTTGCCCGACCTTTAGTAAAATGACCAGTTTGCCCCTGGTTCGATACTTGATGAAAATGACTTTTTCATCTAGTTATAAAATGACCTTTTTTCCCATGATATCAAAAAGTACCACTATACCCCTGGTCTCAAAATTTACATGAATTGATTGTTTTACACGTCCTCCAAATTTCCCCATCTACAAGGAGATTTTCCATGCTTCCTATAGGTGATACCAACACTAACGGGGCGGGTACCATTTCATATGAGAAAAAAAATATACATTACATTAATAAAAAAATACATTCCATCTTGTCCGACTGATCACCAAATGGAATCCACCGTAGCAATCCTGTGATGTTGGATATGATGACAGTTCAACTCTCTCTCAAAAGAAAAGAAAAAAAAAAGAGGTTAGAAATCTCCTTATGAGCCGAGGAAACTCCAGAATGACCGTTTCTGCCCTTTTTGCCCGACCTTTAGTAAAATGACTAGTTTGCCCCTGGTCCGATACTTGATGAAAATGACTTTTTCATGTATTTATAAAATGACCTTTTTTCCCATGATATCAAAAAGTACCATTATACCCCTGGTCTCAAAATTTACATGAATTGATTGTTTACAGTCCTCCAAATTTCACCATCTACAAGGAGATTTTCCATGCTTCCTATAGGTGATACCAACATTAACGGGGCGGGTACCATTTCATATAAGAAAAAAAATTTACATTACATCAACAAAAAAAAAAAAATCCCTCCGTCCCTATTATATAGGCGGAATATTGGATTTTCCTAGTCCCACTAGATAGGCGGAATTCTAATTCCAATGTGTTTTTTGACATATATACCCTTATTTATGTTGTATGGGAAATTGTATTGAGAATAAGACAAGGGGTATAGACAAGAAAAAACATGAAAATTTATGAAAACCATGCATTTTCTTATTTTAAGAGATTTCATCTTCTCCGCCTATATATTAGGGATGGAGGGAGTACATTCCATCATGTCCGACTGATCACCAAATGGAATCCGCCGTAGCAATCCTGTGATGTTGGATATGATGACAGTTCAACTCTCTCTTAAAAAAATAAAAATAAAAAAATAAATATTATATAGGCAAGAAATCCAATCCTTTCCTATACAACAAGTCCAAAAATTATTTTCATTCATTTACTTATTTTTATTATTTAAATTTCTTTTACAGTAAAAAGTGATACGGAATAAGCTATTGAATTTGACTCTTCACTCAATTTGTATATATATAGTGCAAAATAATGCCACGTCATAAAAAAGATTCAAAGTTGCACCATCTATATTTTTCTACATGGCCAGCAGAACCCTTGGGTATTTTTGGACCCCCTTACATGTTATGGACTACATGATCAACCAAAAAATAACAGCGTTGGAGTTAATACTCGTGTAGCCATGTAACACGTAAGTCGTAACCAAGAGATATGCACGTCATGAATGCACGCGTGAATTATCAGACCCTAGATACATCTGGAAAACCGTTCCTGATACGTTCTTGAACGTCCGATCTTTCTCGTGATTGGGAGTCTCATTTTACTCTTATATTATGCTCAAAAGAGAAAGAAAATCTTAACCCTAACCTTTTCACATTCTCTTCTTCGCCTCCCTTTCTCCCTCACCCTCTCTGCTATAAACCCAGAACATTACAATCTCCTTTTGTCTCTCTCTCTCTCTCTCTCTCTCTCCATCTGATCACTTTCTTTCAGTCAACAGTCATCACCATCACCATCACTACCACCCATTCTCCTTGTCTATGTGAATATAGCTCATTATAGTTAGACCTGTGAGAGAGAAGCAAGGTAACTTGTATTCTTCAATGCTGCAACTTTTTTTCATTATTTGTATTTTATGGGTTTTGAAGATCATTACTAAAAAATGACAATAGAAGAACTAATGATAAGAGGAAGTGGTGGTGGTATTGTTAATAGTGAAACTGAACAGAAAAATGATGTGTTTCTTCCAATAGTAATTCGTAATTAATTAGCTGTTGGTGGTGATTTCATTTGCATGAGGGTCTTAACAGTCTCTTTTAAGGAGATGTCGACACCACGGTACTTCTTCTTCTTCATTTGTCATTTTTTTTTACGTTATTTGATTTTAATCGAAACGATAGAAAAAATGTTAATATCAAAAAATTTAGATATAATTTATTTTTTATGCAGTAGATGTTTTTTTTTTTTTTTTTTTTTTTTTGCTTGACTTAGATTTTATTTTGTTAAAAAGGTTAGATTTCGATTATCAATTTCGCAGGGAGGAACGAGATCTGGAATTAGTGCTCCATCATATCTAAAATACGGACTGAATGATAATATTAGGTCGCAGCAGTATGAATATCTTAGTTGTTTTAGGCTTGTCCAGTGGTATTTTTAATTCGCAGCAGTTGGATCCATAGGTTTTCATGGATTGTATTTATTTTAAGAGATTGTGTATATATATTGTGAAAAATGAGATTGTAATTTTTGTACAGAGATGATTATGTAAATTGAATTTAATAATTATGAAGTTAATTTTCTGATTTAATTTGGTTCATATTTTTTTTTTCTCTGTATTAAACAACCCTTTAAACAACCTTTCAAACAACCGGAATATTCAGGCAACTCTGGTTTCTCTAACTTATGGCGATTGCTAGGTAACTACAAAAATCAACGACCATATTAATTGCGACATTAACTACTATATTAATTACAATATTACAATCCTATTAATCACGACATTAATTTCCATATTAATTACGATCTTGAATTCCAATATTAATTAAATTAAAATATTATTAACTACCATATTAATGACGACATTTATTACCATATTAATTATGATATTAATTACAGTATTATCCATTGGAAAAACGTGCCTGGCACCTGCAAAATGTTAATTGCCATCACAGTTCTGGAATGATTTGGGTACTATATGGCAACTAACAAACTAGTCGTTTAACAATTCGACAACTATTTGTCGACTGCAACATAGTTGCCTTAACCTACAACAATTATGGAATCACAATATTTGGCTGCTACCAAATTAATTGCTAAATAAATTCGCAACAACATTTTAGTGTAGTTGCCACATTATTTGACAACGACCTGACAACTACAAAAATGTAGTTGTTTGAAATTTTGGCAAGTAACTAACAACTCCAAAAACTAGTAGGCTTAATTTGTCGCACTTAACAAAGAACGTGTTTGGCTATTAAAATTTAAGTTGCCAAAAGTGCGCATAGCAACTAGTTGGTTTTGGTAGTTGCCATAACATTTTGAAACAACCCATACGGCAACTTAAACTCGGCAACTACCATTTGTTGCCTTTCTGTTTCGCAACTAAAATCTCATTTTAGGCAACTAAACTAGTATGGTTGCCAATACTCGGGTTTTTTGTAGTGACACATCGCTCATCACGCGAAGATAACAAGTATAGGGACGACAATAGGGGGAGCAAGATACTATTATAAACCCTCTACCTAAGGAGGCTGGGAATACGATTGCGCCATGTCAACTTAGTTCGCGTGGTCGTCCGATGGCATTTTAGCATGATCGCGTAAGAGGTGACCCTTAATCCCTAACGCGCGTCTCAATTGGGGCATCTTGGAAAAGTTATTTATTGGGGCGTAATGCCTCTGCACTGGAGGCCACTAAGGACGAACCACTCAGCGAAAATTTCTCCAGTAAGGGGTATCGAGACGTGCCAGTGGAGATAGTAGATGGCCTGGCATGGATTATGCACTTGGTCCAAAGAAACCCTACTTAGGGTGTGATCTCATGTCCAGTAGCCACATAGTAGAAAATGCATGAGGTCACGAAAACACTGGTTGTTGATACTGGATAGAAGGAGCGCAACTGAAATGTTTAGGGGTGACCTTCTTGAAAGGACAATTCAGGGGGAATATAAATGGATGGAACCCTCCACTAGGGAGCTTATTGTGTCAGAGACGGCAATGTATTGGGGCTTGTTACTCACGGGAGTATCCAAGGCATGGTATATTGTCACACATACAACATGAGGAGGTCAAAATACTAACACAGTTAAGGCGAGATCGATGGACAATAACTCGCAAGAGCACATGGAACTGAGATTTCGTCGCCCATTATTGAAGACCCTACCTAAGGCGACCATAAGTCCTTTAAGTTCTCTATGTAAGGGAAGGAAATAAGACCTTATTTAGAAGGCAATGAGACCACGAAATTTCATCAAAATCACATGAATAACAATGGAGCGCGAAAGAAAACTGGAGCATTAAAAAACCATGGTCATACTGAGGCAAGTAAAGTTTGTACCCAAAGAACGAACGAGCTCGAAATGGATGCGTCCTTGTCCAGCTAAGTATTAATAAAATTCAAAGCAAGTTTTAATATTTATATATGAGTATAATTGTTTAATAAGGACAATATATACCACAAACATCGTATTGTATAAAACTTTAGAGTCATACCTTAGCTCGCAAATAAGAAAACCTACAACCTAAAGGCAGTATTCATAAAGTCATAAGGTTACCAAACGACCTTTGCCCCAAAACCCTTGGCCCCACATGCCAAGCCAAAATCGCACCTAGCCCAAGCTATCCACGCCATGCGCCTATGGCAAACCCTTGGCCCCACATGCCAAGCCAAAACCGCACCTAGCCTAAGCTAGTCACGCCATGCGCCTATGGCAAACCCTTGGCCCCACATGCCAAGCCAAAAGCGCACCTAGCCACTACAAGAAAATTGGACTTTAGCGACTACTAGGATTCAGTTGGTACAGGGCCGTTTTGAGTGGCTGGAGCTCTATAACAGCCGATCTGGCAACGGATACGCTCTGTGGGTAAAGGCTTATTTGCTAAAGGTTTATACCAACGATTCTGTTGGAACAAATATCTTCCAACTTCAGTGAAGCGACTCAAGTTATGGTTGGCACAATTTTTCAGTAAGCACTAGTTGTCGTTGGTGAAATATATAACCCACAAAAATATCTGCTGTTAAAGACTTGTATATGGTTGGTAGATGTGGCCAATTATTAAATGATGTCAGTTGATAAAGTATTTAACCCACTGAATTTTAGTTGCTCTATGCGTTTGGCCTTGTGGGTAAAGGATTTTATCCGCTAAAATTTGGATGGTTAGAGTGTTCTATCCACGTAAATTTCGTTGGTTTTATGTGTTACCCGCTAAATATCTTGTCGCTTGGAAGTTGGTTGAGGGCTCTGGGCACTGAAATTTCAGCTGCTCAAGGAATCCAGATCTGAGAATAATCGATCGGTGAAGTTTTCCAATCACTTAATGTGTCATTTGGTGAAGATTTTTTGCCATCAAATGTTGAGTTGGTAGGTGCTTTAGTCGTTGTTGACCAAGGTCTTAAGCTAGTACAAATTGAGTGCTCAAGTGTTTTCTTTGTTACTAATTGAATGGCCTTCGAGGTGTTGGTAGAGTATTACTCAATAATAAAATAAAAACGAAAACAATCAGAATTTCTTTTATTCAGATGTTTGCTCTTATTCATTATTTTCAATCACTACAATTAGAACATATTTGAACAATGATAAATTACAAAGAATTTACACAAGTATCCAGCGAGTTAACCTTGCACCTGCACCTGAGTGATGTTTTAGGAATGGCCACCCAAAAGAGAAAGCAATTGATCTGCAGCCGCATCACACTTTCAGCTTTTGAACCAGGGGACTTCAAGTATGAACTGTTTGTCCTAGTTCATCTTCTTTAGACCTTCAACATCCATTTAATGACTGATCTTATGAGCCTATAATACCAAGTAACGAAGTATTATTACAACAGACTAAACAATTTGTTTTGTTCTCATAAAAATGCTTCTGAAAAATGCTGGGCCAAATGCTTACATCCATTTGGCCCCAAAAATCCACGGCCAAATGCTTTACGTTCCATGAAAAGATGAAGTTTAAGCATTTAATGCAGGATTGCTATGATTGTTTAAACAATAATGAAACCATAGTATTGAAAATATACTCAAAAGAAAATATTCAGACGCCACAAAATAAGATTTAGGTAATATCATATAGACTTTTAGTATTAAGCAGGAGAACTCGGATATTTAACTTAGCACTAGGATTCTTGTTGTCCAGAATATGCAACTAATAAAATAACATTGTTCAACCTCAAATCTTAAGTCATGAGAATTTAGACAACAATAAAAACCTCAATAGCTGGCCATGAGTAGCAAACACATATCCAGGGGGGGGGACAAGCAAAGCAGGGACAAAACACATAGCACTAGACTCTTTTAGAACAACGTCAAACGGCTTTTCATAGTAACCAAGTTATGCAAATCAAGTAAAGAAAACACTTGATGCTACTTTGAACAAGATTAAGTAACTACCATAGATACGTTTGGTAGGCACTCTCATTTACAAAATGATTACTTTCAAAAGATTGAACTGTGTACATGCATCATTAAAAATGATACACACACAACATTGCACCCTTTGGTTAAACTTCATTGACCAGGTGAACATTAATAAATTACAAATTCAGGATCAAATCGAATGTAATTTCAACCAGACACTGAAAATGTAACCAAAATTGTAAGGAGTTACCAGTAAATTACCGTCTTCATCTCAGATTGCTTGGCTTTGTTGCACACCCGTCTTTTCACTGCTTGACAAGCACTCTTGGCTGCTGATTCGGCTTTCTTCGTTGGAGCCGCCACACAAACCACAGATTTACGTGTTTCTCTCTAATTCCTTCAAATCTGAACTACCTGAAAAGGAAACAACAATGACAAATGAGTCGGTCTATTTGTCCCTTCCATTAACATACAAAAAAGGAAACATACATGAACTCAAGCAATTTCCCATAGGTGAAGCAACATGTTTATCCAAACCAACACCAACTGAAGAAGAAGTGGATACATGAAATAATCAAACAAACAGAAAGTAAGTAGGAATGAAAACCTATCCTCGCACCTTACCAAGCAGGTGAAAGGACCAAAGAGGTAACTACAGTTCAAATGACATCCAAGAATCCCTCGTCTAATACACTACATCAACAAATGTTAGCGGTTTCAACGTCAATAATTTGAATGAAGATTAACCATAATCGAAAGGTCAAAAAGACCAACATGTTTGCAACAATAACTTCCTATTCGGTATCAATTATCATTGAAATTTTTGATAAGATATTGCAACTTTTATTATTTCAGTTCTTTGTTAGATGATTTAAAGTAGCAACAAGCAAGAAAAAAATTACTTCGGCCAAGTTTCAATCTTTTCTATTATGTTAACACCTACCATGCAATCAGTAGAAGTAAGAGAAGGTACCCAAACTCGTTTTTCTTTGAAGGAGCCGAAGTACCTAGAAAAATAGAAACCTTAGGAAAGCCATGCGAAACTACATAACTCCGACAGTTCAGTTAACATAGCTTCCATCACAAAATTTGGTTCTCAAATCTTAGTACCTAGAAAAGTTTACAGCAAAAGTACTATCCGAGAGAAAGACACAAATACAAAAGAACAAATCATATTCAAATATGCGATTCTTTTCTTTAAGAGGTTTAATATTAGAATAAATTTCAAATATAGATTAAGTGACCATGTTATCCTCCACTGTCTCTACAGCAGGGCACAATTTCTTGATGGATTTATTTTTTGCGCATTATTGCTATATTTTAATTTGAGAGCAAGACACATACCACTTTCATAGATTGAGGGGACTTGTGGAAGTTAATGTTGACGCCTGTTAAACAATTCCCCTGTTAGTCCTTCAGAAGATGTAGTTTTCTGTTTCTATCCATGTTATAAATCGCGTGGAAGATGGAATTCATGACAATGGCCTCCAACATCACCAAGGATCTCCAATCCCAACTTCTTTGACTAACATGTAGATGACATGGCATATTTTTAGGTAGACATCCTCTTCCCCAACCTCATGTTTTAGAGGTTCACCAAGAGGATTTGTACACATCCTAGTCAGCTTTTTAAAATTAAAAATTGATTTAATATATTAAATTTGATTTTAATCTAAAAATATTATTACATGAAACTAGTTGGAAGCCTAACAAGCTAAGCTCCAACGACATACTACTACATTAATTGAACAGGTTGTTGTGCTAACCTACCAGCGAGCCTCATGGATAACCTAGCCAAAAAAAAAATAAAAAAATAATACTCCCTCTGTTCCGTTTTAGTTGATGTTGTAGAATTTTTCACGCAAATTAAGAAATAACAAAGAGAGTATTTTTTTTCCAAATCCACCCATATTAATACCTTCTTAAAAGTTTAAAACACCTAGTTTTTACTAAATAATTGACAAAGATGGAGTACATATCCTTCATGGAATATATTTAAAAATTGAATTAATTACCCTATTTGATGATTACAATGAGAATTAATTATATGATGTGATTCCAAAGCAGGGGTAAATTAGTGAGAATTTAGGGAAAATACTTAAATTCTCATCTATTTTGGAACACAAGAAAAACCCTAAAATATCAACTAAATTGGAACGGAGGGAGTAATGATTTCTCTATCTCCCTAATTTTAAGAACGATAAAATTTGCTTCCTTTAAAAAAAACAAACAAGAATCATCGTCTCGATACTGCTAGATATTAATCATTTCTCCCAGTAAGAACGATTCATTATGTTAGAACTGGTTAGTTAACAAGATATGTTCATATCACGACAGAACATACAGGTTCACTTGTTATGTATGGATCCTAGTCATCAACATCTATGATCTCAAACTATATCAATAGCTTAAACAGATTCATTCACTATTATGTACCCCATCTACCGTCCATGATCAATGACTCATTCACTGTTATGCACCTCACCAATCGTCCATGATCAATGACTATTCGGAAAAATAATTTATCTTAATTGATGCAATGGTTTTTCTAATAAAATGGTACTCCAATGTAAATTAGATGGAGCCATGAATCTGGTGTAGATTTGCAACATTCGAGTACCCTAAAACATGTATTCGATATTGCGCAAACCTGGTTTCTTCTCTTCGAACAGAAAAAATAAGTGTTAACCGGCAGTAGAGAAGAATCCAGTGCATACAATTCAGTTGATGTGATATCGAGCAAAAATACATATAAAAATGCATATGGGTTGGAGAAGATTTTTCTTTTTCCCTTATAATTAGGAAAATTGGTTAAAGAATAAGATAGAGGATATCTTCCCACCTTGCCACGTATGAAAGCGACCACATGACCATTGGAGAAGCTCTTAGTCTTATGGGCTAGATATCTAGTTTAGATTGGCCATCCACATCGGCATGGGCAACCTCTAAAGTTTGAGTTTGGTAATGTTTTTATTTTCCCAAAAGCACTTTTAAAATCTATATATGTCAATAATTTTTAAGTTAAAAAAAAAAATCAAAGTGCGTTTTTACCCAAAGCACTTCCCAAATTCCCCAATTTTCAAAAGCTGGGGAGGAGAAGCTTTTAAAAGCTACAAAAGCATAAGCTTTGGTCCCACCAAAATTTAATGTTTGATTTATCCTTTTTGTCCTTCTTTTATTTTGTAAATGACAAAAATTACCCTTAAATATATATACAATCATTTTTTTATTTCTTATATTTTATTATTTAAATATTATTACATTTTTTATTTCTTATAGAATCGTTAATTGGTTTATTTCTAAATATAAAGTCCCATATAGATATTCGGGCTAATCAAGGATATGACGAGACATAGTTTGGTTCACACTGCTAGATATTGACCTCTTGTATATATTTCAATCAACCGGATACGAAACAAAGCAGATTTTATTGTATTTAAGGACTAAAGATTTTTCCTAATTAAATACTCATGTTGGCGTGTAATGCTATTTGGTTCTTTAAAAAAAAATAAGGTGATGTACTTAGATCACTTAGTTGCTCTCGCGATAAACTCGCCAAGAACAAGCTTCTTCACAAAAGAATAAACCTTTCGAACGATAATGTCTTTGCAGGCTCAATAAACCATCAGATTTGACTGTTGCCATATCATGGTTATTTGAAACCTACTAACCGCACCAGGAACTATAGGTTGGTATAAATTTCTACCAACCTACTTATTTGGTGGATACACATAGTGGCTTAAAATATTCACCTTCTACTGCACTTTGTAGTTGATAAATTCTCGTGGATGAAAGCTACCTACAACGCCAACAACTTGATGGTTGGTTAAGGTATCTACCCACATATAGTTCCGTGAGCAAGAAGAGCCACAAAAACATATACCTTCTAGGTAAAACTTAGTTGCTCAATCATGGCGGTTAGAGGCTAACAACAACAAATATGATATTTCAGTTGTTAAGTCATAGTTGCTAAAGAATTCAACCTACTGTCGTTGCTGGAAAATTGGTGTTTAGAGGTTTCTACCAACCGACGATGTTTCTGGTTACAAAAAGTTGTTGTTGAAGAGTTCCACCAACTGTAGTTGGTAAGAAAATAGACGCTAAAGCCAAGTTTTCTTGTAGTGAGCCCAAGCTAGTCCCGCCATGCGCCTATGGCAAACCCTTGGCCCCACATGTCAATCCAAAACCGCACCTAGCCAAATCTAGCCACGCCCAACACGAACCATTGGCCCCGCATGCCAAGCCAAACCAAACCTAGCTAAGCTAGCCGCGCCATGCCAAACGCACTTTGCCTTGGCCCTAGCCATGCTAGTCACATCATGCCAAGCCAAACGCCCTTTCTTTGGCCCTATCCACGCCATACGCCCATGGCAAACCCTTGGCCCCGCATGGCAAGCCAAACCAAACCTAGCCAAGCTAGCCGCTCCATGCCAAGCGCACTTTGCCTTGTCCCTAGCCATCCTAGTCACATCATGCCAAGCCAAACGCCCTTGCCTTGGCCCTAGCCATGCCATACGCTCATGGCAAACCCTTGGCCCCGCATGCCAAGCCAAACCAAACCTAGCCAAGCTAGCCGCGCCATGCCAGGCACACTTTTCCTTGGCCCTAGCCACGCTAGTCACATCATGCCAAGCCAACCGCCCTTGCCTTGGCCTTAGCCACGCCATACTCCCATGGAAAACCCTTGGCCCTACATGCCAAGCCAAACCAAATCTATCCAAGCTAGCCGCGCCATGCCAAACGCACTTTGCCTTGGCCCTAGCTATGCTAGTCACATCATGCCAAGCCAAACGCCCTTGCCTTGGCCCTAGCCACGCCATACACCCGTGACAAACCCTTGGCCCCACATGCCAAACCAAAATAGCACCTAGCCAAAGCTAGCCACGCCCAAGGCGAACCCTTGACCCCACATGCCAAGTCTAACCCTAGCCGCGCCACCCTGTTGGCCCTCCCTACGCGGCTACCAAAACAAAGGCATGCAATAATCAACGGTTGCCCTCCAGTCCCAGGAGAAAATCCTAGCCATCCAAGGTTACCAGACAACACATGGTAACCTTTGGCCCGAAAACCTAAGTTTGGCCATGCCAAACCTTGCCATGCCAACGACATGCCAACCTAGCCGCGCCACTGCGTTGGACCTCACTACGCGACTACCAAAACGAAGGCGTGCAAGAATCAACGGTTGCCCTTCAATCCCAGGAGCAAATCCTAACCATCCAAGGTTACCAGACGACACATGGTAACCTTTGGCCCGAAAACCTAAGTTTGGCCACGCCAAACCTTGCCATGCCAACGGCATGCCAACTTAGCCGCGCCACTACGTTGGCCCTCACCACGCGGCTACCAAAACAAAGGCGTGCAACAATCAACGGTTGCCCTTCAATCCCAGGAGCAAATCCTAGCCATCCAAGGTTACCGGACGACACATGGTAACCTTTGGCCCGAAAACCTAAGTTTGGCCACGCCAAACCTTGCCATGCCAACGGGATGCCTAGCCGCGCCACTACGTTGGCCCTCACTACGTGGCTATCAAAATGAATGCGTGCAACGATCAACGGTTGCCCCTCCTCTCAAGATGCAAAATCTCGACCGTCGAAGGTCACTAGGTGGCAAGTTTCCCGAGCTTGACTTGCCAAGCCACAACAAACGTGCTACATGTTTTCCAAAACATTCGAGACATCAACACAAACTGAGGGATCCTCTTTGGGTATTGGTTTGGCGGTTTACAGCGTGCGGCGTACACTACGCCCGTCATAAGGAAGTGTCATAAGGGTGAGGCGGTTAGTAAATACGGGAAGTTATGTGGGAAACGTTCATGGGACATAAAGCGCATGCGTTAACAACTTTATGGGACATCAATTCCATAACGTTAGCAGTTTCATGCGTTAACCACTTTATGGAACATCAATTCCATGCATACGGTTACCACCTCCTCCCATTTACTTCCCCACTCCTTAATGAGACCAGGGTACGTTTATACTCCGACTTGTATAAATAGGTCTTACCTATTTCCATTGGACAACAAGTTCATACAGGAGATACAACACTCAGAAATACTTACTTGCTAGCTCACCTTGGGAGCTCTCTCACTTTTCTGATAACAAGTCTTAGTAACCCAACTACTCTTCCAGAATCAACTATTCTGGTCTCACCACTTTCCTTGCTTCCTCCCCAAAACCAACCCATTCTCCTTCACTTTGTGACCGAAGCAAGTCTGGAACGGCCATTTCTTGGTTTAGGCCGGACTTGTATAGATTGATCTCTCGAATCTAAAGTACTCCCTTGCAGTACATTGTTTAGGGTTTAATTTTTTTTTACCTGCACACCCGCAATTACCGAAATCAGCAGAAACCATTTTCACCTACAAACACTCATCATCAGTTTTCCCCTCATCAAAAGCAGGCTAAATGAATAGAAACAAAAGTTAGAAGAAGCTAGGGAAACAATAAGCATTAGTGGAGAATGGGGTTTTCCCAACCCACAACGACGACCCTCATTGACAGTCAATCGTCCTTTGACCGGTTAAGACCGTCCAGGATTTAAGAAAAATGCGGAGCACATCTTGGAGAGTCAAAAACGGTCGTTGTGTAAGTTCTTTATTCTGGAACGCAAAAAATATTCCTAAAAATACTTTATTCTGGTATGTAAGATCCATCAATAACTTTATTGAACATAGGATCTATCAAAAACTTGACCCCCCAAAAAGACCTTGTGATTTGAGTTAGTATATTTGTAAGACTTTACTAATTCTTCTCGGGTGGATTCTAGAGTCTATTCCCCCAAAATAACGGATACTTTTAGAAAACTCTACGATATTCGGCACTTTGATACCCAAGACTTCGTGTAGAATTGAAAAACAGACTTAGTTAAATGGATTTTTCTCAAGTGTGTATTATATTAACAGATTCCATATCAGTCTCATTCCTTTTTTCCTATTTTGAAATTTTCATTTAATTAAGGGTATTGTACTCTATTGAATTGATGAATTTATAGAAAAAAGGTTACATTTACAATATTCTTCTCTTAAATTAAGGTAAGCGTTTTCCAATTTTTCTCTTTATTTTCTTAAATAAAATAGAATACGATGAGCCGTAGCCCCCTTTTTTATGACGGTGACATAGATATAGATTCGAACGAATATTAGTATATAAAAATTCTTCTTTATTTGGATATTGTATGTAATAAAAATGTGAATTAAAGTATTCCGAAAATAAAGAAGAAATTAAGATATCCAACTTTTCTCCGGAAATCCTATATGGGACTCACACATCCATATTGTATATTATCAAGAAAGTATGATCTAGGGATAAATATATAGCTAAAGAAAAAAATGACGCATTTTGAACAATACATGTCTTTCACATCCAACTATAAAAATGAGTAACCTCTTTATTTAAAAATGGCCGTTCCAAAGAAACGTACTTCTATATCAAAAAAGCGTATTCGTAAAAACATTTGGAAAAGAAAAGGATATTTGGCTGCGCTAAAAGCTTTTTCCTTAGCAAAATCTCTTTCTACCGGGAATTCAAAAAGTTTTTTTGTGCAACAAACAAATAAACAAGTATTGGAATAATCTAAATCAATATGCCTCGATGAATTTGCTAATTAAATTGATAAGATGAACGATTCCCATTAACTTCTATTTTTAACTGATCAATATGAGGTGGCACTTTCAATTGTCGTATTTAGGATAGGAAGCCTTTCATTTCCTAAATAAAAAGGTACTATGTTTTTTTGGTCAAACGAAAAACATAGTACTTGATAGAAAGTTTCACTTTTCTTTTGAGGTTTTTTTTAATGACTATGGATACAATAGATTTTTTCATTTTGTTCGGACCCATGAAATCATCAAAAAAGAATCAATAAAGAAAGGGGTTTTTTTATTTCTATACCTGAATTGAGAGCAGAACTCTCTAGTTCCGACTAATCCGTTTTGGGAGAACGGAAACCTCTCGAAAACTCAATCGTTAAGACGAAAATCATCCTATAAGAGATTATTGAACGTTCAAATAGAAATGAGAGGGAGCCTTTAATTTGATTTGCATTTTTCCTAAAAAATATTACATTGAATTGACTCCTTACAATCTCGACGTTTGAGTGCGGATGGGCTATTATGCTTTCGAGCAAGCCGCTATGGTGAAATCGGTAGACACGCTGCTCTTAGGAAGCAGTGCTAGAGCATCTCGGTTCGAGTCCGAGTGGCGGCATCTTCTAAAAGAGATACAATAAATCCTATAATGAAAATGAAATGGATTACGCATTTCCATTCCAGTGTTAAAGGACTCCCTTTTTTTTAGGATTTTCTATGATATTTTCGACTTTAGAACATATATTGACTCACATCTCTTTTTCAATTGTTTCAATTGTAATTACGATTTATTTGATGACCTTATTAGTCCACGAAACCATAGGACTACATGATTCGTCAGAAAAGGGCATGATAGCTACTTTCTTTTTTTTTTAACAGGATTATTAGTTACTCGTTGGATTTATTCGGAACATTTCCCCTTAAGTGATTTATATGAATCATTAATATTCCTTTCATGGGGCTTTTCCATTATTCATATGGTTCCTAAAATATGGAATCATAAAAATGATTTAAGCGCAATAACTGCACCAAGTACTATTTTTACCCAAGGATTTGCTACTTCATGTCTTTTGACTGAAATGCATCAATCCACAATATTAGTACCTTCCCTCCAATCTTAGTGGTTAATGATGCATGTAAGTATGATTATATTGAGCTATGCACCTCTTTTATGTGGATCATTATTATCAGTATCTCTTCTAGTCATTACATTTCGAAAAAGCCTAGAGGTCTTTGGTAAAAACAATCATTCATTAATTGGGTCGTTTTCATTTGATTTTGATTAGATTCAATATGTAAATGAAAGAAGCAATGCTATACTAAACAATTCTTTACTTTCATTTAGAAATTATCACAGGTATCAATTGATTCAGCAATTGGATCGTTGGAGTTATCGTGTTATTAGTCTAGGATTTATCTTTTTAACGGTTGGTATTCTTTCAAGAGCAGTGTGGGCTAATGAGGCGTGGGGGTCATATTGGAATTGGGACCCCAAAGAAAATTGGGCATTTATTACTTGGACTATATTTGCTATTTATTTACATATTAGAACCAACCAAAATTTTCAAGGCACAAATTCCGCAATTGTAGCTTCTATGGGATTTCTTATAATTTGGGTATGCTATTTTGGGGTCAATCTATTAGGAATAGGCCTACATAGTTATGGTTCATTCACATTAGCATCTTAATCGAAGACCTGACCTAATACGTAGAAATAGCATATGTAATGAAAGTTTGTGTGAGTTTTAGAGAACCGGTTCAATTACTACTTGATTGAACCGGTTCTCTAAAACTCCAAACGTATCTGATTCCAATTCACTTCTTTTTTTATTTAAGATTAAGATAAGGAAAAATAAGACTTCTTTTTCTTTTATGTCTTATTCATGCAAACTATCGAGAAAAGTAATTAGATAAAATAGCTTCTACCTTGTCAATCGATAGTGAGAGAACGAAACTGGATAAATACCAATGCCTATTAATGGGCGTAAAGATCTGATTGAAACAAAAAGTTCTCGTGGTCCGAGAATCAAAAAATAAGAATTTTTGGCATTAAATTGCTTGTATCCATAAAACATCTGGCGTGACATAGATAATGAATAAATAGGAGTTAATATCATTCCAATTGCCATTACAAAAGTAACCAGTATTTTTGGGGTTAAAAGATATTTGGGGCTGGTAATTATGCCAAAAAAGATTACCAATTCGGCAACAAACCACTCATTCCCGGGAATGCAAGAGAAGCCATCGAGAAACTACTGAACATTGTAAATATTTTTGGCATTGGGATAGCGATTCCTCCCATTTCTTCGAGATAAACGAGACGTATTCTATCATAACTCGTTCCTGCCAAGAAAAAAAGCGCCGCACCAATAAATCCATGAGAAATTTTTTGCAAAATGGCCCCGTTGAGTCCCATATCGGACGGAGGCTATTCCTATAATTGTAAAACCCATATGAGATACGGAAGAGTAGGCTATTCTCTTTTTTAAATTGCGTTGCCTAGGAGATGTTAAAGCTGCATATATTATTTGCCCTGTGCCTACAATAATCAACCAGGGAGAAAAAATGGAATGAGCATGGGGTAATAATTCCATATTGATCCGAACCAACCCATATGCACTCTATCAATAACCGAGCCAGATCTTGTGTATCATAAGGGATTTTCCATTTCTATTGATTCCTACGGGTTGGATAAAAAAAAATTTATTGAATGAGGTATTCAACTCGAGGGATGAATCGAAAAAGAAATCTTTCTTGGTTCTACCTCTTATTTTTGATGAAGAGAATGAATCTTTTTATCGAAGGATCAGAAAAAAATCGGTCCGGATCTCCTGCGGGAATGACTTGGAAGATCCAAAACCAAAAGAGTGGTATTTGCTAGCAACAACATAATGGAGGCAGTCAATCAATATAGATTGATCCGAAATCAGATTAAAATCCAATATATCACCTATGGTACATAAGAAATGTATCGAATCGATTCTTTTATGGAATTCAAAGGGATCAAATAGGAAATGATACGCTGAATAATATAACAATGAAATATACGATCAACCAACATTTATCGAATTTGAAAAAGAGTCAGAAGAAATGGTTCGATCCTCTTATTTCTCGAACCGAGAGATTCATGAATCGGGATCCTAATGCATATAGATACAAATGGCCCAACGGGAGCAAGAATTTCCAGGAACATTTGGAACATTTCATTTCTGAGCAGAGGAGCCGTTTTCAAGTAGTGTTCGGTCGATTACGTATTAATCAATATTCGATTGATTGGTCCGAGGTTATCGACAAACAAGATTTGTCCAAGTCACTTCTCTTTTTGTCCAAGTCACTTCTCTTTTTGTCTAAGTCACTTCCTTTTTTCTTTGTGAGTATCGGGAATATCCCCATTCATAGGTCCGAGATCCACATCTATGAATTGAAAGGGCCGAATGATCAACTCTGCAATCAGTTGTTAGAATCAATAGGTGTTCAAATCGTTCATTTGAATAAATTGAAACCCTTCTTATTGGATAATCGTGATACTTCCCAAAAATCGAAATTCTTGATCAATGGAGGAACAATATCACCGTTTTATTCAATAAGATACCAAAGTGGATGATTGACTCATTTCATACTAGAAATAATTGCAGGAAAGACTTTGATAACACCGATTCCTATTTCTCAATGATATCCCACGATCGAGACAATTGGCTCACCGACTTTGATAACACCGATTCCTATTTCTCAATGATATCCCATGATTATAAGTTCATTCCATACCGGACCAGACCGAAATAGGGTTATGTACATTCTCATTATGAGAAGGGGGCATTCGAGCATATATAAATATATACTATGTTTACATATGGATCCCTGCGTCGTTACATTCCATTTAGGATTAGGAATAGGCGTAATCGGACCTGCTTTTTACATATTTCTCGTTATTTGGGTACCATATTCACTTCTTTGGGCTTCTGTTGAATCGAGAAATAGGTTTGATTGTACATCTTTTTGATATATCTAAGGTATCCTCCGGATAATTCAAATCAAAGCAATTGGATGTCCGACTCGGGCCTATATGACATGACCGATCGATAGAAATACTCCAACACTCCACCCTTGTCATATATTCCCATACATCACACTAGATAGATATCATATTCATGGAATACGACTCACTTTCAAGATGCCTTGATGGTGAAATGGTAGACACGCGAGACTCAAAATCTCGTGCTGAAGAGCGTGGAGGTTCGAGTCCTATTCAAGGCATAATATTGAGAATGCTCATTCAATGAGCAATTCAATGAGAGATCTCGGATCGAATCGATATTGATAGACCGAGTATCTGTTGATACGAAGTAGTCCGGCGATCCCTACGATCCGAGTCCGAGCTGTTGGAATTGGAATAAGTTCGGCAGTGGATCACTAAATTTTTGAGATCTTCTCTATCTAATGAATGGGAGTCCACTTTGAAATCGTCCGCCCGCACCACCCCCCGAGTATATGCTTCAACAGAATCACACAGGGGTAAATTGATACAATAGAAACCTCTCGAGAAAATGCCCGCCCGTAACCTCAGCAGATAAAGTACATTACATAGTCCGTTTTAGGGATTGGCGACTTACCCATTCGATTATTTTGGCACCGGACGTTCCCAAAATGGATACTATCGGGTCGGGTGAATTCGATAATAGAAGTCTATTGGCATTCCAGCCTTCCTTCCCCTTTCGGGCAAGAAAATCCAAGTACCTCTTGGAGTACCTCTTTGTCGTGTGAATATCTCGAATAGACGAACCAGCCCCGTGGATATCTTTGCTTGAGAACAAAACAATTAGAATTAGGCTCGGTCAACCGGAATGTGTATTAGCCATATAAAAGATCTTTCAATTGAGAAGATCCATCGACTTGAGATGAAGAGAAAGGTCTATCTATTTTAGTTAGTTATTCAGTTAAACCAATGAAATGATTCATTACTAGAGCAGATAGCAAGAACCATTTCATCGGACATACGTATTTTTTATTTTCCAATGGATTTACATGTTTAATAAATGGAAGTTTTTTGATGTAGTGAGTAATAGGCTCGGTTGTTCACGTAGTTCAACAATTCTTGTTTAGGCGGTTCATACCATTCATACATAGTGTTTTGATCTAAGATTTCAATTCTTCTATCTTTCAGCAGTAGCATATTGTTCCATGTATCTAAGGTCAAAAATATGGAAGAAACAAGTCTTTCCACGACACTACCACTGTGTCAATTCTGTTCCGCTTAATCCCTCTTTCATGGCCACATATCTTTCCGGCTAAGGAATGGGAAATCTTTTCCTTTTACATGAACCAAATCTTTCATTTCATCCGGGAAAAGCCACCTCTTTCTTAACAATTTTTTTGTCATTTGATCCAATAGCGTTTCCATTAGATAGGAACAGATTTGATAAATACTGATAACTCTCGGATGGAGTATTAGAACGGAAAGATCCATTAGAGAATAAACTATTGGTTCTAAGCCATCTTTGGCGATGAATCAACAATTTGAAGTGCTTTTCTTGCGTATTCTTGATGAACCAGCGTTTATATATAGATGTAGGAGGCTTTTTTTGGGAAGTAAGAAGCCCCTTTGACATCTCTTGATTTGCAAAGAATTCTCGACGTGAAAACACAGAGACAAAAGGGCTGATCTTTGAATAGGAAAAAGAATGGATCTGCAGGGTCCTAAATGTATTGGCTTATTCGAAAAAAACCTTGTTCTTTGGAGGATCTATCTCATGTCTGGTACTGCATGGTTCCACTCTGCAAGAACTCCGAATCATTCTCTTGAAGCTCATCCTCTTTATGATAAATGATACGCTCGCCCCGAAATGACTGGACCAATAGGGAAATCCCAATTCATTGGACCTTCGATACAATCAAATAGATTGCCACAAGGGCGCCATATTCTAGGAGCCCAAACTATGTGTGAATAAATCCTCCTCTATCTGTTGCGGGTCGAGGGCTCCTTCTTCAAACTCCGACTGCTTTTTTCATATAGAAATCTCTGATCAACAAAAGAACAAGATCCATTTTGCATCATATCTAAGGGATTTCTTGGTTTGGACCGAAGAAGCAATGTCACTCGATCATTATCAAACTGACTGCAATCTTTTTCGTCCGTGAGGATCCCACCAGAGCGCCTTCTACTTCTAATAGGCCATGAACTAGATCAGAATCATTCTCAACGAATCCATAAGACGTGATCCAATTTTTTTTATCGGGTCCGGGTAGAGACCAAAGATCTTGAGCGACCGATCCGCAGAACAACTCAAAAGATAAAGAAGTATCGTTAATTTCTTCATGCTCGTTCCAAGCTCGAAGTGCCATTTGTACAAAAAAGAATCCCCTTCCTTACATGATTTCTTCTTCATATAGATAGATATAGGATCTATGGGGCAATTACTTAAAAGTATATTTTATGCCACAGCCCTTCCTATCTGATAGAAAAGGATCCCATGATCCTGAACCGATCTTACCTGGGATCGCAAATCCCAATAAGTTTGTCTATGAAGAGCGTATCTAATTGTATTAGTGTCTAGAATGGATTTCTTGTATCTAATACTAATGGATAGGGCCTCATTGGTAAGTGCTACAAGATCTCGTGCATTGGAGCCCATGGTTATGGCCCCGAATCCATTAGTATGGAACATTTTATTTTCCAAGTGAAATCCCCTAGTATATGAAAGAGTGAAAAAGTGCTTTCGTTGTTGTGGAATAAGAAGCCTCCGTATCTTAATGCATGTATTTAATTTATTCGGAGCTATTAGAGAGGGATCCACTTTTTGGGGAATATGAGTCGAAGCAATAACAAGGATATTTCTAGTGGAGCATCTTTCACAATCCCTGGAGAGATAGTTCACTAATAGACCGAGGGATAAGTAATTCGACTCATTCACATACAGATCATGAATGTTTGGAATCCATATTATGCAAGGAGACATTGCTTTTGCTAATTCGTGTAGGATCAGAATATCGCGACATCAATACTTCGCGAGATCAATAAACAACAGCATTGCGAGGGCGTCGCAGAAGAGTAATATAAATGACGCAATGAATGACGACAGCCAAAACACGAGAAAGATGTGAAGACCCAGCGAGATTTAGGAGAGTGGAGAGATTATATATTTGTACACTTGCGATATCTCGAAAGACATTCCCGAAAATAAAGGACAACTTAGCTGTCATCCATTGTATATTACTCTATATAAAGAGTCAAATAAGCCTGTTGTAGGGGGGATTCTTTTCAGAGTGTTAGACAAGTCATTAGGAGAGAGAAAGTTTGTGGTGATTATAATTTCTTTAGCTCTTTTATATTTTATCTTGTAAACATTCAAGGAAATAATCAATAAAATCAGTGTTATTCATCTTCAAATGTCTTAGTTGTGTGGATTATTGTGAGGGGGTGTAGTGTAGGATTTCCTGCAACTACATATTGGCGCTAGAAACAGGGAGTGATTGAAGATAAGAGATTGGATATTGTCATTAAAATTCAACAAATCAAGAGTATGATGGATAAATTGGAGAAAATCAGAATCATGGAGAGTAATAGAGAATTGGAATGTAATATGATTACAAAAACAATGGTTAGTGAATTTCATGAAAGTATCAGAGGAAGAGTACATAAAAGAGATTTTGAAGGAAAGAAAATCATAACAGCAGAAAAGATGTTACCCTCGAAAGAATGGGAAAAACAGAGAATTATATTCACATCAACGGAGATGTCAGGAGAGAATTTAAATCACACATCTCCACTAGTGATTACGATAAGTGCCAGCAAAGAAGAAGGAAAATTAACAAAAACAATGGAAGAATGGGCAATAAATAGAACTTTAGTGGATACAGGGAGTTCAGTGAATATAATGTTTTATCATGCATATAAAAAATTGGGTTACAAAGATGAAGAAATGACTTCCGCAACATATCATATCTATGGTTTCGGCAAATCAATAACAAAACCTAAAGGGGAAATAAAAATACGAATTTTGTTGGGAGAAATTGAAACACATGTGACGTTGTGTGTAGTGGATATGGAATCACCATATAACATGATGTTGGGAAGGCCATGGATACACGCAATAAAAGCTGTAGCATCAACATTTCATCAATGTGTCAAATTTCCTATACTGAGTGGAATTAGCGAAATCAGAGGAGATACCGATAAAGGAAAGATATATCATCAAATCGAAGTAAAACATTATGAAGAAAAGGTGAAGAGGAGAAGAGATCGCAAGAAGATGGAAAAAGTAGCGAAAAAGGAAGGAGAGTTTAGAACTTACATGATAAGAGCAGAAGAAGGAAAAGGAATATATGATGAAGAAAATGAATTTGCGAAGGAGGTAAAAGGACCAACGCCCATGGGAGAACCGAAGGCTAGCTACACTGCGGCAGAACCAACAAAGGAAGTAAATATTGGAACTGAAGAAGAACCCAAGGTGTTAAAAATTAGGACAAAAATGGAAACATATGAGGAAAAAGAGACTATTGATTTGTTGCGAGATTATAAAGACATCTTCGCGTGGGATATGGATGAGATACCTGGAATAGATCCATCTGTAGCATGCCATAAATTAGAGATTGATAAAAATGCAAGACCATTCAAGCAAAGAATTATAAAAATTGCAACAGCATATCATCCTCAAATAGAAGAAGAGTTCTGAGAAGATGCTTGACTTAGGAATCATTAGACAAGCAAAATATCCCGAGTGGATAGCAAATATGGTCGTAGTACCAAACAAGAAAAAAGGGATAAGAATTTGCATAGATTTTACCGATCTAAACAAAGCTTGTCCAAAAGATAGTTTTCCTTTGCCAGATATTACGCAAATGGTTGAGTCGCACGGAAATGAAATGAAAGGATATCCTCGCTTGATGGATACAAAGGATACAATCAAATTCCTCTCGCTGAAGAAGATCAAGAGCATACTGCATTTTTCGCTCCAAGAGGATTATACTGTTATACAAAAATGTCATTTGGCCTG
Organism: Papaver armeniacum; assembly: GCA_023531295.1. NCBI lineage: Eukaryota > Viridiplantae > Streptophyta > Magnoliopsida > Ranunculales > Papaveraceae > Papaver > Papaver armeniacum. The sequence continues at coordinate 642,939 of JAJJWW010009487.1, forward strand.
CGAAATGCTGGAGCAACATATCAAAGGATGGTAGAAAAAGTGTTTGAAAAATGGATACATAGAACACTAGAGGTATACGTGGATGACATGTTAATAAAAAGTAAAGAATAAAAAGATCATGTACAAGATTTGAAGGAAATTTTTGAACAAATGAGACATTTCAATATCAAAGTAAATCCAGAAAAATGTACCTTTGGAGTGGCATCTGGAAACAATTTAGGATACATCGTGTCAAAAGAAGGAATACAAGTCGATCCAGAGAAAGTACAAGCAATTCGCGATATGCCCACACCAGCAACAGTGAAAGATGTGCAAAAGTTAAATGGATTATTAGCTTCGCTAGGAAGGTTCATCTCGCGATCATCTGATAAGTGCAAACATTTTTTCAACATACTTAAAAAAGGAGCGAAATTTAGGTGGACGGATGAATGTGAAAAGGCGTTGCAAGGAATAAAAGAACATCTAATGGATATATCAATATTACAAAAAGCAGAACCAGGGGAGGAATTACTAATTTACCTCGTGACAACCTCGCATGCACTAAGCACAGTATTGTTGCGAATGGACGCAGGTGTGGAAAAACCAATATATTACATCAGCAAAACATTCAATGCCGCAGAGAAAAATTATTCAAAAATTGAAAAATTAATTTTGGCATTAGTTTACGCAACGTTTAAACTTCACATCTACTTCGAAGCACACACGATAAAGGTAATGACAAAAGTACCGATTGAGTCAGTAATGAAAAATTCAAAAAGGTCAGGAAGGGTTGAAAGATGGAATGCTCAAGTAAGTCATTGCAAACTCAAATATGAAGTGTTATCCTCACCCAAGTCACAAGTTGTTGCAGACTTTTTAGCAGAATTTCCATTGGAAGAGGATGAAGCAGTGGAAGAAATGATGGATATAGAAGAAGAACATGGAAATCCAAAGGATTTATTAACTGAGCCAAACGGATGGGAAATATTGGTAGATGGATCGTCAAATGGAGAAGGTAACGGAATTGGGATCATTATAATTTCGCCAGAAGGCAATAACATGGCTTTCTCTTTTAGATTGGAATTTGCATCTACCAACAATGAAACAGAGTATGAAGCTATAGTACATGCTTTGCGATTTGCAATAGAAATGAAGTTGGAGAATGTAAGAGTTACAAAGTGATTCTCAGTTAGCTATTCGCCGAGATAAAAGAAGAGTATACTACAAATGAAGCATCCTTGAAAAAAATACAAAAAGCTTGTTGAAGAATTGTCGTGAAGATACCAAAATAAAGTGGAAACACATATCAAGAAAAGACAATAGACTCGCAGATGCTTTTGCTTTTATATCAAGTATGATGACAGATCCATCTGCGAGATGCATAAAAATACAGACACTTCTATCACCATCAATCAACAAAGAGGAAGAGGAAGAAGCGGAAGTAATGCTCATAGAAGATGAAATACAAAGACCCCATTGCGAGGATTGGAGGACAGAACTTCATGCTTATCTAATGAAAGGAAAACCACCAAGAAATAGATTAGAGATGCACAAATTAAAAAGCCGTGCAACAAATTATGAATTAAGAGACGGGGTATTGTACCGAAGATCCTTTAATGGACCCTCGCTTAGATGTTTAACACGAAAGGAAGGAGAAGCAGTGTTAAAAATGCTACACAGTGGGGATGCTGGCAATCATAGTGGCGGAAGGTCTTTAGCACATAAGGCGAAAATGCAGGGCTATTATTGGCCATATATGCATGAAGATGCGAAACAAATATCAAGACGTTGCGAAGATTGTAAAAGACACGGAAAGAAAATACATGCACCAGGAGCACCATTAACCTCTTCAACAAGTGTATGGCCTTTTGGAAAGTGGGGGTTAGATATTGTAGGACCATTTTTACCAGGTACAGGTCAAAGGAGATATCTGATTGTCGCTACAGATTATTTCACAAAGTGGGAAGAAGTAAAAGCGGTACAACACATTCGCGATAAAGATATTTTTACTTTCATATTCTAAAACATAATATGCAGATTTGGAATTCCAGCACAGTTGGTATCTGACAATGGGAAACAGTTTGAGGGACAAAATATAGAATTACTGCTTAATGCATTTCAAATAAAGTGTGGGAAATCAACTCCTTTATACCCGCAGGCCAATGGACAGGCAGAAGCAACAAATAAAACAATCGCTGATATATTAAAGAAGAAATTAGAAGGGCATAATAAGGCATGGTGTGAACAAGTGCATAATGCAGTATGGGCTTACAATACAACAAGGCGAGAAGCTACGGGGATGTCACCATTTTTTCTAACTTATGGAGTTGAAGCTGTAATTCCGACAGAAGTTATTATTCCAACAACAAAGAGAGAAGCTTGGGAGAAAAATCTTAGTGCGGGTAACATTTTGGTTAAATTAGATGAATTAGAAGAAAAAAGAGAAAGAGCACTACAACATATGGAGAATTATCAGCGAAGATTGGCCAGAGAATATAACAAACGTGTCAAAACACGCGAGTTTCAACCAAGTGATATGTTATTGCGAGAAACACCAATATATCACCGAGAAAGTGGTGGCAAGTTGGCGAAAAAGTGGGATGGACCTTATATCATCAAGGAGATAGTTGGAACAGGGGCATATAGATTAATGGATCCTGAGGGCAAAGATGTGGGCCAGAGATTGGGTAGACCGTGGAATAGATTATATCTCAAGAAATACTACCCATAGAAGATGGAAGGGAAAGAATAAGTTCCGAAATGTTGAATGAATGAAATGAAATGAATTCATATGAAATGTTTCTGCGACAGAGTTATGGCGAAATTTCAAAAGAATGTGTGAATATCTCGCAAATGAATTAACAAGAGATAACCAATAATAAATGATTGAACGAATTGTGAGAAATGAATGAGTGAGTGAATGGGACGAACCTTTATGGCGTACACCTAGTTCGCGAATGATATTTCGTAAGAGGCAAATGTAAGACCTAAAGTGCGTCATATAAGGGGGTATCTCTTGACATGGCTCAGGAAAAGGTTACACCGCCCCGGAACTCCGAGTCATGAATATTTGGGGCCCATGAAAGCCTATCCGGGAGAGATACCTTGGATTTCCAACTATATATATAAGGTTATACCCTGGTTGGACGACCGAGGGTCTCTTCCAAGGAGTCGGTGTATGACCAAGGCGCCGAGGTACACGGTTGATCCAAGAGTGCCTGGGGCATTTGAAGTGTCTCGGCCATTCTTGGCAAGTCTTGGAACATGCTGCACTCGGCCCGAAGAAAACTCCACTTAGGGTGCAGTCTCGTAACCATAAACCCTATAGGTATAAGGGATAAGAGGCTGCGAAAAAAACTGGTTGTTGTTAAGACCGGATGGGAGGAGCTAGTCTTGTATGGCCGATGTACGCCTCCTTGAAGGGGCAACCAGGGAGATGATAAGGGTGGCACCCTCCATTAGGGAGATGATAAGTGTCTTAAGACACAAATTTCATGAGGCTCTATTTTCGCAAGAAAATTTAGGCTTTTCATATTTGTGCGATGATCCTGCAGAGGCAATAATACTAACGCGGGGGTAAGACGATATCAATGGGTCTTTACATGAAAGTGTAAAGACGTCCTGCGATTTCGTCGCAAGACGGCAATGTCATGGGGCTTTAAGTTCACAAGAATTTTTAGGCCTGTCATATTTTCGCAACAAAAACATCCTGCAGAGGCAATAATACTAAGAAAATGATAAGACAAGATCAATGGGTCGTTACATGTAAGTGTAACGACGTCCTGCGATTTTGTCACAAGACGGCAATGTCATAGGACTTCATGTTCGCAAGAATATTTAGGCCTGTCATATTGACGCAAAATGAGGGGTGGCAAAATAAGACCTTTAACTAGGAAGGCAAAATAAGACCGCACAAGAACAATGATCAGGCAAGATCAATGGGTCATTACACGAAAATGTAAAGACGTCCTGCGATCTTGTCGCAATGATGAATTTCAATGTAAATAATTGAAAACAAAATAGCAATTATTAAATACCAAAACTTATACTCATTGAAAGAAAGAGTAGTAATAAGCAGATGAACATGTCAAAAAGATGGTTGAAATACATAAAGAAATAACAGTACAAGAAGAAAGATTACAAGAGAAAGTCAATTCTCAAGTATCGGTTTTTCACGGAAGGAAATACTTTGGGTTTTCTTGATAACTTTATCTATATTTTCGCTAGTTAATATATTTCCACCAGATCCTTATTCACCTACATCTTCATTCGCGACATCGTCATTGACAGTTTTATTGGGAGAGATAGTCTCTTCATTTGCGAATTCTTCGCCACTATTATAATCATAATCGCTATCGGGAGGATTAGGAACTTCATCATCGCTTACTTCCAGAGGTTCGACAGATACGGGATCAAGAGATTTAGATAGTAAAACATCATTCACAAGAACTTCGGCTTTAAGATGAAATTGACGAAGGAGTGATTTCTGCTGATTTTTACTTTCTATATCTTTACTGATCACGCATATAGTCGAATCTTCTTTCGCTCTGTCGTCGAGAACGAGCAAGGGAAGCAAGCGAGTATTCCGTTTTTCTTTGCGAATTTTTTAGTAGTCGGATTTCAAAGCGGTAATGGAGGAGTGAAGATTTTTCTCAGATTATGCAAAAACAAAGAACAAAAGGATTTATACAAACAAAAAATATGAAGGTTTGATAAAGGAAGAATAGATGAGGCAGTCAATTTCTATGACTACCTTCTGCGAGGTAAGATATTGGATTAAAGTCGAACAACTATTCTCCAAATAATCCATGGCATTGTCAAAATTATCTCCAATTAAATCTTTCAGACGAGATCGCCAGCTTTTTTCGTTGGAAACAAGTAAGGCATTCTCTTTCGCAAGGGAAGAGTTGGACTTTTCTAATTTGGAACATTGATCCTTGAATTGGTTTGCCTTTACATTTAAGATTATTCTACCCTGAATAAGTTTATCCTTCTAGGCACTAACTTCTTCAAGTTGATTTCTCAATGAGCAAAGAGATTGTTCTTGTTCTTTACATAATTTTTGACAAACATCAGACTGTTGCGAGTAAATCGCCACCTTGTTTAACAGAGTTCGCTTTTCTTGCGAAAGAATTCCATTCTCATATGATAAAGTTTCCAATTCCATATTAGCTTTAGTCAAAGAGTAAGAGAGGCGAGATAATTCATTACTTAATGAGCCTTGTTCCTGTACTAAGTCAGCATTTTCTTTTGAAAGATTATCTATTTGATCAACAGAGTATGTATGAAGATTATCTAATTGGTTATATTGCTCCATCCAAGCATCTCTATCAACTCGAACTTCTTCAACAGTAGATTCCAACTGATATATCTCCATTTTTCGCTTCTGGTTTAAAACTTGAAGGGCGAACAAGGGCTTTTGGTTCAATAAAAAAAAATTAAAAAAAAAATGGACAGTACAGAGGTAAGAGTATACCTTTCAATTCTTCATTCTTCCTGCGAAGGTTATCACGATCCAGCGAAATATTTTGAAGTTTTTGATTCTCAAGTTGGAGAATATTACATTTTTGCAGTCATATCTTGGAGATCATTCTTCAAAACATTAATTTCTTGCTCCAAAGATGTTTGCGAAATTCTATCAGGGCCAAGGTGTTTTCTCAAAATCTCGCAGACATCAGATTTGATAGGGTCGACAGAAGTCTTCTTGGCATCGTTCACAATATCTGATAGAACTTTGAAGGCCACATCTATTCCTTCTAAATTTTCTTTAGTAAGAGGGATTTGCTCAGAAAAGGAAGTAACGGCGATAGAAGAAGGAAGAGATGAGTCATCTTTTGTTAAAGGAATATCATGAGAAGAGGAAATATCATGAGGATTAATGACTGGAGAAATGGTAGAGGCATTGACAATGGAAGAAGAAATAAGCTCATTCGCAATGGGACTGTTATGAGGGATTTGATCTATGAGAAATTCAGACATAGAAGTGTTATCTTTGACAGTATTTTCGCAGGAAGAAATAGTAGGGTTATCTTGTAAAGATTTCGCAGTAGGAGTTGTAAGTTTGAATATAAGAAAGGTAACAGCAGGTGCAACAGGTTTAGAATGGCGAGGCTTCTTGGGGGACTTATCAACATTTTTGTCATCCTGCGAATTACAAGATAAATAAGAAACAGAGGCAACAATATTGTTATTAAAAGAGTAAATGTTTCTTAAATACCTTGTTATTCGCAGGCTTTCTTTTAGAGGCAGTGGATTTCGGTTGCGAACCCATGGAGATATTAGGGTTCACAACGGTGAACTTGGTGCTAGATTTGTTCTTGCTAAAACAAAAATGGCAGAGGAGTCATTAAAACAAGAACAGTATCAGAATAAAACAACTTCAATAAGAGAGATCAATCACAAAATGATCAAATTCAGCAAAATTAACAAACCTTGATGCCATAGAAACAGTAGCAGAAAAATAGTAGCAGGAAAACGATGAAGAAGACGATGAAGAAAAGCAGCAGAAAAAAGTTGCAGACGATGAAGAAGACGAAGTAAAAGAAAACAAAATGCTTTCACAAGGAATCCTCCTTTAAATAGATGAGAAAAAAGTAACCGGATAACATTAAATGTGCCGGTAAAAAGGGAAATTTTAGATACATGTAAACAGTCATTCCTAAATTCACGGAATCTTGTCGGCAGAAAATTGATAGAAAACAAACGATTGCGGCATTTTAAAAATATTGGTTCTCATGACATTATCTCCTTCGCAGAGAAGACATGAGAAGAGGCAAGATGTAGGATCAGAATATCGCGACATCAATACTTCGCGAGATCAATAAACAACAGCATTGCGAGGGCGTCGCAGAAGAGTAATATAAATGACGCAATGAATGACGACAGCCAAAACACGAGAAAGATGTGAAGACCTAGCGAGATTTAGGAGAGTGGCGAGATTATATATTTGTACACTTGCGATATCTCGCAAGACATTCCCGAAAATAAAGGACAACTTAGCTGTCATCCATTGTATATTACTCTATATAAAGAGTCAAATAAGCTTCGTTGTAGGGGGGGATTCTTTTCAGAGTGTTAGACAAGTCATTAGGAGAGAGAAAGTTTGTGGTGATTGTAATTTCTTTATCTCTTTTCTATTTTATCTTGTAAAAATTCAAGGAAATAATCAATAAAATCAGTGTTATTCATCTTCAAATGTCTTAGTTGTGTGGATTATTGTGAGGGGTGTAGTGTAGGATTTCCTGCAACTACAATTCGAATTGAAGGGTGATATCAAATCGGTCTTTTTTAGGCGTCATATACATAGTTAGCGCATTCGTCATAGTTAGCAGCTCTGTATCAAGGTCATCATCGATATCGTCACTAGCATCAATCTCGATATTGTCACTACCATCAATATCATCAATAAGATACGACGATTTATTCTAGGAAATCCCCAATGAAAAATACACACTATTCCTTCTTTTCGATCAAATCGGTTATAACCACTACCTACATTCCACGAAATTGTGCACCATAAATTGGAGTTAATGAACAGACCCGCGATCCCACGGCTCCTAAGTGATAAAAGAAAGAAGAACTCATCTTCTTTCTTTTTTGATTACCTTCCTCGCGTATGTATAAGACCGAATCCATTCGATTTCTAAAAAAGATTATTAATCCTTAACTTTTCGAGGAATCCTTCATCAGCGGTTGTGAATGACTGACTTTTCCAATCTTTTCGACCTTGGTTCCGTAGGAGCAAGTCAGAAAGATTGAAAAATAGAACCATCTGATTTGATTCTTTCTCAATATCCATGAGATGATCATCTTAGGGTGATCCTTTTGTCGACGGATGCTCCTATTACACTCGTAGTCTCTGAAGGATAAGAACCAACTATGTAGCATCTATACCGAGAATTCAAGTATTGTATACGTCATTAGTCCGATCCTTTGTAGGAACTACCCGTAATAACTAACTTGCAAAATGGATCTGTTTATCATAAAGAGATTCGTTGTTCCTGACCCTGCTCCATCTTAATTGTTATTTGAACAAAAAGATCACAATAAACTTTTGGTAAAAGTTATGTCTTGGTCCGAGTGGGGATAGTATTTCTCTTCTGCATGTCCATGGAGTTTTGAAAAATCCAAACATCTCAGAGATAGATATAGAGGTAGGAATTTATCGAACGAACCGCACTCCTTCGTATACGTCAGGAGTCCATCGAGGTTCAATCCATTCCTCAAAGATATACAGGTAAAATCCCATCTTTTTTTTAAACTAGGCTCTTTTTTTTTTTTTAATTTTACAAAAAGATCATTATATAACTTTCATTTTTGCTGTTATTGTAATTAATTAATTGTATTTTGAGGATTTTATATGTTTTTAAATCATCTCCTAACTAATTTTTCTTCAGTTGGAAATTGCAGGACGGGTCCTGGTTCAAGTTAAATAATCCATTATGGTAATCACTGTAATAGGTTGAACCTTGGTTGTTTTTGTTTTATCTTTTATATTATTATATTTATAAGCTAATGAAGAGTGTTTTACTTGCATCTATGGAGATTTCCTCGGTGTTGGACAAAATATCTATGGATTAGATGGCTGAGGTTAAGGGACCTTCAAATTTCAGTAAGTGTCCACAATCAAGAGTTCATCGTAACTGCTCAGACCATATTTCGCTTCTATTATATTTTTTGTAAGTTGAAGGTAATGATGAATGAATGATTGGCTTGGAGGTGTAGAGTCTTCCACAGTGATAAAGGATAAGGGTGAGGTTAAGGGAGCCTCAATTCCAACAGGAGGTGATAGTCAAGATTTCTTTGTAACTACTCGGACCATGCGTTGTTTATTCCTTCTATGTTCTGTTAGCTTTGCAGGTGGTCGATGTAGTCTAATTCATTTCACACGAAGCATTGTTAATTAGTTATCTTGTTAAAAGGTTTAGATTGCCGATGGTTTAAATTCTCATGACATTGACTAATGATGTGCTTGTGTATATACATACCGCTTTACTTTTTCGAAAACATGATCTGATATACCACTTTGAATCCTTAATGGTTTATGTGGTATGTCCTGTAGTACCATCCTGGTGACCTCATATGCTTGGCATGCTTGGTAGTTCTTATGCCATAGTTGGCTATTTTGATTTGAGTTTACTATAGAGAGGTTTATTAGCGATGCGTTTTTTACTAAATTTGAGCCTTTAACTCTGATTATTTGGTACTTATCAACCAGGTTCATAGATCTATACTTCTTCGCTTATATAATCTTGTTAGATACCCTTGACCATCTCATTCCTTCATATGCAGTGCAATTAGCTATTGGATACTGATTTTTAATCATGAATTAAGTTTCATAGTTCTCTTAAAATTATTGTCACTGTGATCTCGAACATTCTGGTCTAAGCATGAAGTTTAGTTGTCTTAAAATTATTGTCACTGTGATCCTGAACATTCTCGTCTTTATAACCCATTACGAATAATGGCACTTGTTTGCTCCTATTCCCTGTAGTGCAGTTGGGTTGCAGTTGTCATATTTTTTTCTTGCTTTCATAGTCAGTCTTCTTATGTAAGATGGTTCATTAACTTTCTTGTTTGATAATTCAGGGAGAAGTTTGTCCCCATGATTCTGTAGGGAACCAGATTCTTGAGGTTATACAATGGTGAGTTTGAAGTCTCCATCCAATTACTTGTGTTTTTTTCTTCTCATCTTTTCTGGTCTTGTTTACTGTTGATTTTGCCTATTCTTAAAAATTTTGTTTAATTCTTGGCTCCCCTGAGTAATGGGAGGTTCCTACCTGCTTTAAAATCTATAGTGGATGATGGATTGTTACAGGTTGGAAGGCATACAACTAATTCACCGGCAAGATGCTGCTAAAAAAACTTGCTGATCCTGGACTTATCTTAACAGTATCTTTACTAGGATTAATTATGGATACCATCCAAATTGAAATCATCAAATTGTTTTGATGCACCGGTGGGTTTTGAGCAATTAATTTTGCTGCAGGTACTCAATTTTTCTAGTTGTGCTTTGATGGAGTTATAATAAGTTGTCATATTGTCTTTGTTTTGTTAGTTTTATTGATTTTGAAAAATTAATTTTGCTGCAGGTACTCAATTTTTCATCGTACAAACACCACATTAGTAAGTCTCTTGCTCACTCTTGGTTTCGTTTTATCTCATCTTTTAACTGTTACATTAGATAATTTTTTAAGTTCGACATTTTGATAAAGAGGAGCTCAAAATGGAATTTCATCAAGTGCAATGTGTCTATTCAAAGTATTCGGTCCAGTTGGTGGTGGTGCTATGTAAATCAATAATGTTGTTCGTATTCTCAATGTGGTACAAGAACTAGTTTACACTCATTAGCCATTTTATGAGGTTATTTTTTTTTGTGGTTCAAAGGTCTTGTAATTGATGGTAGTAGATTACTACTTGCAGGACTATCAGAGAGGTAACACTATTGCCTTAACATCTCAAATTTGTTCTTACGTTAACTCTGCAACCATTTTTCCATTCTCAGTTAACAATTGTGATTAGTTTCATCTCAAATCTTACAGATAAGTCCTGGTGGAATCCTGCATCGTGCTCAGGGCTGTAATTATACTTGGCATAGACAGGGTTTGCAGCAAAGGAAAGTGAGTGCTTAGCTTTAAAACTCCTTTAGTTCTTGAGATGTTAATTAGTCTTATTCCACTATGTTGAAGTCTTTATACTTGAAAATATTCATGCCTCGTAGAATCTTTAAGTAGCTTATTCATGCCTTGCAAGATACTTTAATGGTTATGTACGTCTGATAACTATTTGTCACTTGTGCATAAAGACCGTTAATCTTTGCTTTAATGCGTTAGCTGATTAGATTCTTACTATTGGTTTCTTTTGTATTACTGCTTGGTGGTGATTATTGCATGATGAAGCTTCCATTCTCGCATCCTCCCAGATACACATTCCCGCACATTATAAATTATATTGTTTTTCCCTCTTTGAGCATCATCCTAACTTTGAAGATGTTGTCTTTTGAATAATCTATTATGGAGCTTCTCATATTTAGGCGATTGTCTAAGTGTTAAGATTATGTAAGTGACGTGTGTCACGCCTGTTATGCACTTGGCTCCATTTTGAAGATCTCCTTGATGTCATCACACCTTCACAGTATCATGTTAGTTGGAGTTGTAGAGAGTGTCCATCTGTTTTTTTTACTCATACACAGATGGTGTTAATTGCTTCAGTAGTGGGCTTTCTCTAAAATGATATAATGCTTCCTTATGCTCATTTGTATACTAGTCAAATGTCTGTTTTTCAAACAATACCTTTGTGTAATCTATTAGACTTCTCTGTTGTGAAGTTAATTCCATTATCTGTGATGCTTGTTGATTGAGTAATTAATTTTTTTTTAATTTTCGATGCTTATGGTTCCATCCCTTAATGGGTTTTTCTTGTTTCTTTTTCAGATAGTTTAGCCAAAAAAAGCAGAGAAACAAACACATCACTCTGCTATTAGTGAGGCGGCTCCAGTGAAGAAAGTCGATTTGGCAGCACATTATAAACAAGTGCATTCAGATTTACACTTGTCTTTAAGAAACATTAGAACTTATCTGTTAGGAATTGTATTGGTGCCAATTCAAGCTTTTTTTTCTTCTAAGATTACATTGGTCAGAACTCCAGATTTTTGTCCTTTTGTATAGTTTGAAAGCATGAATCAATGAACGTTAAATTGAATGTTATTTGTGTGCAAGTTTAATTTGATTCTCATTCTCATTTTTATTTTTTATGATTTTGGTTTTCATTTGAGTTTCATTTGAATTCTAATTTGAGTTTCATTTAATTCTCATTTGAATTCTAATTTGAGTTTCATTTGGTTCTCATTTGAGTTTCATTTGTGTTTGATTTCAGATTTAGTCAGATTCAGTCAGGGCCATACATCCAATTTGATTTATTTTTTTATATTAAGATTTATATTCATGACTGACTGAAGTCAGTCACAAAGTACTAACTGTTAAAATCGGTCGTTGATATAAGATTTTCAACGACCCATAGAGACACGTCATAGACGAAAAAGATGCTCAAACAGCGACCCTTTCCCCGACCGCCAGAGAAAGTCATTGAACTCGTATGTATGACTTGCTTTGTCGGTCGCTAAACTGCTATTTTCCACTAGTGAAGATACATCCGCAGAAATAACGGTCCACTTACCTTTTTAGAAAGCGGAGGCCTTTTTCCCGACTTCGCCTCAGCAAGCTCCTTGCTCTTCTTCTCACCAGCAAGCTTCTCCTTTTTCTCAAGCGAGGTAGATTCTTGCGACAACTACAAATTCGAAAAAAGCATATGAAAAACCATCAAGCAAGACAAAACAAGGAATGGGGAAAAATACGTACGCAATCTGCCCGATCAGGCCAGTTAAACTTCCAAGGACAGTACGTAAGAGTGCCTTGCCCCACAAGTGAAACGTCTGGAGCCACCCGAGGACTCCCATCTGGAAAACAGCCCCATAAGATGGGGCCCTCAATAATCAAATAAAAATTCATCCAGCTAGGGTCACTACAATGACGAAGAAGGGTATTGGTGTTGCTATGCTGATCCACAACATTTATAAGCGTCTTCATATTGGGCTTCAACTTCGCCCTAGTCAAACGAACACCCCAGCACGAGCCATCCCTAAGAACCCAATTTACAATGTATTATTGAAAGAAAGACTCAACAGTATAGTCTGCCGGGTCATAAGGCTCCACTATCTCAGGACAGAGAGATTTCCCTACACCAGTCGCACGAAGTTAAAACTCGTGAATAATACGAATTGCATCTCCACCCAGCTGATAAGACGCCCGATCCATCTTCGCGAGGATTTAGTAAAACAAGGGAACCTCAGGGTCAAAAAGTGGGAATGGAAGGCCAACCTTAAGTTGCCCAAAAGCGACGGGCATAAAAGTCGCGCTCCATGATCCCTCTAGAATCTTCTTCTTACTCAGAGGAATAGCAGGGGATGAACCAGGTAGAACAATAATCTTGAAGACCTTATCCTCCAGAATGACTCGATAATGTTTCAAGGCGTCAACCCATTTATTAGCAGGCTTACGTTTGGGGTTGTATCAAAGTATGGGGATGTTAGAACAATATGGGGATGTTAAAACTTCAAACAACAACAATGGCAGAAGAAAAAAGATCATAATTACATCATGAACATCAAATGGTTAACTGAGGCAAAACTAACTCACCCAGAAGATGATGAAACAACAGGATCAGTAGCTGACATATCTTGATCCGCCATAAAGACAGAAATGGAGAAATAGAAAGACAAATTTAAAGAGAGAGAAAGAAGAGTAATAAAAATAAAACCTTCTCTCTTTACCTCTCTCCTAGATATTTATCTGAAGGAGTGCAGTAAAGACGTGCCGCTTAAAGAGGAAGAAATCGCTAACACGTGTAAGCGGTTACGCGGAAATTATGGCAGCATGTCGGGTAAAGCAGAGGAGACGAAAAGACAGGTATGACACGAGGAATTGACCAGAGATTCTCGCATTATTCCACTTGCAGAAGAACAACGCGATAAGAGGAAAAATGTAGGGGAGAAATATCGCACGAAGCTAACCCATAGTCTCGCATCCACTGAAGACAACCATTAGCACGAAGAAGAAAGGATTTTGTCGAAGTGTAAATATGTGATAACAAAGAAGACACATGAAGAGGATCCGCATGACTAATACAAGGCAACATATATCAAGATAAGGGCGAAATAGCTATGCGAGAAGACAGTGACATCTTCCCAGAGCCTGGCGAATGAGACAAACTGAAATAAGATCAGCACGGAGATTTTGCATGTGATCATCAATTGTCTTCTACTGATGTATTTTCTTATATAAGGATCCAGATAATGAAGAGAGGGAAGGTTGTTAGAAGAGAATTCAGTCAAGTAAAAGAATCAAGAACACTCAAAGAAAAAAGAGAAAAACCATTAAAAGTTCATTTCAAGCTTTGTTCCTTCCATTGCTAGACAATCAATATCTTTGTAATCGCTGTAAGAACTTAATTCATACATTCAATACAAAGAGCTTGAGAAAGATCATACTAGCGTGAAGTGGTAATCTCATTAATCCCAAAATTGATCCTCATGACTTACGCTTTTTGTTATTATCATCTTATCGGACGTAGCTATCGGATTTTCGGTAGTTACACCAACCATTGATCAAAATTAATGCTTGACATCCTCTTAATCACTATCCAAATTTACGGTAAAGGTTGGGTGATTTTGTGAGGTGGAGCTATTGCGGAGATTTATTTCACATTTCATACAATCTGTAATAATATAACCTTCGGGGGAAAAAACAAGTTCAAAAGTTTCATGTTCACTTCTAAGAAAACATCCACACTGGGTAAACTAGCTAGTCATGGACTCGTGGTACTATTTCCTAAGTTAATTGTTGTAGCATAAAGCCTAGTTAGTAATTCTCCGAATCATTCCCGAATGATTTGCGAACGTATCCGAACTGACCAAATCCGAATGATACTTCCGACTATTTGAACTCCGAACCTAATTCCCGGATTATATGGACCTCACGAATGATTCGCGGACGTATCCTAACTGACCGAATCCGAATGATATTTCCAAACTAGAACTTCGAACCTAGTTCGCGCCCAACCTCACTCTCCTATAGTTAAATATATACTTGTTTATGCCCAAAATTATTTTTTGGCACGAAACACGATGAATGGATAGTTTTGGTGAGTATTTTGGGTTATGGGTCGATTTGAAGAACAAAATGAAAGACAGAGGTTTAACGTGGGCATAGGTTGCCTACGTCCACGGGCGAATCCCCTTGGGGAGTGATTTTGTATTGATAGTAAAATTACATTGTATATTTTTTCTCCTATTGGCTACTCCCTTTTCGCATCTCTGCTCCTCACTATTTATACAATTGTATACATAATTTCAGTATAACTTAAATGGCACTAAATGCTCATTTATGCCTCCCTCTTCAATTCTGCATGAAACTGCTGAAATTATTATTGCATGTATGAAACTGCTGTAGTAAATATTGCATGGCTCCATCTTAAATTCTGCATGACATGCGGGAATTAACTCGCATGCCTCCATCTTCATTCCCGCATGAAACCTCCCACTAATACCGCATGCATTAATTCTGCATATAACTCCCTGCATGCCTATTGACTTGCCTTGCATGCCTCCTGGCATTAATCTACCCTGCATGCCTCCCTGTATTGATTTGCGGACCTCCCCTCCCGTGTATTTTATACACGGTACAAACAATACTTTATATTTAAATACAATTATCCAGTTAAAATTTTCTATTGGTAGTTGGTTAACCAGTGTTTTATGTGCTAATTTTTATTTAAAAGTCTAAAAACTCGTTTTATAATACATTTATGCGATTAAATTGTTTACTTCTTGTTAAATAATCACGCTAAAATGTTTTTTCCATCTCATAAACATATACAAATAAAATTAGTCTCGTAATAAGGTCATAATACTTATCAATTTATCATATATGTAAGCCGAATTTTAAGTGCCGAACTCACATATATAAAACGAATATGCACGTACGTATGCCGTTCCGAACTAATGTCCGAACAACGAACCGTTGACCGGATTTTAACCGAATCCAACCTATCCTAATTCGTATAATTCCCGTACTATGTCGTCCCGAATTACTATCCGTATCCCGAATTGCTAACTAGGGCATAAAGCAAAAAAAGCATCGCATTTTTTTTTTGAAAGGAAAAAAGATGAAAGCTGTAAAAAAAAAAAAAAAGTACGGCATTGTTAATTTACACATGAAGTACCGAAAAAGTGGGACATCTAGACACAAACAAAGTTTACTCAGCAGGAAAGAGTAACAGAGTGAGAATATATAATAACAATGGTTATTCGTACTAATTAAACCTGCAAGTGATAACATGACCACTTGCAACGATACCACGGCGAATTTACCAAAAAAGAAGAAGAAAGTAAAGTGATACATACAAATAAACAATTAATCAACGGTTTCTCCTCTCATGCCACTGTTTTGGTCCGTTCATAGGAGTCTATGCCTCTGGGCATCGGATTATTGCTTGAAGTTATTATCATCGATTTAGTTCGGGACTTCATGTATTCTCATATCCGTAGGGACGGTAAAGTTGCAGATTTTCTGGCAAATGGGGCGCTATATTTGTATCTTTGTTTTTCTCTCTTGTTTCTTTTTGAGATTAGGCCTAGCTTCACTTGTTTCTTTTTTCTTTCCATGTCATCATAAAAGAAAAAAAGAAAAAGAAAAAAAAGAGTTTACGAACTAGTTTTGTTTAATTTATATATATATAGGTATCCTATACTCCTTAAAAGTTAATTAACCTCTGCTCTAGTGTGATACATAAACCCTAAAGCTAATTAATCACCGATCAGCAACAAGGTATTAGAAGAATCACAAGATATTTCGCTTCAAAAAAAAAAAAAAAAAAAATCGTTTCCTATTAGCAACTAGACGAATTTAATACTTGAGTAAAGCTGAACTAGGGAAGAGGAAGGAATACCTATATATATAGTATAGCACGATGGATTATTCATTGATGTGCATGCATATGAATACAAAACATCAACTGACACAATTCTTTAATCTACTATTCTCTGGATGGTACAACTAAATGTTATAGTAATCACTCCTTCTGTTCTTCATCAGTTATTTTAATACTGATCCCCCAATCAACCTGTCTGTTACATAAGGGCGGATCTATGTAGAGACTTGGGATGGCTTAAGCCCGCCCTAAGTCCAAAAAAAGATCACATTTTAAGAGGAAGGATCCCCTCATACTTTTATTATCACACTATCTCACATGTTTGGCGTCTTTTTTGTGAATAAAAATCAAACCGTAACGGATTTGAAGTTAATATTTTGAGGATATGTTCCTCTTACCAAGCTCTACATGCCTACCAAAAATGAGCATATTCTGAAATATGAAACCTCACCATCTACCGGTTTTAATTTCGACGGCCAGAAATCTGTTGATTTTCAACGGCTCATTTGCAAAGTAGTAGATGGTGGTGTTATGTGTCTCGGAATACGCTCATTTTTGGTGGGTATGTAGAACTTGGTAAGAGGAACATATTCCCAAAATATTAGCTTCAAATACGCCACAGTTTGGTTTTTATTCACAAAAATAATGCCCACCATGTGAGATAGTGTGATAATAAAAGTGTGAGGGGATCCCACCTCTTTAAGAGTGTAATTGTGTTTGGTTACAAAAAAAAATCAAGCCTAAACTATAGGCTTAAGCCTGCCCAAGTCAAGCCAATCTGTTTTCAAGCCACCCCACCTTCATTTTCTAGTTCCGCCACAGTATTATTTGGGTGGTGGTCTTTGATACTTTTATCCCAAGCGAATTTCAACTTTAATTATGATGAACGGTGTAGGTACAACTCATCATCCTCATCAACATCAAATCAAATTATTTAACTGGTGGTCTTGATTGATTAGGCAGCATTGACCTCAGCTTTTGTTTTCTTTCAGATCTCTCTCTCTCTCTGTCTGTCTCGTTCTCAAAGTCGTATGCATTACATTTTCCTCTTCTCTTCTTTTTATTTATCATCCAAGATCAAGAACCCAGTAGACAAATTAAGAAAAAAACTAATTAATTCTCTTTTTTGCATTTTCCTAGTATATAAGAAACCAGCATTCATCTATTCCACTCCTCACCACCACCTACTACTATACCAGACCCTCATCACCCCTTTTGTGTTCTAGCTGTTCATCGTCTTCATCTTTTTTTCTCTACGCGCACTTCAGTTCGGAGTAATATTCTCAGCTTCTTCATGCATATGTGTATTTGGAGAATAGAATCTTGAATTTTAACTTGTTGAAACTGGATCATTCGATCTTTATTATTCCTTAAAACTACTTTTAAAAAAGCTTTACAAGCATGTAATTGTTTTCCAATTGTTTTCTCTCGATTTTTTATCAAAAAAACCCAAAAAAAAATTAAATTAGTCTTATTCTCTTGATTCATTCTTATAGGATTTATCAAATAGTTAGTGATTGTTAGACTGGCAAGGGTTCAATCTATTACTTAGAAATACATCTATAAAAACCTTCCAATCATGTAAATTAGTTCAATCTTTCTTTGTTTACTCTCTTTTACTAGAGATAAAAATTTACCCAAAAAAAAAAAAAACAAAAAAAAGTACTCTGCTTGTGTTTATTTTCCTCCGTATCAGTCACTCTTACATTGTCAAAAAATACAAAAAAAAAAAAAATGCCTGAAGTTGATTTGAACAACGGGATTGAGAACAGTTCGGCAACCCCACCGGCAACCCCCGGAACACCAACGCCGTTGATGTCATCCCTGAGAATCGACTCATTGTCCTACGAAAGGGAGAGGAAGTCCATGCCTCGAGGCAAGTGTTTCCCAGTTGAATCATGGACACCCAACCATATGTGTGTCACCGATTTCGGACCTCCGGACGTCTCTCTTGGCAGGAAGGTACGTTCGTAACATAGTTAAATGAATATAGTACTGCTATCTTCTTCTTCTTCTTCTTCTATTATTCATTTTTTCTTTTTCCAATTATTATAAAGTATTTGTCTATGCATGATCTCATGCATCGGTTGAAGCGTACGATCTTCAATTGTGGGATAATCATGCACATGGGTGCCAGATATTCGAAGGATTTGGCGTTTGACTTAAGTTTTCCTGGCCAGCCATGCTATCGATAGTGTCATCTTCATACATCCCTGAACCATTAACTTGTCTAAATTCAGAAGCATTAAGTTAATATATATTGACTTTCTGTGCAGATAATATAAATTAGTTTACATTTCTTATATATTTCCAATCGGGTACAAATGAGTAGTTAACTACTCGTAATCAAGAGCAATTTTATTTATTTTTTAGTTAATTTATTTATTATTAGAAGAAACTAGTCGGAAGCCTAACATGCTAGGATTCGTATCGACGTTTGTGAAGTTTATTTGTTACGACTTATGAGTAATGCATCCAAGACGGTTTCATGCTACAGCTAGGAGCAGAGTTCGTAGGGACTTTCATATTGATGTTTGCAGCCTCGGCCGGGCCTATTTTAAACCAGAAGTACGACGGTGTTGAGACACTCATAGGGAATGCAGCTTGTGCTGGACTTGCTGTTATGGTGCTCATTTTATCAACGGGTCACATATCAGGGGCACATTTCAATCCTTCCCTCACCATCGCTTTTGCAGCATTCCGACATTTTCCATGGACTCAAGTTCCTGCTTACATATTGGCTCAGGTCTCTGCGTCAATATGTGCCTCTTTTGCCCTCAAGGGTATTTTTAACCCCTACATGTCTGGTGGTGTGACTATCCCTTCAAACACTCTTGCTCAAGCCTTTGCTCTTGAGTTTATTATCACCTTCATTCTCATGTTTGTTGTCACGGCTGTTGCAACTGATACTCGTGCGGTACGTACCAAGATTTTAATATGAAATTAAGAAAAAGAAAGAAAAAAAAGGCATTTTGTTTCGCTGGAGTTGGAATTAATAGGCTAATGTACTGCACCCTTATTGCTGATTTAGGTTGGAGAACTGGCAGGAATAGCAGTCGGAGCAACTGTCATGCTGAACATTCTAATCTCCGGGTAAGTCTTTTTCTTTTCTTCCAAAAGATGATGCTCTCTTTTATTATTCTAAAGCTGATGGTCTAGATAAATTACATAGTTATTCGATTTCAAGGTTATCAACATTTGAAGTTTGAATATTCAAGTGCGGTAATTGACATTGCCGATTGTATGGGTTGGCAGGCCAGCAAGTGGTGGATCAATGAATCCTGTAAGGACACTAGGTCCAGCGGTGGCAGCAGGCAACTACAAAGCCATATGGGTGTATATAATAGCACCAACATTGGGTGCCCTTGCCGGGTCAGGCATCTACACTCTCATCAAGCTCCAAGATCAAGAGGGTGACCCACCTCGCCCAGTTAGAAGCTTCCGTCGCTAGTGTCCAGTCCCTCCAAATAAGTGTACGTTATCATGTGTGAATGCGTTTGTTTTCACTTTCCAGTCTCATACATTATAGCATCTGCTATGCTGGTACGAGCTAAGTGTGTGCATTATTATTCTCCTACCTATATCGACATAGATATGTGTGATATAAATAAAAAGGGAGAGAAAAAAAAAGATAAAACAAAACTCAGGTCGATTTGCCGTGTTTTCAGTACTACCCTCCTCTACAGCTAGTAACAGGAGTAGGAGTACAGTCATAGGCAGCGGGGCGAAAAAAAAAAAAACTATATTATGTTATAAGTAATATATACAACTTATATCATGCGTGGATTGTTGAGTGTTGTGTGATTTCTCAAAATAAAACTGTTTGCAAGTGTGATTACTATTATCGTGTGTACTGTAAGGATTATATATATATATATATATATAGACTGTTATGTATTTGTGTCTAAAGTTGTAACCAGCCACTGATGTGTGCGGTCTTGAATTTCAACAGTTTATGTTACTACTTTATAATTATATATAAAGAGATTTCTGTTTGTGTGTAAAAAATTTTATTGTTGAGGAGTCATTGTGACATGATCCAAAACTCCTTTCTGGAGGCCTTCCATTCGGTGCCATTGTTTGGTGTCCCTGTTGTTTTTATGTAGATTCGAATTAAGCAAATTATGATAGGCATGTAGAACTTGGTAAGAGGAACATATCCTACCTATATCGACATAGACATTATTATTCTCCTACCTATATCGACATAGACATGTGTGATAGAAATAAAAAGGGAGGAAAAAAAAAAGATAAAACAAAACTCAGGTCCATTTGCCGTGTTTCAGTAGTACTACTCTCCTCTACAGCTAGTAACAGGAGTAGGAGTATAGTCATAGGCAGCGGGGCGAAAAAAAAAACTATATTATGTTATAAGTAATATACAACTTATATCATGCGTGGATTGTTGAGTGTTGTGTGTTGTGTGATTTCTCAAAATAAAACTGTTTGCAAGTGTGATTACTATTATCGTGTGTACTGTAAGGATTATATATAGACTGTTATGTATTTGTGTCTAAAGTTGTAACCAGCCACTGATGTGTGTGGTCTTGAATTTCAACAGTTTATGTTACTACTTTATCAATAGTATAAAGCAAAGTTTAGCTAACTTTGCCTATCTGAGTGGTGGTCAGGGTGGTCAGGATTTATCAAAAATTATAACGGGGAGGTTGGAACTCATGACCTATTGTATCATAAGAGTGGCCTCTAACCATTGTTCCACCTTGGTTGGAATTGATAACAAAGATAAATCAACAGTGGTTGTTTGTTCAACTTAAATATTAATTAGTATAAGTGTTTTATTAATTAGTATAAGTGATTTGTCTAGAGAGAAGATAAATCTATGGTTATGGTTTGTTCAACTTAAATATTAATTAGTATAAGTGTTTTATTAATTGATGACTCATTAATTTCTCATGATAAATGATTTATTAATTTTACATCATAAATATCCCTTAATTAATATTAATACATATCTCCATAAATAAATAATAATTTTGACAAAAATTATTTCAATAGATATTAGTGGTGTTGGTGGTAGTAGAGGAAGAAGTAAGTGGTGGAAGCGGTGGAAGGTGTTACTAAGTGGTGGAGGCGGTAACATTAGTTTTGGTGGAAGAAATAGTGGTATTTGGATGGTTTTAATGGCGGTGGTATTGGTTTTTTTCTTTTGAATCAAAAATAATAATTTTTCTTACATGACGGGTAACATTGTATTGTGAAAAGTATAGTTGGTTGTTTTTGACACAATCAAAAAGGCGGATAACAAATACTTTTGGGATGATACCAAATCATATAAGACAAAATGGTTGTTTTTGGTACCACCGCTATCTTTGGTAACCGTTCGTACGCACATGATTTTCGGATAACAAAAAACATATAGTTGAATAAATTAATTGACGACCTAAGTTTGTTAAATCTAAACTTTATACATGACGTGTGGGATTAAAAGCTATAAGTGTGCCCAATATTCTACGAGGGATGGAAAATGGTGGTGGTGGAGAAAGAAGTGATATCCGGTGGTTTGTGGTATCGGGCTAGGTTTTGATGAGTAGTAATTGACTATGTTAATTATGTCTTTGCTACAAAAGGATAACACTATAAATTAGAAATGTAGTTGATCGTCTTAATGCTAATATAAACTCGGTTAAAATACATGAAAATTAAGAAGAAGAAAAAAACATTTGGATGTCACGTTATATAATAAATAACACTAAAAACTACATATTTAGTATCTAGGTTTCTATGGAAAAAACTTACTCAATAGATAAATCTAAGGTTGTATTGAGATCCCGTAAGCATAGGGAGAGTTGGTCTTGGATTTCTGAATGATAATGAATATAATATGATAACGAAAATAATGAAACGCTCCCTCTCGGTTTCTCCAATGAAAACCGGAACCTTCTAAAAAAAATAATCAATCGAACAACACTTAGATGGAGCGCATCACAACCAGTGTAAACTTCTCCGAATTGCTACATATCCAAAGTGAAATTTCTGCATTAACTGGTGATTCCGATCTACCGTAGTTTTTAACGAGGCATACAATTAAATCTCTAATAGTGATTTTAAAGGTATTTAATAATTACAAAATTCTCTTATAAGTTTTGTTTATGCAAGTATTGATTTAACTTGGGTTCTTTTATATTTTTATGTTAAGTTGATGACTTTTTAATTTGAATACATGTTTGGTTAACAAACTTTGATACATATAGGGTATTTTGTTTGTAGAACTGATGTTAGTCTCTCTTTTTTCCCGTTAGCACTTTGTTTCGATCCCGTATTTGTAGACATTATTTGACTAATGTTGGGGTATTTGTTTAATCTCAAGGCCGATTAAACCCAATGTGTGTTGTATATATTGAAGGCGACAGAAGTTTGTGTCGGCTCTACCTTGAAACTAATAATTTTTCTACGGAAGGTTAGTTGAATTTATGTAGATACAAATATCAATATGAATATGCTCTTTAAAACTCCAAATTACTTGAGTAACACTAGATGTGAGAACGTCATTCATGCACTACTTAGCATAGTTGGTGTGAAATCTTTTTATCCAGGAATTTCTTCTATTTTATGTTATCAATATGATTGAGAAAGAATCTTACACATGTTTTGATTTACTATTATAAGTTTATTTTTTCAACTCAAATGTGTATATCTCAGCCTTCCAATAGCCAAGGGTTCTTCATTTTTATAACTCTCACATTTGCAAAAAATAAATAAATAGTGTTTATCTATAATAGGGAAAATATTATGGGTTTTTGCTTCACTCCTTAGAGCCTTAGTTATCAATAATTTCGGAACAAATGTATTCATAAACATCATGGAGTTGGATTGGCAGTTTAGGTATATGTACTGTTAGATGAAATATTCTT
The DNA here is from genome assembly GCA_023531295.1 of Papaver armeniacum. Classification (NCBI taxonomy): domain Eukaryota; kingdom Viridiplantae; phylum Streptophyta; class Magnoliopsida; order Ranunculales; family Papaveraceae; genus Papaver; species Papaver armeniacum. The sequence continues at coordinate 666,275 of JAJJWW010009487.1, forward strand.
TTTGAAGTTTGAAATTATGTATGATGGAACAATAAATGGGGAAAATTTTTATTTACTGTATTTTTTATTTTATTTTCATGTTGGCACAACATTATTACTTCGTCTAGATAATAAATTGGAATAACATGCTTAAGTAAAAAATAAAAAGATCAGGTAACCCATTTTGTTTCCCAAAACCTATTTGAATATCAAAATAATTACTCACGAATAAAATGAAGCAAGAGGAATGTGAACAATATCGTATTAGAGACAAAACATCCCGTGCCGTTACGGAACGGGTTAAGATCTAGTAATTATATATAAAGAGATTTATGTTTGTGTGTAAAAAAATTTATTGTTGAGGAGTCATCGTGACATGATCCAAAACTCTTTTCTGGAGGCCTTCCATTCGGTGCCATTGTTTGGTGTCCCTGTTGTTTTTATGTAAACATTAATATGATTCGAAGACAATGCAGGTTTTATCGACAGTCGTTAATACACGGAAAGACAGTAAAACACAAAAGAGAAACTTCTTCAAAGACATCCATAAATAACAGTAAACATCCATGTAAGAGATGTGTGTTGCCGCACATAAGGGAAGAATAATATTTGTGCTAACCACACTCATTAGGTAATATTGCGGTGTATCGCCCTAGCCATAGAATACTGATATATAAAGGAAGAATAATATTTGTTCTAACCACACTCATTAGGTAATATTGCGGTGTATCGCCCTAGCCATAGAATACTGATATTGTGTCGGCACACATCTCATACCACATAGAGGATACAAACATATGCATGAATTTCACAACACCAAGATTGATTTGTAAAACAATAATGAATACAAGAGAGTTCGTTATCGATTCCCACCTCTTTTGATGACAAGCCTTGCCTACCTCGAGATCCACGATCCACTGGTTCATCCTTTGATTCGATCGTTGTTAATAACTAAATGTTAATCACAGAAGAACTTTAAGAATCTAGCCGCAATGGCTCACACAATAATCATACAAGTCTATCTAATGGTTCTATAAGCCCATTTATGGTTCTACTCTTTTTTGCATTCTCTTTCTTTAGCATAAATAAGGTTTACTAATTGAATTAGATTGGTTCTATAGTCTATAACTAAGTCTTATGAATATCTACGACCTTGTAGAAGAAGCCAATGACTAATTCGGATCATAAGGGGTCCAAAATATCAAACTAAGAATACAAGATACTAAGCCCAAGTTCTCTAAACAGGCCCATTAACTAAGGTTCAGTCCAACTGAGTCAACTAACGGTCAAACTAAGAATCACAGGTCTACTAACAGTCCACGTCAAGTCAATGGTCAAATAAGTCAAACATGGATCGGTCAACGATCCAACTCAGGTCAAGATAGGGAAACTCAGTAAGTTAACTCAGTCCACAAGACTGATTCAGGTTTATACAAACCAAGGCCCTTGCTCAGGCCAAACAACACTAAGGCACAACCATGGTGCAACACACCAAGACTCTTAACTATAAATCAATTCTGCCAAACTAAAATTATACATCATATAAAGTAAACTTTATAACTCAATTACAAATGTAAGCTAAGCTTACCTGAATGAGGCAGCAGTAACATGCTTCTACTGAATCTATCAATTATACCTACACTACCCATACCAACATTCAACAACCCCAATTCATTCATCTAACCTCAGCGAGCACTTCTATCGAACTCAGCTACAACAACTTCATAATCACAATCTTCATAGCTGCAACAACACTCAATACCAAAGACAAACAACTAATTTGATCACAGTATCATTACTACTTGTAACACAAGTTCTGCAAACTCAACCACACAGACAAATAACCGCTCTGCCTATTCCTATCTCTACAATCCTGCAATGCATTACACCACCACTGCCAGCAACAATTGAACTCTTTTTCTTTATGATAACTGACTTCAACCTCCACTGAATTCAACCAACCACTTCTCCCAACATTCATTCCCTGTAACTCAACAACAAACTCCATTCTCATATCCCTCAGCTCAACCACAACTCTCACAGCATCACCAAGTTGAGCTTTATCACCCAACAACACACATCTTCATTATCTGAGATACAAACTCAGGAATCCACTACATAAACAATACCACCATCCTTAGATACCACCTGCAACAACTCACCAAATACTCTAACCCCATACACTACCTCTTCATTCCTAATTACCTTACCACCTTCATCATTTATCTAACCCAAACATCATCTCCAGTTCTTCATTGCCAACACCAACAGTTCTCTGTATATAATTCCTACACCAATTCCAGTTCCATTTCAAGACTACAAGCTCCAACAGTTCATCTATGTTCGTTACCTACGACATACATCTCATTTACACAAACAAGACACCATTCTGAACATCAACACACAACCAAACTATTATTAATTCCATAAACACAAATCATCTCAAACAACAATCATTCATAATCCACTAATTATGCCTCCTTTCCTCTTCCAACTAGTCCACATCAAAACCAGTTTCAAAAACTCAACTTCCCATTCATAATACCACCCTTTAAAAAATCAATCACATACATAAGTAATGAAACTGAATAATTATACCGAAATAAACTCAGAGAAACAATTACCTCAGTTCACTTGATTCAACACCATCACCTTCCTGCCAATTCAATTCCTAGACCTTAAGATAAATTTTAATCCTCTTTAGAACCCTATCTCACGGATCTTCCAACTAAACCACTTCACATCTTCAATTAAGTAGCAACCCAATTATTCTTCATCCACCAACAACTCGGTTAACTTATCAAACCCATTAGAATACAAAATTCGATCTACAAACCCTAATCCAATTTGGGGAAGAACATAAAACCATAATCTTTTCCAAAAATCAAAATTAAAACCAAATAAACAATTCTACTTCATACCTAATCAAAACCCATCTCAAATTACTCAACTATTCAGTCAAATTCATACAATTTAACCTTCAATTCAAAAGAACCCTAATTTACATTTTTATCTTGATTCTTCATCACAACAGTCCCATAACATCAATTCATCATCAACCCATTCAATCTTCATCTACCATCAACTCAATATAATCCTCAGTACTACACAAACCCAACTTCAAAACCAAAACCCTAACTTATGTTCTCTAACTCGTCACTTCTTTTAACTCAGAACCTACCACAACACAATCATCACCACCAGGAACCTTCCTTGATCTTTATACTCTTGATTCGATCTAAAAATCATCACTTTTGATTCTCAAACTCTTAACAGATGAAGAACAGGGGAAAGAGAAATAATAAGAAGAGAAAAGAAGATAAGAGAAGAAATGAGAGTTTATCCTCTCAATTTGGGTTAATAAGGCCAAAGGAAGTTTATGGAACACCCGTTGAATGTTAAGGGAAGCCCCAGTCGGTCTAATGTCAAAAAGACTATTTTGCCCTTCTCACTAATCTGATGATTACTACTTTGTTTGGTATCCGATTGACACGTTCGAGTAGTCCATTTAGCATAACTTTTCGAGATATAACCGATGGTACTAGTTTCATATCTACGTCATTGTTAGATTAATTCCTATTAATTATCGTTCGTGTTAAACTAATCAAGTTGTTATCTGCTAATTCGACACTTGACTGGTCTAATAGCGTTGACGAGCTTGCGGGTTCTTACATTCTCCCCACTTTATTCATTTTCTTCCTCGAAAATCAAACCATCCTTTTGTCTTCATCAGAAACTCCCCACCTTATAAATTAATCCCATCTCTTATCTAAGCGCAAAACAACATGAAACAAAGCACAAACCTAAATGGTCTTCTACAACTAAGATTAAAATTTGTAGCTTTAGGTTCAACAGCGCTGATTTAATTTCTATCCAAGAATGAAGTCTAATTTTCTTTTCTTAACTAATTTATATTTTATAAGATATATGCCTCTAACTTCAAGGAAGAATCCTACGAATCTTTCTAAGCGAACTTACATCTATTGGTTTTCTAAATTAATTTGCAGTATTTTCTATGATCGGTCATCTCTGAATGCAGTTGCCCTGTCAAGATTGGCCAAGCCCAACAATGCCTTCCTACGAACAGAGAAAACACAACCTTCACTATTCCCCAATGCTGGATTAACCAAGTACTAACATATTAAGATTAATTAGTCTTTAAGCTTTTATCGTAACTGGTGTAAGTCAGATAAATTTATTTCGTAAAATATATAAATAGTTCACATTATTTTAAGCAATTTAATCATCAAAATTTATTTTCTTTTATTTTATCGATATATATAAGTAATCCAATTTCAATTTCACGTCAATTTATAATATCTGATATTTTAAATTTAGTGTAATACCATATATAAATTTTCCAAATATAATCTATTATAAATTTCCTACTACCCTAACTATTCAAATACTATTATCAACTGTATTATTATTTTCATTATTATTAAGTTGATAGTCCAGTTGGTACACTAGCCTTAATCTTCTAAAAATAGTTTTACATTCACGTAAGGATTGATATAACGTATTTTATTTATTCAGATTGAATCCATATGTATCTTGTTAAATTTTGGCGTTGGTAATTTAATATGATCTAAATTTGAGTCTTCATAAAATTATGATATATCCTAATAGTCTTTAGATTTTGCTATTAGTAATAAATATCTTATTCACAGGAAAATTTCTTCTCCTCTAAGTCTAATTTTGTACTAAGCATTCAAGTACTATAAATATCACTTCACGTGTATAATTTAGAGATTTAGTGAATTATTTATTGGACTAAAGATAATTCTGCGTATAAGATCGTCAACAAGTTTAGTCTTTATGCCTTATATGACCTCACGTTCTTAATCCTACCTAATAAGTCTTATATTATCTATCTGGTTTGAACGCAAAACACATAATTCTAATTTGTTATTAGTTAACTTTGCAAAACTTAACCGTAGATAAACACTAATAACTTTTCTATAGTTATTTAATCCTAATCATTATTTTATTGCTATATATTTGTTAATAAGATTTTAGTTTAAGTTATGCTCAATAAAATACTAATTTAAATTCTAACAGTTTAAGTTCGTCATACTAATTTTCCATTTCGAAAGATGATTAAATCTATTTACGAAGAAGGATCATGTTAATATACAAATTTACTTTCTTTTAATTTTGATATTACACTAAGTATCTGAATGCTATTATTACTACTTCATGTATATGAGTTTCATTTTAGAGATTTATTGGATCATTTGTTAGACTAAAGATAATTTCGGTACAAGATTACTAACAAGTTGAGTCTTTTTATTTATATATTATATCCGCACTTTCTTAAGTCTAACGCCTAATAAGTATTATTTTAACTATCTAATTTAAACCCAAAAATTATATTTCTAATTTGTTATTAGTTTAATTTACAAAATTTAATCCTATAATAACGTTATTAATTTTCTATAATTGTTTAATCATAATTTATTATTTTTATCGTTATATAGTTGTTAATGAGATTTTAAGTAAGTTAAGGTCAATATGATGCTAACTGGTAAATGCTAATTATTACTTTCTTGAAAATATTGTTACTATTATTTTCATTTATTATTACTATCATAATATTTTTTATTATTAACATCGATGGTTGGACTATTGTTCTGACTATTCTTACAAAATTATTGAATCCCAAAAATATCATTAACATTTATTTAATTATAAACTATGGATTCAACATATGAGTCAAGGTACTCAGTAAGTTTCAATGTGACTTTCAAGATTTACTAATAATACTAATTTCACTATTTGTTTGTGTACTTGTTCATACTTTTTATACCAATTATTCTCTAATATATATTAGCTAAAGTTATTGGTGTACCCTACAATTTTCACTTTATTACAAATACTAACAACCAAACAAACAAATCAATCAATCAATCAAATTAATATTTTAATTATTGATAGCTTTTAGTGATTAAGATTTATCTCCCAAACCCAACCAAGTTCTAAGCTAATCTACTTCACTAACTGGCACTGGCTATTCCTATCTTTTCCCATATAAGATCTAATAGTGAGCTCTGATACCAACTTTGTAGCGCCCCCTAAGCTAGCAGCTGACTAATCCAAGAGATTAACTAAATAAAGAGGCACTAAGAATCTAAATCATATACTTAATCAATCACTTAAGAAATCTGCTACAAAACTTAATCCAAAAACTAGCCCCACTCTGAAATATATATATATACAAGAACTCCTCTCAAATGATACATATACAACAGTCATTTGGTTTACAAAAGAATATACAACGTAATAAACATAACAGAAGACTCAACGCTACAAAGCTTCTGCTGCGCAACTCTGATCTGTCTCTGAAACTGAAAGTGGGAAAGGTTGAGCACATCATCCCTAGAAGGGGTGCCCCGTAAGAATAACAACTAGTTTTCAAGTAAACATTAATATGATTCGAAGACAATGCAGGTTTTATCGACAGTCGTTAATACACGGAAAGATAGTAAAACACAAAGTACAAACTTCTTCAAAGACATCCATAAATAACAGTAAACATCCATGTATGAGATGTGTGTTGCCGCACATAAGGGAAGAATAATATTTGTGCTAAGCACACTCATTAGGTAATATTGCGGTGTATCTCCCTATCCATAGAATATTGATATTGTGTCGGCACACATCTCATACCACACAGAGCATACAAAGATATGCATGAATTTCACAACACCAAGATTGATTTGTAAAACAATAATGAATACAAGCGAGTTCGTTATCGATTCCCACCTCTTTTGATGACAAGTCTCGCCTACCTCGAGATCCATGATCCACTGGTTCATCCTTTGATTCGATCGTTGTTAATAACTAACTGTTAATCACACAAGAACTCTAAGAATCTAGCCACAATGGCTCACACAAGAATCATACAAGTCTATCTAATGGTTCTAAGCCCATTTATGGTTCTACTCTTATTTTCATTCTCTTTCTTTAGCATAAATAAGGTTTACTAATTGAATTAGATTGGTTCTATAGTCTATAATTAAGTTTTATGAATATCTACGACCTTGTAGAAGAAGCCAAACACTAATTCAGATCATAAGGGGTCCAAAATATCAAACTAAGAATACAAGATACTAAGCCCAAGTTCTCTAAACAGGCCCATTAACTAAGGTTCAGTCCATCTGAGTCAACTAACAGTTACTAACGGTCAAACTAACAATCACAGGTCTACTAACAGTCCACATCAAGTCAAAGTCCAGAGTCAATGGTCAAATAAGTCAAACATGAATCGGTCAACGATCCAACTCAGGTCAAGATAGGGAAACTCAGTAAGTTAACTCAGTCCACAAGACTGATTCAGGTTTACAAACTAAGGCCCTTGCTCATGCCAAACAACACTAAGGCACAACCATGGTGCAACACACCAAGACTCTTAACTATAAATCAATTCTGCCAAACTAAAACTATACACATCATTTAAATTAAACTTTATAACTCAATTACAAATGTAAGCTAAGCTTATCTGAATGAGGCAGCAGTAACATGCTTCCACTGAATCTATCAATTTTACCTACACTACCCATACCAACATTCAACAACCCCAATTCATTCGTCTAACCTCAGTGAGCACTTCTATCGAACGCAGCTACAACAACACTCAACACCAGACACACATAACTAATTTGATCACAGTATTATTACTACTTGTAACACCAGTTCTGCAAACTCAACCACACATACAAATAACAGCTATTTCTATTCCTATCTCTACAATCCTGCAATGCATTACACCACCACTGCCAACAACAATTGAACTCTTTTTCTTTATGTTAACTGACTTTAACCTCCAGTGAATTCAAGCAACCAATGCTCCCAACATCCATTCCTTGTAACTCAACAACAAACTCCATTCTCATATCCCTCAGCTCATCCACAACTCTCACAGCATCACCAAGTTGAGCTCTATCACCCAACAACACACATCTTCATTATCTGAGATACAAACTCAGGAATCCACTACATAAACAATACCACCATCCTTAGATACCACCTGCAACAACTCACCAAATACTCTAACCCCATACACTGCCTCTTCATTACTAATTACCTTACCACCTTCATCATTTATCTAACCCAAACATCATCTCTAGTTCTTCATTGCCAACACCAACAGTTCTCTGTGATACAATTCCTACACCAATTCCAGTTCCATTTCAAGACTACAAGCTCCAACAGTTCATCTATGTTCGTTATCTACGATATACATCTCATTTACACAAACAAGACACCATTCTGAACATCAATACATAACCAGACTATTATTAATTCCATAAACACAAATCATCTCAAACAAAAATCATTCATAATCCACTAATTATGCCTCCTTTCCTCTTCCAACTAGTCCACATCAAAACCAGTTTCAAAAACTCAACTTCTGATTCATAATACCACCCTTTACAAACCTACTATCAATCACATACATAAGTAATGAAACTGAATAATTATACCGAAATAAACTCAGAGAAACCATTACCTCAGTTCACTTGATTCAACACCATCACCTTCCTGCCAATTCAATTCCTAGACCTTAAGATAAATTTTAATACTCTTTAGAACCCTATCTCACGGATCTTCCAACTAAACCACTTCACATCTTCAATTAAGTAGCAACCCAATTATTCTTCATCCACCAACAACTCGGTTAACTTATCAAACCCATTAGAATACAAAATTCGATCTACAAACCATAATTCCAATTTGGGGAAGAACATAAAACCATAATCTTCTCTGAAATCGAAATTGAAACCAAATAAACAATTCTACTTCATACCTAATCAAAATCCATCTCGAATTACTCAACTATTCAGTCAAATTCATACAATTTAACCTTCAATTCAAAAGAACCCTAATTTACCTTTTTATCTTGATTCTTCATCACAACAGTCCCATAACATTGATCGCTGTCGTATGCGTCAAAAATAATTTCACTTTCCTAAAGTATGTGATAAGAAAGAGTTCGTATCCACAGAGAGGCGATTGTAGTTATTTCGTAATCAATTTCTTAAAGTAACCAATTGGGGGGATTTCTTATTTCTATTTAAACAATAAAAACAAATTAAAAGCAAAGTAAATTGTAGAAAGTAATCAATGGAGAGAGATATTGGTCAAGGAATTCATCTTCAATCTTAGACATGTGCTTGCATATATGATTAGAATTACGATTTAATCTCTTGTGTTATCAAAAGCCTAGAGAATCAAGAAAGCAAGATAATCTATTAATTTCTCAAGTTCATCAACACACACATTAGGGTTGCGTATGTGAATTCTACCTAAAGAATAACCTAACGCCTTGCGCTAATCAAGTTCAATTCCTAGGAGCATTAAGTTTTAAATAGGCTAATCAATGCAATTGTCATGCGTTGCGCAAAACAATTCGGACAATGGTCAAACTCTACATATGATTACGAGAGTGTATCACTACAAACCGTAAACATATCATGCTACTCGTATTCAAGGTTATCGCTTGATGAAAAACCCTAAAATAGCTATGGACTAAGATGCAAGTTCAATTAATTGGCCACTTAACTAATCAAACACCATAATCCTATCACAATACTTCAATCATGTGATCATAAAAACCGCAGAGAATTGAACGATAAACAAGAGAGAAAACTCTAATACATAAAGCAAACACAAGTTTTAGAAATCGGACTACATCCTTAACCAATAATAGAGAATTTAGATACTCATAGCTATGGAGTTCATCATCATCAATATTCAATAATAAAACAAAGAAGAAGAAGAACAAAACCAAACCCTAGAAGCGTAAACAAAACGGCTCTCCAAAATTCCAAGAATAAGATATGAGATAAGATATGTTGTAGAAGACCTTCCCTTTTATAGCTTTCTCCAACTTCTAAAATTAGGTCTAGTCTTCAAAGTCCCTTAGATGAAAATCCACCAAGCCCACGAGAGAGAGAAACCCATGAAGAAAATATGTCCAAAAATCGTCGCCGGAAATCTGGTATTATGGCCGGAAATCGGCCGGAGAAGTGGCCGGAGAAGTGGCCGGAAATCGGCTCCGGTGACCGGCATAGTCCGCCCGGCCACCGGTCAACGAGTCAGGACCGGGTCAACTCGGCCGGGTCAACGAATCGAACCAGGTCAGCTCGGTCAGACCGAGTCAAGGTGAGTCAGACCAGTCGATCTGGATCACCGAGTGAGTGAATGGCCAAGCTGAGCCAGTGCCTTTGCACAGGCCAAACACTGTGGTGCACAAAGATGGTGCATCATTCCTTCTCTGCCATTTCTTCATTCTCAACACATTCAGAACTGCCAAGCATACAACACCCCTTACCTGCACTATAATTCATTCTTTTCTCATGCCTGTAGTGTCAACACTGATTCAAGCCATTCTTTCCAAGTCTTGTACATATCATGGCTTCATTCAGTTCTTGATCTTCACAGCCTTGCCAACACATCCATTACAACTCCTTCCCTGTATAATTCCAGCATTCAAAACAGACCCATAACTCCAATCAATCACACACATTCATTCAATCCCTTCCTGGCAAGCACACATAGAATTGCACTGCAGTTCCATATCTCTCGCAATTGTAGCTCTCATTCATTCATCTGCTTTCACTCTATAAAGCCCACAATCTGCATACTCAGCTGCAACTTTCTCCTTGTTCTTCTCCATTCCCTTACTCGGTCACAGCTGCCACCACCTGTAGTGTTAGCTCAAGAATGAGCTCATCTAATATACTGCAATCCAGGACACTGCAATGTCGGCTCTTTTTTTTTTTCGTATCGGCAGCCCAAGCCGCAAACCAACACCATGCACTCCATTAGCTCAATCCCAATCAATGCCTACATTCATCTAGACCGCTCACTTGCCAACTCCTTCCCCGATTTTCTTGAGCATCAGTACCATATCACAGCCGCAATACCATTTTGCACATCACTCCATTTCGGCTTTTAACTAGCGACCTCGGGTTCAAGCCAACAACACCATTATCTCCCTGGACTGCACCTGACCTACAACCTGAATCTTTACCAAAATCTCACTAACCCTGCAACCTTATTACCTCTGCAATTCAACACCATTCATCACCTGAGTTCAACACCACAGGCCAACCTCCCTGTGCTTCACCATCAGAATCATCACCAACACGAAACACCTTGAACGCAATATTTTGCCATTTGAGACCATGTATAATCCTTGCAACACCAATTTAGATACAACACACCGCAACAAAGACATGACCTACTACACTCATAATGCAAACTTCCCAGTGTACCCTGCTTGACTCTCAATTCCAATCCCAGCTGCATCCATTGCCCAGCCAACTTCACAGCTGTCATGACACTTAAATCTTGCATCTCAAAGATATCCCATCTCAGCCAACTTAACTCAACCAACAGGACCCTAGCCTCAATTTCTTTGAGCTTCAACACCAACTCGCTTCATCTTGTTTCAACTCAACTTCTTTGCCATTTCCGCAGTCTCGGTTCAACAAATCACATGACCTTAACTCTTTAGCAAAGTGACCACCAATAGCACCTTCCCCGCTTCCAAACATCTCATCCTCGCCATCACACTTAGTTCTCTCGCAATTCGATTCGCTCAGAGAGCGTACCAACTACCAATTTAAGTAACAGAACACCCCATTCTTTTCCATCTCAATCACGTAACCAAAACAAACCCTAAGCAGACCACCGATGACCACATATTCACTCCACACTCAAATCCGAGTTGAACCCATTTCCTTATTATCGATTTCGAGCTTAGTCTATATCGATTCATCACACAAGTAATTTCGTCTTCCCCGAATTCCTCCACTAAAGCACAAAGAACAACAACTTCTCTTCACCCCAAATTTCATCCAAATCGATTCCATATCCATCTTCTCGATCTCAAGTTCACTTCTCCACTTCCTCACATTCAATTAATCTTCTTCCCTTAACGATTCGCAACATCACGCCCGTCCACCGAATTCCTTTCCTTTCTCTCAATTTCTCTCTTTCTCGATCTGGTTTCAAGTGAAGAACTAATAATTGAGAAATGAATTTTCTCAATTTTTGGGCAGTGTAAGAAGGGTCATTAGCTCTAAGCGCCCAGAATTAGATAAGGGCCACCTCAGTTTATCTTTGGCTTGTCAGTTTCGCAGAACCGACTGCCTACTCTTCCTTGCTCAATTGTCAGTTGCGGGGAACTGACAATTCATTCTTCCCTTCCTTTGCGCAGCCTTAGCCTGCTCCAAGAATCACTCGCCTATGAATTGACCTTCTAGCCCTTTACGCTTCAAATGAGTGATTTCTCCATCTTTTCGTCCGTGCGACTCCAGAGTACCTAATAACTCAAAAACACGCGTAAGATATGCAATTCCCAAGGAAAATAGCAAAGAAAGCATAAATTCTAGATATAATATTAGGTGTTTTACAACACCTATCGATTCCCCCACACTTAGACTTTGCTAGTCCTCGAGCAAATCAAACAAAACAATAAAATACAACAACTCCGTGTCGTCGAGGCTACGGTCACTTTTAGCATAAATAACAAGCCTTTAAACCCCTAGGTGTCCCTAGTGGACGAGTTATAGTCTCGTGAGGGTTTACTAGAGATATACCCACAAAACCTATTTTTCCAACTTACTAGTTCTTCGTAATGATAGCATCCAACGCGCTAAAAAGACATAGAGATTCTGCACACTAGTCATAAGAAGTTAGACACATAAATGAACACAATCTCATTCTTAAAAGTTGAGAGAGAGATAACCATCCCTTCTCGTCTAGAATTTGGGTTCGGAGTGATCAAAAGTCTCGACTCTGCCTCACAAGAAAGGGTTTTATGATATTGCTCTCAATAATAAATGACTTTTTATGGGTCACACATGTGTCCAGGTTGGAATGAAGAGAGAATCCCGAGACACGTTGAATGGTAGGAAGGCAAAACCCTCCGAAATATTTTGAAAACCCACATCTTTATATATTTTTGAAAACCCATTTTTCGACGATCTCTTCGAAAGGAAATCAAACCATTTAACGAAGGTGGGAATATGCTTACTTACAGTGAATCCGTTCGGCGTGCAGCTAGCACCACTCTCACAACATCCATAGAAACGTCTTCGGTCTTCTATCGGTGTCTTCATCTTCGTCTTCGGTCTTCAACTCTTGGTGATAACTCTCGAACTTCGTAGAATCTTGACAATATGATTCTTTCCTCAAATTCCTTGTCGCTTGATACTTCATTACAAATATTCCTTCTTTCCATAGGCTTTATTGAAAGAATACAAAAATAAAAACAAACTATACAAACCCAAAATAAAAAATTTTTCTCTTGTCTTTTTTTTTTTTTTTTTTTTTTTTTTTTTTTTTCAATTTTTTTTTTTTTTTTTTTTTTTTTTTTTTTAGACAAAAGAAAGTAAAAATACAAATAAATTAAAATAAAAATGTAAGTACAATGCCATGGTGTAAGTACTTTACCGCTTGAATCTTCACAACTTATATGTCTTGATATCATAAACTTCTCGAACTTTCATCCTTGATAATTTCCGCTCTTGTATTATAGTCTTCAACGTATAAAAATTCTGCTCCCTGTTTTGTTGCTTTACTCAAATCTGAAATCTGCCCATTTATGTATTGTTGCTTGTAAACCTCGAACATATTCAACTTTCCTTCAAATTTGTGATGCTCCTCTTGTTGATGATGATGGTGTTTCTATGGACCTGTTGGTGTAGAGAGAGATAAGGTGGATGGTGCTAACTGCGAACAAGATCACAAGTGGTATGTAAGTTAGCAATTCGATGTCACCAACATGGTTGATAAAAATAGCACTCAAGAGATCAAAATAGTGCTTCTATGGTGGGAAATTGGACAGACTCACCATTCTGCCGGAATTTACGTACGGTGACACACACTCTAAAAGCACAAATTTAGACAGTACAAAGAATTGAAGGTTGGTGCCTCACATTATGTAACATGGGTAGTCTCCACTATAGGGGATCACTGTTCTAATACCGAATTCGTCTGCACCTTATTTGCCACTTGGCATGGTTAAATCCAACTTTAACTCTCATACAATTAAGAAACCCGATCATGTTCTCTGTCATCTCTAAGTTCAGTCACTAATGTGAGATTCTCGATGTAATCTTAGCGACATGTATACTATGTGACTCTAAATAACTACAAGTTGGAGTTTTCTTATTCACTAGTTCACAAAAAAGTTGAAAAATTGCAAAAATTTACAACATAAACCACTCCCCCACACTTAAACTTTACATTGTCCTCAATGTAAATTGAATCATCCAAAGTAAGTCAAGGTGGGAAATCCTAATAAGAAATCAGCAAAAACAAAGAAAACAAAACAAGAAAAAAACTAAAAACAAGAAAAGAAATAAATACAAGACAAGAAATACTCATCCTTTGGGTTGCCTCCCAATTAGCGCTTGGTTTAAAGTCGTCACCCGACTATCTCCTTGCTTTCTATGACTCCTCCAGAGGGAGCACATCCACAAAGTTAACTCCTTCCACCACTTCGGAAGTGAAGTTCTCATAATATGGTTTCAACCGGTGCCCATTAACTTTAAGTTCTTTACCTGTAGCTAAACTACGAATTTCTACTGCACCATGAGAAAACACATTAGTCACAATAAAAGGTCCAATCCAACGTGACCTTAATTTACCCGGAAATAATTGCAAACGAGAATTAAACAAAAGCACTTTCTGCCCAATGCAAAATTGTTTCTTAGAAATCATATTATCATGAAAAGCCTTTGTCTTTTCCTTGTAAATCCGTGAGCTTTCAAATGCATCATTGCGAATCTCCTCTAGCTCTTGAAGTTGTAACTTCCTTTGCTTTCCAGCACCATCCATCTCCATGTTGCATTGCTTAATAGCCCAAAACGCCTTATGCTCAATTTCCACGGGTAAGTGACAAGGTTTACCATAAACAAGCCTAAAAGGAGACATCCCAATAGGTGTTTTATATGCGGTTCTATACGCCCACAAAGCATCATTAAGTCGCGAGCTCCAATCTTTCCTTGTGGGATTCACCGTCTTTTCAAGAATGGATTTCACCTCTCGGTTGGAAACTTCGGCTTGTCCATTTGTTTGCGGATGGTAGGGTGTTGCAATCCTATGCGACACATTGTACTTCCTTAACAAGCTTTGCAAGAACCTGTTTTTTGAAGTGTGAACCTCCATCGCTAATTATAGATCTTGGAATTCCAAACCTTGCAAAAATATTAGCTTGCACGAAATATGAAACAACTTTAGAATCATTAGTTGGGGTGGCTTTAGCTTCCACCCATTTCGAGACATAATCCACAGCAAGCAAAATATAATAATTCCCATTAGAATTGACAAAAGGGCCCATAAAATCAATTCCCCATACATCAAAAACCTCCACAAATTGAATAATAGTTTGCGGCATTTGATTTCGAGCACCTAGATTGCCGGTTCTTTGACACCTATCACATGTGATACAAAATGCATGTGCATCCTTAAACAAAGTTGGCCAAAAGAAACCACATTCTAATACCTTGAGAGCGGTTCTCTTACTCCTAAAATGTCCTCCACAAGCATATGAGTGGCAAAAAGACAAGATAGAGTTAAATTCAACTTCGGGAACACACCTACGTATTACTTGGTCACTACAATGTTTCCATAAGTATGGATCATCCCATATGTATTGGTTTCCTAACTTCTTAAGTTTGTCCCTCTCAGCACGAGACAAGTTCTTTGGGATTTGTTTAGACACTAAGTAATTAACAATATCGGCGTACCATGGTTCTCCAAAGGCAATGGAGAATAATTGCTCGTCGGAAACTTTCACGCAACGGGATAGTCTCCTTGTCCACAGCAAGTCGGCTCAAATGATCCGCAACGGTGTTCTCAATTCCTTTCTTGTCTTTAATTTCAAGATCAAACTCTTGCAAGAGTAAAATCCATCGTATGAGCCTCGGTTTCGCCTCTTTCTTTGTAAGCAAGTATCTAAGTGTTGCATGATCAGAAAAGACAACAACTTTTGTACCAATTAGATAAGAGCGAAACTTTTCTAAAGCAAAAACAATGGCTAATAACTCTTTTCAGTGGTTGTGTAGTTTTGTTGAGCCTCATTTAACGTTCTAGAAGCATAATAAATGGCATGAGGAAGCTTCCCCACACGCTGCCCAAGCACCGCACCAACCGCATAGTCACTTGCATCACACATGAGCTCAAACGGCTTACTCCAATCCGGTGGTTTAATGATAGGGGCTGAAATCAAAAGTTCTTTCAAACGATTGAATGCCGCCACACACTTCTCATCAAAGTTAAAAACCACATCTTTTTGCAATAGGTTACAAAGTGGTAATGCTATCTTGGAAAAATCCTTGATGAATCTACGATAAAAACCCGCATGACCAAGAAAAGAGCGAATCTCCTCACCGTAGTGGGAGGGGTTAGAGCACGAATAAGGTCTATCTTAGATTTATCGACTTCCAAGCCTTTAGAAGATATTATATGGCCTAAAACTATGCCATGAGTTACCATGAAATGGCACTTCTCCCAATTTAGCACAAGATTTGTTTCAACACATCGTTCAAGGATTAGAGCCAAGTTGTTCAAGCAAAGGTCAAATGAATCACCAAAGACACTAAAGTCATCCATGAACACTTCAATTATGTTTTCAAAATATTCCGAAAAGATACTTACCATACACCTTTGAAAGGTAGCCGGAGCATTGCATAAGCCAAAAGGCATCCTTCTATAAGCAAAAGTACCGAAAGGACAAGTGAAAGTAGTTTTCTCTTGGTCCTCCGGTGCTATCACAATCTGATTATAACCTGAATAGCCATCAAGAAAGCAATAGTAAGAGTGTCCAGCTAAACGTTCAAGCATTTGATCAATAAAAGGTAAAGGAAAGTGATCTTTCTAGTGGTGGCATTCAATTTTCTATAATCAATACAAACCCTCCAACCGGTTTGCACACGAGTTGGGACAAGTTCATTCTTATCATTCTCCACCACCGTTACTCCCGATTTCTTTGGTACCACTTGTACCGGGCTTACCCACTTGCTATCGGATATGGGGTAGATAACTCCCACGTCCAAAAGCTTGAGTATCTCCTTTTTCACCACTTCCATCATGGGAGGATTCAAACGACGTTGCGCTTCCCTTGTAGGCTTTGAATCATCCTCCACACGAATCTTATGCATACAAACGGCAGGGCTTATACCCTTGATATCGGCGATTGTCCATCCTATGGCCGTCTTGTACTTCCTTAGCACCCTTAGAAGTTTTTGCTTCGTAATTCATTAAGCTCGTTAGAAACAATCACGGGTAAATCTTCATTGTCACCCAAGTACAAGTACTTTAAGTGACTTGGAAGAGGTTTCAATTCTAAACTTGGAGATTTAACAATAGATGGCACAAGTTTTTCATTATTGCAAGGTAAAGACGCATATGAAATATTCTTAGTTGCTGATTTTTCGGAAATGAGTCAAGAGAACCAATGGTTTCTTTCATCTCATCACTATACGCATAACCGTTGTCAATAGGTGTAGTGAGCACGGTTTCCAAAGCATCAACACCATTCAACTCAAACATTTGTTGCGCCAATGTGTCCATCATATCAATGGAGAAACAAGAGTGGACATCACTAGGATATCTCATCGTTTCGAAAATGTTGAAACGTATTATTTCTCCATCAAACTCCATAGTTAGCGTTCCCTTGTCAACATCAATAATAGTTTTCGCCGTTTTCATGAAGGGACGCCCAAGTAGCAATGGAAGAGACGAGTCCGGTGAACCTTCATCCATCTCTAACACGCAAAAGTCCGCTGGAAATACAAGTTGATTAACCTGCACAAGAACATCCTCAACAATACCCATTGGGTAGACATTAGAACGATCGGCTAATTGCAACACAATTCCAGCCTTTTTGAGAGGACCAAGATCAAGTGAATTATACATAGACGCAGGCATGACATTAACGGAAGCACCTAAGTCCAACATAGCTTTATTAAATGTAGTGTTACCAATTGTGACGGGAATGTCAAAGCTACCGGGTCCTTGCACTTAAGTGGGAGTTTGTGTTGTAAGATTGCCGAAGCATTCTCCCCACACTAAGCACTTCATTACCTTTGAGCCTTTGCTTATTGGTACACAAGTCCTTCAACACCTTTGCATACTTTGGAACTTGCTTGATTGCATCTATGAGTGGTATGTTCACATGGATCTTTTTTAGAACGTCTAAAATCTCCTTTTCTAGTTCCGCCTTCTTAGAACTTGCAAATCTGCGAGGGAAAGGTAGAGGAGGAACATAAGTAGAAACCGGAGTTTTAGAGTTAGGAATAGGTACCTCGAAGTTTGGGGAGGATCCTCGATTTTCTCCTCCAAAACAGTTCCTTTGGTGTTTCCACTGTGCCCGAATCAAAGAACTTCGGGTTGCACAAGTTGTGTACCACTTCTCAATGTAATTGCATTAACACCCTCTTTTGGGTTGATAGGTTGAGAAGGGAGTTTCCCACCATTTTGTGCCTTCAATTAATTCAACTCCATAGACATAGAACCAACTTGAGTTTGCAACTCCTTAACCGAACTCTCCGTTCTTTGCATAAAAGATTTCAGCAACTCCTCCATATTGGACCCCATTTGAGGTTGTTGTTGTTGTTGAAATTGTTGCCTAGGTTGGAATTGTTGTTGTTGAGGTTGAAATCCACTCAGGTTGTTGAAACTAGGTTGTTGAATCGCTCCTTGCTTATTGGCATAGCTAAAATTGGGGTGATCTCTCCATCCCGGATTGTAAGTGTTGGAGTAGGGATCATACCGTCTTTGTTGATTTGGAAAGATCGCATTAGCTTGCTCGTCCTCATAAGCTTGAGTGGAACTTGGTATCACCGCGGCTGCAACTTGTTGAAGCATTGCGTTCATGTTACCCATTTGTTGTGAAGCTCTTCAACCTCGCTCACTTCACTCACCCTTCTTAGAATCACATCCGAACCACGACTCAAGAATTGTTGTGAGTTCGCTGCCATGTTTTCAATCAACTCTCTAGCTTGTGCCACCGTCTTGTTAACTAGTGCACCACCACCCGCAGCGTCGAGGAGATTCCTATCACTTGATTGGAGTCCTTCATAGAAATATTGAATGATCATAGCATCACTAAATTGGTGGTGATGGCAGCTTGCCACCAATCTCTTATATCGTTCCCAACATTCATATAAGGATTCCCCCACATTTTGCTTCATCCCACAAATCTCCTTGCGAATTTGAGTAGCCTTTGATGCAGGAAAATATCTCTCTAAAAGAGTTTCTTCAACCCATTCCATGTTGTGACACACTTCCGTGGAGGTAAATAGAACAACCAATCCTTAGCACTATCCATTAAAGAGAAACGGAAAACTTTCAACATTGCACCATCCGCCGCAACATCAGTTGGAAGCATGGCCGTGACAATGGTGTGGAATTCCATAAGATGTTTGTTTGGATCTTCATTCACCATGCCATGGAACTTTGGTAATTCTCTAAGCAACCCAGGTTTAATTTCAAAAGTAGAGTCCGTTTGAATACACCCGTTGTATATCAAGCCTATGAGAAGCTAAGTCCTTGAGTGAACGATTTGCATCACCCATTGCTCCTTGTTCTTCCACGTGTGTTTCCTCTACGATTGGAACCTCTTTTCCTTCTTCTTGTTGTTGGAAAATCTATTCTCCTACTTCCTCCTCGTGCTCGTCCGTTGTGTCTTGACTTGGTTGGAGTATTGTGCCGCGTCGAGTAGCTATCCCGCACCTTGGATAATTCCAATCCTTAGAAGCCGAGATTAGGCACTGCAAACAATTTCGCAAACAAGTGAGAAACAAGACAAGAAACAAAAAGCAAAGATAAAAGCAGAAATTGTAAAAAGAAACTAAAAACTTAATAACTAGCCGTAGTGTGACTCCGGCAACGGCGCCAAAATTTGATCATTTGTCAGATGCGTCAAAAATAATTTCACTTTCCTAAAGTATGTGATAAGAAAGAGTTCGTATCCACAGAGAGGCGATTGTAGTTATTTCGTAATCAATTTCTTAAAGTAACCAATTGGGGGATTTCTTATTTCTATTTAAACAATAAAAACAAATTAAAAGCAAAGTAAATTGTAGAAAGTAATCAATGGAGAGAGATATTGGTCAAGGAATTCATCTTCAATCTTAGACATGTGCTTGCATATATGATTAGAATTACGATTTAATCTCTTGTGTTATCAAAAGCCTAGAGAATCAAGAAAGCAAGATAATCTATCAAAAGCCTAGAGTTCATCAACACACACATTAGGGCTGCGTATGTGAATTCTACCTAAAGAATAACCTAACGCCTGCGCTAATCAAGTTCAATTCCTAGGAGCATTAAGTTTCAGAAATAGGCTAATCAATGCAATTGTCATGCGTTGCGCAAAACAATTCGGACAATGGTCAAACTCTACATATGATTACGAGAGTGTATCACTACAAACCGTAAGCATATCATGCTACTCGTATTCAAGGTTATCGCTTGATGAAAAACCCTAAAATAGCTATGGACTAAGATGCAAGTTCAATTAATTGGCCACTTAACTAATCAAACACCATAATCCTATCACAATACTTCAATCATGTGATCATAAAAACCGCAGAGAATTGAACGATAAACAAGAGAGAAAACTAATACATAAAGCAAACACAAGTTTTAGAAATCGGACTACATCCTTAACCAATAATAGAGAATTTAGCTACTCATAGCTATGGAGTTCATCATCATCAATATTCAATAATAAAACAAAGAAGAAGAAGAACAAAACCAAACCCTAGAAGCGTAAACAAAACGGCTCTCCAAAATTCCAAGAATAAGATATGAGATAAGATATGTTGTAGAAGACCTTCCCTTTTATAGCTTTCTCCAACTTCTAAAATTAGGTCTAGTCTTCAAAGTCCCTTAGATGAAAATCCACCAAGCCCACGAGAGAGAGAAACCCATGAAGAAAATATGTCCAAAAATCGTCGCCGGAAATCTGGTATTTTGGCCGGAAATCGGTCGGAGAAGTGGCCGGAAATCGGCTCCGGTGACCGGCATAGTCCGCCCGGCCACCGGTCAACGAGTCAGGACCGGGTCAACTCGGCCGGGTCAACGAATCGAACCAGGTCAGCTCGGTCAGACCGAGTCAAGGTGAGTCAGACCAGAGTCAGACCTGGATCAGCTGAGTGAGCTGAATGGCCAAGCCAGGCCAGGCCTTTGCACAGGCCTAACACTGTGGTGGACAAAGATGGTGCATCATTCCTTCTCTGCCATTTCTTCATTCTCAACACATTCAGAACTGCCAAGCATACAACACCCCTTACCTGCACTATAATTCATTCTTTTCTCATGCCTGTAGTGTCAACACTGATTCAAGCCATTCTTTCCAAGTCTTGTACATATCATGGCTTCATTCAGTTCTTGATCTTCACAGCCTTGCCTGTAGTTGCAGGAAATCCTACACTACACCCCTCATAATATTTTGATAATAATTTCTAGATCTAAACTTATTAATCACCTAAATCTCAAAATATAAGTGCTAGAAATTTAAATAGACACATAAGATTTTTTTACGTGGTTCGATCAATGTGATCTACATCCACGATTCTTCACTATGACCGTTGAGGTTACATTAATATTACATTGAAATCTCCATTAATGGATATTTTATAGAGCTCTAGATCTAATTATTTGGGGAAGATGATAAAGAAAAATAATATCTCTCCCTCTCTCTAAAATGTGTCTCTCCCTTTTACAAAAAATCTATCTCTCCAAAATTATCCCTCCTTTCTCTCTCCTGCTCTCGTCTTTATATAGTATTTACATAGTGGATGACAAACTCATGTACAACTAATATTTCCCTTAATTTCGGATTTACCTTGCGACATCATCGAGAGTATAAATGTTAAATCTCGCAGACATTATAGTTTTCGCAAGATCTTCGCACTTTCTTCATGTTTACGTTATCGTCATTTGTTATGTTATTTCTGAAATCACTTTGCGACGGTTTCGCGACGTTGTTAATGAAGATTCCGCAAGTGTGTTGTTGTTGCGATATTTGGATCCTACATGTTGCCTCTTTTTTCTTGAATATTGCTTGAAGAGCGATCTTTAAGAAAAAATCTGTTGCTGTAGTAGTCTTTGATCTTTGTTGATGAAGGAACGAGCGAAAGAATACTGGACTTGAAAAGTACGTACCTGCCTCTATTCTTTTGCGAAGTTCCGAAGCTTTGCGAAGTAAATAAGAAATACCATCCCGAAGTATATGAAGTATGAAGTATCCTTGAAGAAGTATAAGAAGTACTTAATCCTCGAAATATATAAGAAATATGAAGTATCCTTTGAGAATTATAAGAAGTACTTAATTCTCTAAATATAAGAAGTATTGCGAATCCATCATGCGAAACTCTCGCTCCATGTTCTTTGCCTCATGCAATGCTGTAATGCAAATAAAAATTTAGATTAGTATTCAACATTTCTTTTATCAAAAATATTCATTTATTTGCAAGTTCAAATCGTTTTTCTTTGTTTTGATTTCCTTTGTATAACTCATTTCATTTCATCCGATAAAACATCCTTCATGGAAATGATCCTAATAGGTACCCCCTTATATGACGCACTTTAGGTACATTGCCTCTTGCGAAATCATAGGGTAAATTCGCGAACTAGGGTGTACGCCATAAAGGTTTGCCCGCTACTACTCTCCATGTTGGATATCATTCTCATTTGAAACAAAGCAAGTATTTAAGGGAAATATATAAATTGATCTTTGCGAGATATTGTTCTCGGTTTCTCTTGTAATATCTGCGAGATTTTTCTCGAATTATTGTAATCGTGAAATCTTTGTAGTTTTGAAATCTTTGTAATTTTGCGATTATCTCGCCTTTTGTAAATCAAATCAAAAATCTTTTATTTTTTGTAAGTAAAATGTTTAAGGCAAGTGGTACTTAGCTTTTGTGGTTTGTTGTTGTCAATCTCGCGCAGCAAAAAGAAATGTGAAAAGTGAGACTTGAACCCATGACCTGCTTCTTGGATTTTCTCGCAACATACCAACTGTTCTAACTCTCTCTCGCGAAATTCATTTGCGAGATAATCATCAACTTTCTTCTTTGCGAGATAAGCAAAGTCTGTGCGAAATTTCTCATAACAAAAATAAGTGTGCGAGAGCAAGAATTGATCTCGCGACCTTCTCGCTCACATTCATGCCTCCCGACCAACCGTGCTAGCCATGCCTCTGCGAAGTGTTTCGCGAGATAATCACCTACTTTCTTCTTGCGAGATACCGTTGCGAAAAATCCATGCAAAAAATGGACGTTCAATGGGACTTGAACTCGCGACCATGAACTCATTAACCTCGCAGTGACCAACTGTGCGCCTCTTGTTTGCGAAAGAATGAAACAACCTTGCGAAATTATCCATTTTTTCCCTTCTTTGCGAGGTGGGAGATTCGAACCCGCGACCTTAAGCTCCTCTTGTTCGCTCGTGACCAATTGTGCTACTCCTCCTGTGCGAAAGGATCGCAGAATGCTAATACATGACTTATATTCACCCTTTGATATTCAAGGAAAAAGATGACAAAAATTCTTCGTGAAGGGTAAGACTCGAACTCGCGACCTTATGTTTATACTCTTCGCCCGGTGACCAATTGTGCTAGCTGCTTTTGTTTGTGAAAGAAACACACAATACTATAACTTTATTCACTTCTTCGCTCTCGGAAGTTCAAAAATATGTAAAAGGTGGGATTCGAACTCGCAACCCCAAGCTTATTCTCTTCGCGAATGACCATCTGGGCTACTTGCCGCATTGCGAAGGAAACACACAATGCTATAGCTTTATTCCATTTTTCCCCTCTTGAAAGTTCAAAAATATTTGAAAAATATGACTGTGGCGAGATTTGATCTTGCGACATCAAGCTTCTTCGCTCCAACTCAAACCATCGTGCGAGCTTCTTTTTGTGATAAAATTCACTGCGTTTTGTTCTTATCCTTTTCTTCATTCTTCCTTTATTTCCTTCAACAATTTTCCTTTTTTCTTTTTCTCCGAATATGAAATCTTCCATTAAAAATTAGCTTTCTTCCTTGAATTTCATCACAACAACCTATTTTTTTTTTTTCTCTTCCTCTCTTCATGTCTTTGAATTGTTGACGGTGTTTTCTCCCGAAAGTGTGATTTCTTCCATAAAACTTCCATTTTTGAACCCAAATTTTGTAGATCTAAATAATAAGTATGAACAGTAACTACTTTTCATGGAAATTTCTCTTAAAGTTTATAGATCCAATTGAATTCATCACCAACAGTAGCCGTTTTTTCTAAACTTTCTTGAACCAACAAGATTAGGTCCCTGTTTCTAGCGCATATGTAGTTGCGGGAAATCCTACACTACACCCCTCATAATATTTTGATAATAATTTCTAGATCTAAATCTTATTAATCACCTAAATCTCAAAATATAAGTGCTAGAAATTTAAATAGACACATAAGATTTTTTACGTGGTTCGATCAATGTGATCTACATCCACGATTCTTCACTATGACTGTTGAGGTTACATTAATATTACATTGGAAATCTCCATTAATGGATATTTTCTAGAGCTCTAGATCTAATTATTTGGGGAAGATGATAAAGAAAAATAATATCTCTCCCTCTCTCTAAAATGTGTCTCTCCCTTTTACAAAAAATCTATCTCTCCAAAATTATCCCTCCTTTCTCTCTCCTGCTCTCGTCTTTATATAGTATTTACATAGTGGATGACAGCTCATGTACAACTAATATTTCCCTTAATTTCGGATTTACCTTGCGACATCCTCGCGAGAGTATAAATGTTAAATCTCGCAGACATTATAGTTTTCGCAAGATCTTCGCACTTTCTTCATGTTTACGTTATCGTCATTTGTTATGTTATTTCTGAAATCACTTTGCGACGGTTTCGCGACGTTGTTAATGAAGATTCCGCAAGTGTGTTGTTGTTGCGATATTTGGATCCTACATTGCCAACACATCCATTACAACTCCTTCCCTGTATAATTCCAGCATTCAAAACAGACCCATAACTCCAATCAATCACACACATTCATTCAATCCCTTCCTGGCAAGCACACATAGAATTGCACTCATATTCCATATCTCTCGCACCCGTAGCTCTCATTCATTCATCTGCTTTCACTCTATAAAGCCCACAATCTGCATACTCAGCTGCAACTTTCTCCTTGTTCTTCTCCATTCCCTTACTCGGTCACAGCTGCCACCACCTGTAGTGTTAGCTCAAGAATGAGCTCATCTAATATACTGCAATCCAGACCTGCAATGTCGCCTCTTTTTTTGTTGTTGTGATCGCAGCCCAAGCTGCAAACCAACACCACAGACCCATTAGCTCAATCCCAATCAATGCCTACATTCATCTAGACTGCTCACTTGCCAACTCCTTCCCTGATTTTCTTGAGCATCAGTACCATCTCACAGCTGCAATACCATTTTGCACATCACTCCATTTCAGCTTTAACCGCATCCTCAGGTTCAAGC
The DNA here is from genome assembly GCA_023531295.1 of Papaver armeniacum. Classification (NCBI taxonomy): domain Eukaryota; kingdom Viridiplantae; phylum Streptophyta; class Magnoliopsida; order Ranunculales; family Papaveraceae; genus Papaver; species Papaver armeniacum. The sequence continues at coordinate 691,770 of JAJJWW010009487.1, forward strand.
CAACAACACCATTATCTCCCTGGACTGCACCTGACCTGCAACCTGAATCTTTACCAAAATCTCACTAACCCTGCAACCTTATTACCTCTGCAATTCAACACCATTCATCACTCCGAGTTCAACACCACAGCCCCAACCTCCCGTGCTTCACCATCAGAATCATCACCAACACAGAAACACCTTGAACTGTAATGTTTTGCCATTTCAGACCATGTATAATCCTTGCAACACCAATTTAGATACAGCACCTGCAACAGCACAGCCTACTACACTCATAATGCAAACTTCCTAGTGTACCCTGCTTGACTCTCAATTCCAATCCCAGCTGCATCCATTGCCCAGCCAACTTCACAGCTGTCATGACACTTAAATCTTGCATCTCAGCATATCCCATCTCAGCCAACTTAACTCAACCAACACAGACCCTAGCCTCAATTTCTTTGAGCTTCAACACCAACTCTGCTTCATCTTGTTTCAACTCAACTTGCTGTCATTTCCTGCAGTCTCAGTTCAACAAATCACATGACCTTAACTCTTTAGCAGTGACCACCAATAGCACCTTCCCTGCTTCCAAACATCTCATCCTGCCATCACACTTAGTTCTCTCGCAATTCGGCCCGCTCAGAGAGCACCCAGAACTACCAATTTAAGTAACAGAACACCCCATTCTTTTCCATCTCAATCACGTAACCAAAACAAACCCTAAGCAGACCAACGATGACCACAGATTCACTCCACACTCAAATCCGAGTTGAACCCATTTCCTTATTATCGATTTCGAGCTCGGTCTATCTCGATTCATCACACAAGTAATTTGTCTTCCCGAATTCCTCCACTAAAGCACAAAGAACAACAACTTCTCTTCACCCCAAATTTCATCCAAATCGATTCCGGATCCATCTTCTCGATCTCAAGTTCACTTCTCCACTTCCTCACATTCAATTAATCTTCTTCCCTTAACGATTCGCAACATTAGCGCCCGTCCTCAATTCCTTTCCTTTCTCTCAATTTCTCTCTTTCTCGATTTGGTTTCAAGTGAAGAACTAATAATTGAGAAATGAATTTTCTCAATTTTTGGGCAGTGTAAGAAGGGTCATTAGCTCTAAGCGCCTTAATTGGATAAGGGCCACCTCGGATTTTATCTTTGGCTTGTCGGCCATGCAGAACCGATCGCCTACTCTTTTCCTTGCTCAATTGTCGGGCTATGGGAACCGACAATTCATTCTTGCCTTTGAGCAGCCTTAGCCTGCTCCAAGAATCACTCGCCTATGAATTGACCTTCTAGCCCTTTATGCTTCAAATGAGTGATTTCTCCATCTTTTCGTCCGTGCGACTCCAGAGTACCTAATAACTCAAAAACACGCGTAAGATACGCAATTCCCAAGGAAAATAGCAAAGAAAGCATAAATTCTAGATATAATATTAGGTGTTTTACAACACCTATCAAACATCAATTCATCATCAACCCATTCAATCTTCATCTACCATCAACTCAATATAATCCTCAGTACTACACAAACCCAACTTCAAAACCAAAACCCTAACTTATCTTCTCTAACTCGTCACTTCTTTTAACTCAGAACCTACCACAACACAATCATCACCACAAGGAACCTTCCTTGATCTTTCTTCTCTTGATTCGATCTCAAAATTATCACTTTTGATTCTTAAACTCTTAACAGATGAAGAATAGGGGAAAGAGAAAGAAGAAGAAGAGAAGAGAAGAAATGAGAGTTTATCCTCTCGATTGAGGTTGATAAGGCCATGGGAAGTTTATGGAACACACGTTTAATGTTAAGGGAAGCCCCAGTCGGTCTAATGTCAAAAAGACTATTTTGCCCTTCTTACTAATCCGATGATACTTCTTCGTTTGGTATCCGATTGACACGTTCGAGTAGTCCATTTCGCATAACTTTTCGAGATATAACCGATGGTACTAGTTTCATATCTACATCGTTGTTAGATTAATTCCTATTAATTATCGTTCGTGTTAAACTAATCGAGTTATTATCTGCTAATTCGACACTTGACTGGTCTAATAGCGTTGACGAGCTTGCGGGTTCTCACAGTCATGCTCGACATAAGCGAACTTACGGAGCAACAACTAAAATAACCAAAAGAAAATGATTAATTTAGTTGATCATGTTCGACATAGGGAACCTCACTTGAGCAATCGTAGTAGCAGGATTTCCCACACTACACCCCTTACTCGATTTTACTTAATTAATCCATTGGAAGATGTAAGATCAAGAACATTAATTGATTGAATTCATGAAGTGTTTACACAGGAAAATAGAATTACACTTAGAAGTTAAAACACTCTTAAACTTTCTCTCTCCTAATGACTTGCCTAACAATTCCAAAAAGATCTCTCCTCTACAGACTCATTTAGCCCTTTATATAGGGTAATACATAGTGGATGACAAACTAAGCTCCCCTTTATTTTCGGGAATGTCTCGCGAAGTGTCGCAGATGCACAAACATTCACTCTCGCGACACTTCTTAATCCTCGCCAGGTCTCACGTCTTCTTTATGTTTTGCCTGTCGTTATTCATTGCGTCGTTTATTTTAGCTCGCGACTCCCTCGCGACGCCGCTCGTTCATTAATCTCGCGAGCCTTGTACGTTGCGATATTATGATCCTACATCTTGCCTCTTTTTCCTTGAATATTGCTTGAAGAGCGATTTGAAGGAAAAATTCATTGTTGTCATATTCCTTGGTTTCATTGGCGAAGGAACGAGCGAAAAGAATACTTTTCTCAAAAAGTACGTACTTGCCTCTATTCTTTTGTGTAGTTCAAGCTTTTTGTAATACATATGCGAAGTGCCGTTTCTTGTCACGGGAATTACAGAAAATAATCAAAGTATCGCAATTTCTCCTCGCCTATAAAGAAATACTTGTATATTTGGATTTTACTAAAGTTCTTTCCGTCAGAGTTTCCTTGGATTTAGCAAAGGACCGCTTACACGTGTCTATATTTACCTCTTTTTTAAGGTGCATTTAATGTTATCCGGTCATAATATTTTTCGTCTATTTATAGGAGCATCCCTTGTGAAAAATTTTCCTTTTCCTTTTCATCTTCTTCATCGTCCGCAAGTGTTCTTATTCTTCATCGTTCGCAAGTGTTTGCTTATTGTTGTCTCTTATCGTCTTCTTCACCACCTTAACTATTCCCTACCGCTTGTTACTCTCATGGCGTCCAGTGTTTGTTAATTTTGCCACATCTGGCTGATTTTGTGGTTGATCAAATTTGAGATTAGCTTTCTTTGTTGAAATCATATTGGTATGATTAACTTTATAGTTTTCTTTCGCCATTGTTGTTTAGCAAGAACCAACCTGTAAATAAGTTTACCGTGAAGAATCCTCTTCTTTCTTTGGGCTCGCCATCGAAATCTACTTCGCAGCAAGAATCCCCAAGACAACCAAAGCTCACTTCGCGAGCAAAATCTATGGCGAAAAAGAAATCCGCGAGTGACAAGGTATTCAAGAAACATTTATTTTATATCAACAATACATTGTTGCCTCTCGCTTTTATTTAATTTGTCATTCGCAGGATGATGAAACTACCGGGTCATGCTCCCAAAAAGCCTCGCTACTCCAAACCTCGTTACTCCCGACGTTCCATTTCCTTCATTCACACCTTCATCTCCCGCTGCGAAATCTTCGCAAGATAATTTTGTGCCCCCTTCCCCGGTACTACTACCAACGACAATATTTCTATGCCTCAACTCCTCATAGACCAAGTTCCTTATAACCGTCCTACTACAAACGATCTTATACCTTCTCCCCGCTATCAATATCCCGTTATTTCTCCAATCACTTTCTTCTCCCCGAAACCTCCTCTTCTCATGAGGTTCCTTTGACAAAGGACGACTGTCTTCTTTGGTTGAACAAATTCCTCTAACTGCTGAAAATTTGGAGGGGATAGATGTGGCTTTTAAGGTCCTTTCGATCTCGTGAATGATGCCAAAAGGCTTCTACCGATCCTGTCAAATCGAATGTCCATGAGATTTTAAGTAAGCATCTTGGTTCCGAGAGGATCTCAAGCATCTTTAGTTCAAGAGGTTAATAAGTCTGAAGGATGACCTCCAAGTTATGGCAGTGAAGTGCAATAATCTCCACCTTGAAAATCAAAATTTCTCAAATATCTCACTAGATCGTGATAATCTTCGCAAGAAGAATGAAGAATTAAAAGGTATGCTCTTGCCGCCCCCCACTTTTTTTTTTTTTTTTTTTTTTTTTTTTTTTTTTTTTTTGCAACTCAAACCCTTGCTCGTCCTCAAAGTATTAAACCGTAAACGAATAATGGAGATATATCAAGCGAGTCCATCGTTGAAGAAGTTCGAGTTGAAAGAGATGCTTGGATGGAGCAAAGATAATCTCTTAGATAATCTTCATACCTATGCATTTGATCAAATAAATAACTTGTCTAAAGAGAATTTTGATTTATCGCAAGAGCAAATCTCATTAAGTAATGACTTATCTCGCTCTCTTATGCTTTGACTAAAACTAATTTGGAGTTGGAAACTTTATCAGATGAGAATCGAACTCTTTCTCAAGAGAAACGTTCTCTGTTGAATAAGATGGCGAGCTACTCGCAGCAGTATAATGCTTGTCAAAAGTTATGTGAAGAACACAAACAAGCTAATCATACTTTGAAAAGCCAACTTGAAGAAATTACTGCCGAGAGAGATAAACTTATTCAGGGTAGAATAACTTTGAGTGTAAAAGCGAAGCAATTCCAAGAACAATGTGTCAAATTAGAAAAATCCAACTCTACTCTGGCGACCGAAAACTCCATACTTGTTTCTAATGAAAAGAATTTGCGATCTCGATTGAAAGGCTTAGTGGGAGATTCATTTGATGATGTCATGGACCGCTTGGGGAATAATTTCGCAGCCTTTAATTCAACATCTTACTTCTCAAAAGGAAGGTAGTCAAATTATTTGACTATCTTAATTTATGTATTTATTCCATGAATGCTTTATTACTCGAAGATGCCAATAATGTTCGATAAGAATTTTCCCGATCTTGTGCATTTGTTATGCGGACTCGAGAGAAAGCTTCGCTCCACTATCTCCACCCTCGTGTCCGATTATTCTAGAATTCGCAAGGAAAACGGACTACTCTCGCGTCTCTTGCTCGTTCTCGCGACCGTGCAAGAGCTTAAGATTTGATTATATGTCTTATTGTAAGGACATTGATAGTAAAAATCGTCGAAGGCATTGCTTCGCCAATTCTCTCCTAAAGCGGAAATTCTTGTGAATAATATTTTGCTGTCCAAGTCTCTTGATCCCATCCACGTCGATCCTTTGGAAGTAAGTGATGATGAAGTTCCCAATGCTCCAGATAGTGATTATGAATATGAAAGTGGCGAAGATCTCTCTGATAAGGAAGTCGTCGATGAAGATAGAAAAATTTCTGATGAAAGTCCAGCAATTGGCGAGAACAAAGGTGAAGAAAACATTTTCAAGAAAATCCATCAATCGGCGGATGTGAAATCGATAAAGGCGCGGGAAAAGCCTCAACCATCCTCTCGCAAATGCAGGAGAGTTAAATTCTCTTTGTAATTTGTTAGAATTCCTTTTGTTTGAGTGACCTAACTCTTTTGATTGAGTAATTTCCATATTTCTTTCTTCCTTTCTTAGTTAAAATCACCTTGCGAGCATGTTCGCTCATTGAATCTTTTATTAAGTAAATCCATCCCAATCGTGGATTTGATTTTAATTCTTCTCATCATGCGACAAAGTCGCAGCCGCCTTTACATTTTCATGCAATGGCCCATTGACCTTGCCTTATCATTTTTGTGTGGTCTTCCAAGTCGGACCTCCCTAATTAGAGGTCTTCCCTCGCCACCTTTCATTGCGACAAAATCGCAGGACGTCTTTACACTTGCATGTAAAGACCCATTGATCTTGCCTTATCATTTTCCAAGTATTTTTGCCTCTGCAGATATTTTAGTTGCGACAATATGACAGGCCTATATATCCTTGCGAACACATAGCCCCATGACACATCGTAGATGCGACGAAATCGCAGGACGTCCGTACACTTTCATGTAAAGACCCATTGATCTCGCCTTACCTCGCGTTAGTATTATTGCCTCTGCAGGATCATTGCACAAATATGACGAGCCTAAATTCTCTTGCGAGAACAGAGCCTCATGACATTTGCGTCTGTTTTGACACCCCCTAATGGAGAGCGCGCCCTTATCATCTCCCCGGTTGCCCCTTCAAGGAGGCGAAACATCGGCCATACAAGACTAGCTCCTCCCATCCGGTCTTAACAACAACAGTTGTTTTCGCAGCCTCTTATCCCTTATACCTATATGGTTTATGGTTACGAGACGCACCCTAAGTGGAGTTTTCTTCGGGCGAGTGCAACATATGCCAAGACTTGCCAAGAATGGCCAGTGGTAGGTTCATCCATCCCGGCACTGCTCAACCGTGTACCTCGGCGCCTTGAGCATACATCGACTCCTAAGAAGAGACCTCGGTCGCCCAACCAGGGTATAACCTACATATATAGTTGGGAATCCAAGGTACCTCTTCCGGATAGGCTTTCATGGGCCCCAAATTTCCATGACTCGGGCCAGGAGCGGTGTAACCTTCCCCCGAGCCATGTCGAGAGATACCCCTTATATGACGCACTTTAGGTCTTACATTTGCCTCTTACGAAATGTTATTCGCGAACTAGGGTGTACGCCATAAAGGTTCGTCCCATTCATTCATTCTTTTATTCAATTATTCTTCATCCTTTGCTATTTTGTTCGCGAGATATTCGCCAATTCATTCATTTAATCATTCGTTATCTCTTGTTGTTTTGTTAAGTCATTCATGACTTTTTTTGTTATTCTTGTCGCGAGATCTTCGCGTATTTTATCTGCATTTTACTGAATGCCGCAAATATCTTGCGAAGAAGTACTTCATTTTGATTCCTTTTTCCTCTCTCATTTTTACGGGTAATATTTCTTTAGGTATAACCTATTCCATGGTCTATCCAACTTTTTGTCCCACATCTCTTCCTTCGGGATCCATCAATCTATATGCCCCTGTACCAACTACTTCTTTGATGATATACGGTCCATCCCATTTTCTCGCCAATTTGCCTCCACTTTCTCGTTGATATATTGGGGTTTCACGCAACACCAAGTCTCCTGGTTGGAACTCACGTATTTTGACACGCTTGTTATATTCTCTAGCCAGTCTTCGCTGATAATTCTCCATGTGTCGCAAGGCCTTTTCTCGTTTTTCTTCCAATTCATCCAACTTGATTAGAATGTTGCCCGCGCTAAGATTTTTCTCCCAGACCTCTTTTTTGGTTGTCGGAATCACGACCTCTGTTGGGAGTACTGCTTCCACTCCGTAAGTTAAGCAAAAAGGGGACATTCTGTGGCTTCTCTTCTAGTTGTATTATAAGCCCATACTGCATTGGGTACTTGTTCGCACCATCCCCTATTGTGTCCTTCCAACTTTTTCTTCAATATATCGGCAATTGTTTTGTTTGTTGCCTCCGCTTGACCATTAGCTTGTGGATATAATGGAGTTGATTTTCCACATCTTATCTGAAATGCATTAAGTAGCAACTCTATATTTTGCCCTTCAAACCGCTTCCCGTTATCGATACCAATTGTGCAGAATCCCAAATCTGCATATAATATTTTCAAATATGAAAGTAAAAATATCCTTATCGCGAATGTCTTTGGACCGCTTTCACCTCCGACCATTTTGTGAAATAATCTATTGCGACGATTAAGTATCTTCTCTCGTCCTGTTCCTGTAAGAATGGTCCCACAATGTCTAAACCCCATTTTCCAAAAGGCCACACACTTCTTGAAGAATTTAACTGTGCTCCGGTGCATGTATCTTCTTCCCATGTCTTTGACAATCTTCGCAGCGCCCGGATATTACTTCTCGCGTCTTCATGCATATATGGCCAATAATATCCTTGCGTCTTTGCCTTATATGCCAAAGATCTCCCGCCATTTGTGATTTCGGCATCCCCACTATGCAAAGCATCTTCAATATGGTTTCTCCTTCTTTCCTTGATAGACATCGAAGCGAGGGTCCCTCAAAAGAACGTCGATAAAGCACGCCATCTCGTAATTCATAATTTGTTGCCCGGCTTTTTAACTTGTGTGCTTCCAATCTATTTCTTGGTACCTCGCCTTTCATTAAGTACGCGTGAAGTTCCACTCTCCAATCTTCCTCGCGACCTTGCATTTCATCTACCACCATCATTATATCTGCTTCTTGTCCCTCCTCTTTATTAATTGATGGCGCCAGTAGCGTTTGTATTTTGATATTCCTCGCCGTTGGGTCTGTCATCATACTTGATATAAAGGCAAAAGCGTCTGCGAGTCTATTATCTCTCCTTGATATGTGCCTCCATTTTATTTTTGGTATCTGTGCCTGACAATACTTCTACAAGCTTCCGTATTTCGTAGAGATGGATCATTTGTAGCATACTTCTGTTATTTGACAAATTGCTAATTGCGAGTCTTTGGTAATCCTCACATTCTCCGTTTCATTTCTATTGCGAATTGTAGAGCATGTATTATAGCTTCATACTCCGTTTCATTATTGGTAGACTCAAATTCCAATCTAAAAGCGAAAGCTAACTTATTGCCTTCTGGCGAAATCACAACAATTCCCACTCCTTTACCTTCTCCATTGGATGATCCATCCACTAATATTTCCCACCGATCCCGGCTCGCTTAACAAATCTTTTGGATCTCCATGCTCTTCTTCTACATCCATCATTTCATCCACCGCTTCATCTTCCTCCAAAGGAAATTCTCACTGAAAGTCTGCAACAACCCGTGACTTTGTTGAAGATAATATTTCATATTTCAGTTTGTAATGACTTATTTGAGCATTCCACCTTTCGACTCTTCCCGATCTTTTGAATTTTTCATTATCGACTCAATTGGTACCTTTGTCACCACTTTAACAAGATGTGCCCGAAAATATATGCGAAGTTTAAACGACGCATAGACTAACGCCAGATTAGTTTTTCAATCTTCGAATAATTTCTTTCTCGCAGCATTAAAAGTTTTGTTGATATAATAGATTGGTTTTTCTACTCGCTGGTCCATTCGCAAAGCAAAAACGCACTTAAGGCATGCGATGTTGTCGCGAGATATATTAATAATTCCTCTCCTCGGTTCTCGCTTTCGCATAATGGATATATCCATTAAATGCTCTTTGATCCCTTGCAAAGCCTTTTCACATTCGGTCCGTCCATTTAAATTTCGATCCTTTTTTCTAACATTAAAAAAGTGTTTACACTTATCGATGACCGCGAGATGAACCTTCCTAGTGACGCTAGTAACCCATTCAAACTTTTGAACATCCTTTATCGTCGCAGTGTCGGCATATCGCGAATCGTTTTTACTTTCTCCTGGATCAACATGTATTCCTTCCTTTGATATAATGTAACCCAAGAACTTTCCCCGACGCTACTCCAAAGGTACATTTTTTTGGATTGACTTTGATGTTGAAACGCCTCATTTGTTCAAAAATTTCTTTCAAGTCTCGCACATGATCTTCTCGCCTTTTTACTTTTTATTAACATGTCATCTACGTATACCTCTAGTGTTTTATGTATCCATTCTGCGAATACCTTTTCTACCATCCTCTGGATATGTTGCTCCCAAAGATTTCGTAAACCAAACGGCATTTTAGTATAGCAATATAATCCTCTTGGAGCGAAGAAAGCAAGATGCTCCCCGATCTTCCTCGGCGAGGGGAATCGTGGTTGTAACCTTTGTATCCGTCCGCAGATGATACTCTCTCATTCCCTTGGCCGCCGATTCGACTAGTTGTGGAATATCTGGCAAGTGGAAAACTGTCTTTAGGGCAAGCTTTATTTAAGTCAAGTGAAATCAATGCAAATCCGTATTCCCTTGCTCTTCTTTGGAACTATAACCATATTCGCTATCCATTCAGGATATTTTGCTTGTCTCGATAATTCCCGCATCCAAGATCTTCTGCAGCTTCTTCTTCTATCCGAGGGTGATATGTGTTGCTATCTTTCTAATTCTTTGTTTAAATGGCTTCACGTTTTTATCAATTTCTAACTTGTGACAAAGCGATCGACGGATCTATACTGCATTTCATCCATATCCCATGCGAAGATGTCTTTATAATCTCGCAACAGATCGACAGCTTCTTTTTCTTCATCTCTGCTTCCATGCTAGTTCCAATCTTTAGCATCTTGGGTTTTTCCTTAGTTCCAATATTCACTTCTTTAGTTGATTCCGCCGCGACGTAATCGGCCTTCGGTTCTCCCATAGGGGTTGGTCCTTTGCAAGATCATCTTCTCTCCCGAGATCTCGCTGAGGTATGCCTTTTCCTTCCTTTGCTCTTATCATGTAAACTCGAATTCTTCTTCTTTCTTAGTTGCCCTCGCCATCTTTTTGCGGTATTTTGATATGTTCTTTCGCTTGTTTATTTGTTCCTCGCAACACTTTACTTCATTTTGATAATATATTCTTCCCTTGGCAACGTCCCCTCCGATCTCGCCGATTCCGGTTGGTGTAGGGAACTTGATACATTGATGAAGCGCCGACGCCACAGCTTTTATTGCATGTACCCATGGTCTTCCTAGTAACATGTTGTATGGTGATTCCATATCCACCACACTCAATGTCACCTGTGTTTCGATTCCTCCTAACGGAATACGTATTTTTATCTCCCCTTTAACTTTTGTTATGGATTTACCAAAACCTTGAATATTGTATGCCGCGAAAATCATATCTTCGTCTTTATATCCCATCTTTTTGTAAGCGTGATAGAACATGATGTTCACTAGACTCCCTGTATCGATTAAAACTCCATTCATCACCCATGTTTTCATCGTATTCTCCGATTTCTCTCCTTCCTTATACGCGTTTATTGCAATCACCAGTGGAGACATGTGATCCAAGTTCTCTTTTGATATTTCCCCGCCGTGAATGTTATCTCCCGCTTTTCCCAATCCTTCAAAGGTGATGTCCTTTCTCTATCCATAATCTTCTTTCCTTCAAAATCCCGCTTGTGTATTTTTCCTCTGATATTTTCATGAAATTCACTAATCATCGCTCTTGTGTCTGTGCTGCATGCCATATCTTTTTCGTCCGTCTCATCCGATTTAAGATATTCCTTTCTCATTTTCTTGATTTAAACAACTTTAATTGCGATCTTCTCTCTTTTACCAATGATTCGTCCTCGTTTTCTAGCGCATATGTAGTAGCAGGATTTCCCACACTACACCCCTTACTCGATTTTACTTAATTAATCCATTGGAAGATGTAAGATCAAGAACATTAATTGATTGAATTCATGAAGTGTTTACACAGGAAAATAGAATTACACTTAGAAGTTAAAACACTCTTAAACTTTCTCTCTCCTAATGACTTGCCTAACAATTCCAAAAAGATCTCTCCTCTTACAGACTCATTTAGCCCTTTATATAGGGTAATACATAGTGGATGACAGCTAAGCTCCCCCTTTATTTTCGGGAATGTCTCGCGAAGTGTCGCAGATGCACAAACATTCACTCTCGCGACACTTCTTAATCCTCGCCAGTCTCACGTCTTCTTTATGTTTTGCATGTCGTTATTCATTGCGTCGTTTATTTTAGCTCTCTGCGACTCCCTCGCGACGCCGTCGTTCATTAATCTCGCGAGCCTTGTACGTTGCGATATTATGATCCTACAGCAACAACTAAGTTAATCATAAGAGAATAATCAACTCAGTCGATTGTGCTCAACATAAGAAACCTTACGGAACAACACAGTATATGCACAAAATTGTGGATCGGAGATCGACCAAATACTGCGGAATAGACAAGGATTCATTCTATTTTCCATCACTATTTGCACAACGACATATAATGGACTTAATCCTTGTAAACAAAAGTTTTATCCTTTGTTTTTATCAAAACATGACAAAAAAGGCTTTAACTTTTGTAATGTAAAAATTTCATTCTATCTTGTATCAATACTTTCATATCGACATAATAGAGATAACTTTTGAACAGGTATGGGACAGTCACAGGTTCACGGATGTAAACAACATATCCCATAACAACTTGCAATATATAAAATCATAAAGATTAAAATTGCAAAAATCATCTTCCAAAAACTTTAGAATTTAAATAAATAAATCTAAAAACAATGAAGATGAAAATTGTTGGACATAGCTATGTATACTCACAATAATGGCTATTCGAAACCCTAGTTATTCTTCTAAAAACATAACAAAGAAGATTTACTAGACATAATCAAAGTTCTTTGAGAACCTCATACCTTTCAATGAATCCATCATGGAAGGTATCACTGATTTCCTTTACTCACTTGACCGTAGACACACCATGTTCGAGAGTTAGAACACAAACCTTTCGATCAACAACCCGAGCAAGTTGTCTAGCTTTGACACAGTCCATGATGAGCTTTTTCTGATTTTAGTATCAGAATATTTTGATTTGCAAGGATTTTGGCCTGACCATCTAGGAGTTGGTTTATTTGTAGTTGGAGATTTGCAAACTCGACCTTTGAATCGTTTTGAAAAAGAGTTAAATCCTTGATGGAATCATCAATCCAGGAGTTGTGGTCCTTTCTTGCAAGCATCTTCTTTAGAACCAGCTCTTGAATCGAATCACGTCCTTGAGTGTCTTCCTCCATATCAAGATGCACAATCTCTTGAGATTTTTCAAGGTTCTCCATGAAAATCTTGATAGGGATAGATTAATAAAGTATAAGGTATATATGTATTAAGAGAAGACACTTCTCAAAAAGGAAACCCTATGAACTCTTAGGAGTAGGACACGGATGTTCACGGACCGTTCACAAGAGAGGAATGGATTTTAGAGAAAGCTATTAAGCAGAAAAAAAATCGTTTGCCAATATTGCTCAATAATTCTTAAAAAATCTTGAGAACAGCTCACAACAGATATACAACAAATCTTGAGATTCTGATAGTCATCATCCTTGTACGTCTCAAGATAGATTCAAGGATGATATTACCTAGAGTTAGGTAACAGAGTGAGAAATAATCTCACTACTAAACATGGGAGAAGGTTTATATACGTTGTTTGACTGTTTTACTTGTATATTTCCTTCTTTCCATCGATTATAACGTATTCCATAGGAATTTTTCATAAACCTTTTCAAAAGTCCATTTGAAGGATTTTTCTGAAGACTGATTCTAGGACCTCTAGAAAATCGGCTCCAGAATGGGGAATTTGGGGGATTTCCATTTACTTGATCTAGACTTACCAGACTTGTTCTTATAAACAAAGGGTAAGTGTTCATTGGTGGCAGAAGGATTGACACCATAATGAGGAACATGTAGCCTGTGATGATTTATAGACAAGAGATCATTTTTATAAGATTTCCGATCTTCAGTAGGTAAGTAACTCACTGTAGATATCGTTAGACGATTTACTCCATTGACAGTAGAAAGAAGCAAATTATGAAGATTAGAAATATGTTTCCTTCTGATAAAACAATGAAGAGCATAGTGATTCATTTTCCCACAGAAGGAACAACATCGTGGAATAGAGACATGATTGCCTTGATTCAAACCTTCATCCTTCACATGCACATTTTCCAAGTGATTCTCAGTAGGTACTTCCTTGTAGGAATTTTTCTTTACACTAGGTAAACTCTTGTGAGTATCGGCAGAAGGTGTAGAAGATGACTTAATCATCAAATCAGAGTTTTCCTTTTTCAATGAGTTACACTGTTCTCGGGCAAGTTGCAGAGATGCAACAAGTTTCTCTTTTTCAATACGATAGTTGTTTATTTCTGATGAATGATCCTTGATTAAACGCTTTTCTCTAATTGAGTCTTCTCTAACAGTATCTTCAAGAGAACTAATCTTTTTCACGCTGTAGAGTAGTTTCTTGAACTAGTTTTTCAACATTGTCAGAGAGAGATTCAATATAGCAATAGAGTTCACGTTCTCTTTCAAGGGATTTCTCAAGTTCATCAATAAGCAGATCATTTTTTCTTCAAGAGTCATAATTTCAGAAACTTGAACATCAATGATATCAGTCGATTTTTTTAATGATCTGGTGAGTTCCATTTCGGATTCAGACACAATCTCACAAATCTTGTTTTTCCCTCGGGATTCGGAAGAATCTACTAAGGAGTTATCCCTTGAGGCAAACCCAAGATTTTTGGAGTAATCCGAACCTTTGGAAGACATAATATATGCGTTATCTTAAGATATACTTATTAGGTCCTCATAACACATAATTCTACAAACACATACTTGTAAGGTTTTTAATGTGTTTGCCTTCTCTGATACCAATTGAAAATGCGAGGGTCCTACAACCACACCCAACAATTTGTTTGGAAATCTGAGAGGACTTACTCCAATACACTTTCTAGAGAATCAACTAGATAGTTAGACCCAATCTAGATTAAAGTATATCAAAGAGTTTAATATCTCTAACTCTTAATTCTATCCGCAATCAGCAAATAGAAATCTGCGAGCCCGATTGATTATAAGAGGAGTTACTTGAACGGTAACAAAGATCAAGTGTCAATCAATGTAAATAAAAAACCAAGGGTTGGATATTCTAATTGATTGATCTTAACGCACAACCTGTGATATTTCAATTATATAAAAAAATATAATGCGGAAAAAAAATAACACAGACACCAGAATTTTGTTAACGAGGAAACCGCAAATGCAAAAAAACACGGTACCCGGTCCAGATTGAAAACCACATTGTATTAAGCCGCTACAGACACTAGGCTACGACCAATTAACTTCGACCGGATGTAGTTGAACCCTAATCAATCTCACACCGATTCAAGGTACGGTTGCGCTCCTTATGTCTCCGATCCCAGCAGGATACTACGCACTTGATTCCCTTAGCTGATCTCACCTCAACTAAGAGTTGCTACAACCCAAATTCGAAGACTTGATAGACAAACTGTCTCACATAAAAGTCTATAGGATTGAATAAATCTGTCTCCCACAGAAATACCCAAGAGTTTTTTTTCCGTCTTTTGATAAATCAAGGTGAACAGGAACCAATTGATAAACTGTACTTATATTCCCGAAGAACAGCCTAGTATTATCAGTCAGCTCACAATAAACTTAATCGACTAGCGAAACAAGTTATTGTGGAATCGCAAACGATGAGACGAAGTTTGTTTGTGATTACCTATCGGATATATAAAATCTCGAGCCAATTATTTCAATTGCACTCAACACGATAGAAACAGCAAGATCAGATCACGCAACTACAAAGATAATATTTGGGTCTGGCTTTACAATCCCAATGAAGTCTTCAAGTCGTTAACCTACAGGGTCTCGAGAAGAAACCTAAGTTTAAAGGAGAATCGACTCTAGTTATGGAACTAGTAACACACAGTAGGTGTGGGGATTAGGTTTCCCAGTTGCTAGAGTTCTCCTTTATATAGTTTTCAAATCAGGGTTTGCAATCCAAGTTACCTTGGTAACAAAGCATTCAATATTCACCGTTAGATGAAAAACCTGATTCAACCAAGATAATATCTTTCAACCGTTAGATCGAACTTAGCTTGTTACACACAAATGAAATGTACCCTCATTTAGGTTTATGTATCCATACCTAAACGTGTACACCAGGTTGGTTCACAAATAGTTAACCGAGGTTAGCCATATGATTACTCTCATATCAACCTTATTCATCTTAACCATAACTAGTTCAAATGACTCAAATGAAACTAGTTAAGAGTTGTTCAATTATTCAGAAAACACAATTGGAATCAAATCGGTTTGATTCACTTGAATCAATCATGAACATTATAGCCACGGTTTGCAAAGATTGTATTCCTTATGATTTAAATGTTTAAGTTCATGGACATGACCGATTTGACAAAGTAACCAGCTTAAGTATACGTACGGGTATGCGTACTTAAGCAACCTGTTTTTTAGTTTGTAAAGTTTCCAAACTCAGCAGAAATTTTCGGTTCAAAATCTTCCGCCAGTATGCGTACTTGTACGCATACTTAACCTGTCTCCTTCACCAATTCCGTATACACACATATGCATACTCTTGGCTCCCTGTTTATGGACTTATACACTCAAGTGAGAACACACTATATACGATTATAAAGATGGTTACATCATCAACTCTTTATTTCAATCATTGAAACATTCTTCTATAATGTCAATAGTCGTTTTCACACACTATTAGCATCAACGCAATTTTCAGGATATTGAAATAATCATTATTGAAACCTTCCAAGTCATACACCAAATGATTGTATCACAAAAACCATGTAAGATGTTACTCGGCAATTTTCTCATGATATAAGATGAACTTGGTCGAGCGAAAGCTTACCAACACATATTTCGAGAAATACGTAAGCGAGATATACCCACCTCGAAATATCAAATGTGTATAAAGAAAACTATATTGTAACATGACTTATGTCTCAATATAGGAGATAGTAGAAATAGACTTTCCAAGTGATAGATAAGATCAAGTCTCCACATACCTTTTTTTGAAGAAGTTCACAAGCTCCCCTTAGTAGTTCTTCTTCTTCGAGAGATGAACATCGAGATATTTAAGCTCAACTACACTATCTATGTGCTAGTCCGAGACATCTATAAATAGGCTAGAAATCAAGACTTATAGTTTTGATCACTAACATTGACAAACATGCTTGAAATATCAACGCATGCGAGTTTTACCGAGCAATGCTCTAACAATCTCCTCCTTTGTCAATTTTAGTGACAAAACTATCAATACATATGGATTACAACAAATATAAAAAAATAAGCTTCTTATCCACATGCTTGATTTCCTTGGCATCTTCAACGCGACTCGAAATCTTCGTCACTTCCAAGTACTCCATGATCCTAAAGGTTATAAGTTCAGAATCACAGTTGTTGAAGATCCTTAGCTATAACAATGAGAAAACAAAATGCTCTTAATCATTGTTATACAGTGTCATAGTATTATTACACAACATAAAAGTTCAATTGTATCACAACTTTGACAATAACACTATGGTGATATGCTCACTCCCCCTTAGTCAAAACATATCTCAACATGAAAACCACTCCCCCTTACATAATGATCCGTAAGCCATATGCATTGTGTGAATTACACATTAATTCTCCCCCTTTTTGTCAAAAAATTTGGCAAAGGCACGAAAATTAGTGGGATCCTAATGAAATTTCCACGAAGATATATCATGACCAAAAGGTGTATTAACATAGCAACAAATTTAGATACAGTCATAAAGCCAAGGCTAAATGCATTCATCAAGGAGTTATGAAGATACAAGATAACCCCTAAAAATTCCACAGCCGCACTCCCCACAAAGATATGGCAATTAAGCACAAGTTCAAAAGAACTCTCCCCCATAAAATGTCATCCCCGAAGGAACAACAAAGGGGACCTTACTTTCACAAGAAAAGAAGGATTTCTTTTGGACAACCAAATCACATGGAAACATGAATTTGTATCTAAAAATATTCAATTCAAATAACCACAAGATAACCCATAGTTAGTTCAATCAAAAAATAACAACCAAATTAATAACAAGAGAACCCATGATTAATTCAGTTGAAATACACAACCAAATTAACCACATAAAGCGATCAATTTAATTGGCCATGCTCGACATAAGCGAACTACAGAGCAACAACTAAAATAACCAAAAGAAACTGATTAATGTAGTTGATCATGTTCGACATAGGGAACCTCACGGAGCAACAACTAAGTTAATCATAAGATAATAATCAACTCAGTCGATTGTGCTCAACATAAGAAACCTTACGGAACAACACAGTATATGCACAAAAGATTGTGGATCGGAGATCGACCAAATACTTCCATCACTATTTGCACAATGACATATAATAGACTTAATCCTTGTAAACAAAAGTTTTATACTTTCTTTTTATCAAAACATGGCATAAAAGGCTTTAACTTTTTTAATGTCAAAAGTTCATTCTATCTTCTATCAATACTTTCATATCGACATAATAGAGATAACTTTTGAACAGTATGGGATGATCACAGGTTCACGGATGTAAACAACATATCCCATAACAATTTGCAATATATAAAATCATAAAGATTAAAATTGCAAAAATCATCTTCCAAAAACTTTAGAATTTAAATAAATAAATCTAAAAACATTGAAGATGAAAATTATTGGACATAGCTATGTGTACTCACAATAATGGCTATTCCAAACCCTAGTTATTCTTCTAAAAACATAACAAAGAAGATTTACTAGACATAATCAAAGTTCTTCGAGAACCTCATACCTTTCAATGAATCCATCATGGAAGGTATCACTGATTTCCTTTACTCTCTTGACCGTAGACACACCATGTTCTAGAGTTAGAACACAAACCTTTCGATCAACAACCCGAGCAAGTTGTCTAGCTTTGACACAGTCCATAATGAGATTTTTCTGATTTTAGTATCAGAATATTTTGATTTGCAAGGATTTTGGCCTGACCATCTAGGAGTTGGTTTATTTGCAGTTAGAGATTTGCAAACTCGACCTTTTAATTGTTTTGAAAAAGAGTTAAATCCTTGACGGAATCATCAATCCAGGAGTCGTGGTCCTTTCTTGCAAGCATATTCTTTAGCTTCAGCTCTTGAATCGAATCACGTTCTTGAGTGTCTTCCTCCATATCATGATGCACAAGCTCTTGAGATTTTCCAAGGTTCTCCATGAAAATCTTGATAGGGATAGATTAATACAGTATAAGGTATATATGTATTAAGAGAAGACACTTCTCAAAAAGAAAACCCTATGAACTCTTAGGAGTAGGACACGAATGTTCACTGACCGTTCACAAGAGAGGAATGGATTTTAAAGAAAGATATTAAGCAGAAAAAAAATCGTTTGCCAATATTGCTCAATAATTCTTAATAATTAGAGCATGAATCATGAAGTAGGCTTGCATGACTCAGATTGATTGAAAACAGCTCACAGCAGATATACAACAAGTCTTGAGACTCCGATCACTACACCAAATTCCTGGATTAGTAACAGGAATTCGTAACGGCTTTTGGGACGTTACAAATTTCCCGTTACAAATAGCCGTTACAAAAAGTTCGTAGCAGGCTGCAGCCGTTACTAAATTTTAAAAAAATCGTAACAGGTCCAAGCCGTTACGAATATTTTTTATAGACGTGCCACTCACACGCTTGGTCACACTTAGGTCGTCACACCTTGAGTATGTGCGTGTGCGACTCACACGCCTATCATTATATTTCCACCCACGCTTGGTTATACGAGAGGATATTTAATCCCATGGGTGTGCCATTCACATGCGTGATTTTCAGGATATACCCTAGTGAAATCAGAGTTTTCATTTTTCATTTCTCTTCTGCTCATGCCTCTCTTCTATTTCTTTCAACCGATGAGTCGATGAAATCATCATCGAAATCTCACAGAGATCTCTTTAATCATCGATCTATGTAAATGTTCATCGATCACTTTTATAAGTTTTTCGATTTAGGGTTTCTAAGTTTTTCAATCATCCTGGTTTTTTTGATCCTGGTTTTTCTCATCTTCACTCTCACCTGAAGATTTCAGTTCTTCAATCATCTGTTAATCATCATCATCATCATAAGTTTAGGGTTTCGATTTCAGTTTCATCATCATCAGTTTTAGGGTTTTATCTAATTTTTTATCTAACCATCTGATCTTTGAAGAACTGATCTTCAATCATCTATTAAGCGAGTTTAGGGTTTCGATTTCGCAGATCTATGTAAGTTTTTATCATCTGTAAGATTTCAGCATTTTTTTTATCGATTTTGAGGTTTCAGTTTGGTTAATCAAATTTTAGGGGTTCAGTATTTCAATCGATTTTAGGGTTTATTGTTACTCATTTTTGATTTTCAATCTCTAACTTTCTCTCTATCTGGCTTTCTTGAAGCGCCGCTCTCCGTTGATGATATTATGAGGATTTGATTTGGGGGTTTTGTTGGGGTTTCACCAAATGGATGTAACTTTCAGGTGAATGAAATGGTAATGTATTTGTTGAAAAATAATTGTTGATTATTTCGTTGTAACAGTGAAATTGGGAAATTCGTAGTTGATTTATTAAGAACCTAATTGTGTTAGATTCTTTAGTTTTGTTTTGTTGAATCTTGTATGTGTCAAGTTTAAAGAAGAATTTTGAAGGTATTGTTTTGATAATGAATCTTGTCTGATGTATTAAGTTTGTTGTGTCTGCTTAATGTAGTCTGGACATTGAAGATGACAGAGATGTTGATCTCAAAGTGTGTCCCACATCCAAGCTTCAACAGCAATGCAATCTCATGCTATTGTGCTAATTTATTTTGTTGTTATTGTTGAATTTCTTATATTGTGCTTGCCGTGTGAAGAAAAAGATAGGGTGTTACCTTCATTCGAGTTTTCTTGCTGGGGAACTACCTTAGTTGCAGGAAAACTTGTTGCAGAGACTTGCTTATATTGTTCTTGCATTCTCTTTTCCAAATTGTTCAACGTGCAGATGAAAGCAAGGATGAAGTCTTTCCATATGTCTGAACAGGTGATCATTTCTTTGTGTCTTTAAAATCTGGATACATGCAATGAGAACAATCCAAGTTTGCTGCCATTGATGTGGGGTGAATGAATGAGATTATGGTTGTTTTTTGAGAATTTTTTAATGTCTAAAATGTGGACTGTGTACGAATTCGTGTTTTCAGGGAAGTAGAAAAATAAGGAACAAGAAGAGTACCTACAGTTTCTTCTTAATCAACAACTCGAAATGCATATAAACTGTTTGTTTAAATGCCTGAACGATTAGCTGAAGCTTTTGTTTTTCACTGAACCGGGCTGTTATTGGCAGTTAAGGTACGTTGGTTGTTTCTTGGTTTTCTTATCTGTTGACAAATTTTGAGTTTGGTTTTGTTCGTTTTATTCGGATATTGGTTTAATTTCTACTTTAATATCTCAGGGTATTGTCGAAAGAAATGGATGAGATAAAAATCACATACGATTCACAGTCTTACTTATACAATGCCATCGGCATACATTAGAATATTCTAAGGTTATCCTAAAGTTCAGATTATCCTCAAAATCATTAGAATATTGTAGATAGCATTCCTACTTGGATTCTGTTTAGTTTAGTTACCGTTGGCCTTCAAGCCTGGGTTTTCCAATAATTGACTATTGCATGTTAATCAGTTTGAGGGAGTTCACTTGTAAATAAGGTTTGTTTACAGGTACTGATTGATTTTGGTTTTGTTATACCAGGGTTGGAAATGATATTCCTAAAATTGAAGTGCGATTTGAGAATTTGGCGGTGGAAGGGGATGCATTTGTTACAAATAGAGCACTTCCTACTTTTTTCAATGCTTTGTTAAATGCTATGGAGGTAATTTTTATTTCAATTTCTGCCCATTATCGATGCGAAGATGCCTAATTGTTGCACTTCCACTTATTAGTCTTAGCCAAATATGAGCCTGCCATCATTTATTAAAAAAAAATGCATTTCTCTTTATATATTTGTATGCAACTCACTTAGAAAGAACTCGACTTAATGTGGAAGGTCATTAAGGAGTGTGTGGAAGCACAAGAATGGTTGAGAGATAAGCAGTAGCAGGAAGACTCTCTGCCTAAATATGCTAACCCAGTGTTGTTGTCTGCTGACGTTAATAGGAATCTAGAGGCCCTTGATAGGTATCAATTTACACTTGCTCAAGAATTAAAGTTAGCAGATGATGTTTTATTAACTTATGCATGTGATACACCAGCCACTCTTGATGGTTTAAGTACGTTTTGGTTACCAGAACTTCGTAAATTGGAGGTTTGTGTTTTGTTTTCTATTATTTTGATTTGATTTTTCTGGAATTACTGTGTTGAGTTGGATTTCATTTCTAGAATCATGCCATACACTGTTCTTACGGTTAAATTTCTATGTTAATTGTGACAAGTCATTGATTATTGTACTCTTCCTCTGTAATATATTTTGAAACTCTTGTAAGAAATTTCGGCTTCGTGATTGATTGCCTCATCCACTTTCTCCTGAATGATGAATATATTTTGTTTGTTTCGTTTGAATAGGTTTTGCAGGACAGTGATGAAGAAACCCAAACCAGCAGCGCCAAAGCCACCTACTCCAGCATAATCACCATCACCTCCACCACAAAGCACAGCCGGACCTCAAACCGATGGTACTGACGTCAATGCGAGCGCAGGGGAGGGTCAATTCTCTGCAGGCGAGCCGATGGACACAGACAAATCTGGAACTACTCCTAGTCCTACATAAGTTTTACATATAGTCCTAGGTTTTTACAAACTGGACAAGGTCTTGATTCAATCTCCACTACATTTGAAAAGGTTTGCAAACTCGTAATTATTTTAATTTTTGATATGAGAAATCATGAACCGATTTCAAAATCTTATAATGAGTTTAATTTCTGTATTGCCAGCCTGATGTGATTGTGAACTGTGCTGCGTTGTCTCTACCTCGTGTATGCGAAACGGATCCAACAACAGCCATGGCTATAAATGTACCATCTTCTGTGGTGAAATGGTTATCAAACTTTGGTCCTACACAAGGAGATCAAGTATGCACATCTAATACTATAAATCTGTTTCAGGGTCTAAACGCCAATATTCTGCATTGGTTAGTTTTCACTTTTTATTGGCTGGTAGTTCAGGGGTTTTAGTCTTGAGTACAGTTATTGCAATAGTTGGACTTATTATTTTTTTTATTAGTCTGATTATTTTCTGTGTGTATGTTACCTTAGGAGGATGTTCCTCCACGTTATGTTGATGTTGGTCCATGCCAAAGGGCTCGGCTAGATTATGGGGAAGGTGGCAGTGCTTCTCATTATGGGGAAGCTTACAATGATAGGTTTGTCAGTTCCGTCTTACTTCTAGTAGTTGTAGTTGGTTTCTTTTAAGCACCTATTTATAATACCCCGCTATGATTTAGGCTTGGGAGATCTCACCTTGGGTATGGTGCTAGCAACAGAAGTTATCTCTCTGCTCAGGACTCGCACGGGATTTATGGCAGTCGTTAGAGTCTGGTTATATTGGAGGTAGGGAGTTTAATTATTATTTATTTGGTGTTGTTTCGAGTTCGAGTCTTTTCTCGGTGGTCTGAGTGTATAATTCCTATTTACATGAATGATATGGTGTCAGGTTCTTATGGCAGCAATGATGTCAATGGAATGTACACCAACTACGTTGGTGATTATATCTCTCGTGGACCTGATGTATGCATTAAACCTCTTACCAGTTCTGTACTTTAAAGCTTTTCTCTTGACAACTTATATTTACTTGTGTTTTGGTGGCAGGTTGGCAGTAGCTCTTACTCGTCATTACAATATTCCAGTCGCAGCTTGGGTGGTAGCAGTTACCTTGGAGGAGGTGGTAGTAGTAGTGGTTCTAGATCATATTATAAAGGTAAGTCGATCTATTTCGCATTATCAGTAGTTTTTTTTGTGGATTGGTACCTAAACCTTAGCCGATTTAGTAACATTGGAAAAGAAACCTAAGAGCTCAAGATTTTTCCTTGTATTATACATTTCGTGAATATTATGTTTGGTGGTGTAAGACGGTGCTCCTTTGTAGTAGCAATCGATCATCGATCAGTAAAGATAGAAGAGCTATTTGGTCACGTGAATTTGTGTATGACAGCAGATTTTTACAAGAGGATGCTATAGGGCGTAGGCTGTTGAGTTATTTGAAGCTTGTGCGTATGAGACCAAAGTTATTTTCTAGCCTTCAGTCCTATTGTACAGTTTATGACAAAAGTAAATCTCGTTTTTTCCTTTATAATGGTTTAACATATCATATATCCTATTCCAATTCATTGATTGCTGATTCAGAGTACTTTGAGGTTGTTTTCCGTATTTATAGACAACATCATGGGTTTTATTTTGATTTTTAATTTTACTTCTGAGGTCCATAGGGTAGCGTATAAAGGTTTCTGGATGCGTATAGAGGACGGCAAGACAAAGAGGGTATAATCTTCTTTATTATTTTTATCTTTTTTTTTGGAAATTGTAGTTAAGGAATCACTGTGATTATAGCATTCTGTATTTTAGGCAATCCTGATTATAGCATGTCTGAGGTGTAGTGACCAGATTTCTAGAATTTTTGTTATCATTTTACCTTGGTTGTCTCAGTAAAACTTTGTTGTCGAAGCCGTTGATAGCATGTCCGCCTGTCATCTTTTTGTTGGATTAAGATACATTGATCACTCATCTCTCTTTTTAGGATGCATTGTCCTCTACCATGTATAACCGTGGGTTGATAACTTGTTGGTTTGGCTAAAAAAGTGTTTGTGAACTGTTTTTCATTGAATTTTTCTAACTGATATAATTTGAAATCCTTGGCACCAGTTGGACGTAACTTTGTTCTCTTTTATGAAATGGCTTAGGTACCAACTCATTTCCTATAGGTGCTAAGTCGTATTGTTGGAGCAGGTGAGGCGAAGTGCTGCAGATTTGCGATAGATACATTACGCAAGAGAAGGCGACTGTTATGTGAGTTCTGCATTTGTTAGTTTTATCTTATATGCTCAAGTTGTAAAAAAATGTTGTATGAGCTTTAGGCTGCACAAAACTTAGGCATTCTCTTAAGTTTTTAAGCAGATGTTGCATTCCCTTGAAACTTAGGAATTCTCTTAAGTTGTTGAAAGAATATAACAAGTTATTATTATTATAAAAATATGTAATAGAATTTCTATGGATTGAATGACAGACTTGTGCAGATAATTGAATTTCGAATTCCGGCTAATTTAGGACAGAAAATTAACTGCCAGTTCAACCTTGACCTGGTCAAGGTTGATAGCGATAATTTTTTGTTGTTACAAAAAAGTTCGAATGGCAGTGGAAGTCAGCTATTACGACAATGTTGTTACAAAACAAATTCGTAACGACCTCGAGAGTTTACCACGTGGAAAATTAAGTAACGGATCATAGTGCATTATGAGGGTCAATTATAATCAAAATTGTGAATGCCACAAAGTCGTTACAAAAAAATGTAACACCCACTTTTGCAACAGGAAAGAGACGTTACGACCCGTTTTAATAACGGCTTGGTTCTGTTTCTAATCCCAGAATTTGGTGTAGTGGATAGTCATCATCCTTGTACCTCTCAAGATAGATTCAAGGATGGGATTACCTAGAGTTAGGTAATGAGTGAGAAATAATCTCACTACTAAACATTGGACAAGGTTTATATACGTTGTTTGACTGTTTTCTTGGTATATTTCCTTCTTTCCATCGATTATAACGTATTCGAGAGGAATTTTTCATCAACCTTTTCAAAAGTCCATTTGAAGGACATGATTGACCTCTGCAGCCAACACACTATCAAAATCGGCTCCTTATGGATCTTATCACTTTAAATCCTTCATCCGAGAAATGGGAATTTGGAGGATTTCCATTTACTTGATCAGACGGACTTGTTCTTATAAACACAAGGTAAGTGTTCATTGGTGGCAAAAGGATTTACACCATAATGAGGAACAGCATCTATAGTATATTCCTGTGATGATTTCTAGACAAGAGATCATTTTGGTTTTCGTAAATTTGATAGGCAAGTAAAAGTGATTCATTGAATGCTTAAGATATTGAGAACGAAGCAAATTATGAAGATTAGAAATCTGTTTCCTTCCACTCGATAAAACAATGAAGAGCATAGTGATTCCTTTTCCTTTTGTTTTAGACATGAAGGAACAACATCATGGAATAGAGACATGATTGCCTTGATTCAAACCTTCATCGTTCACATGAGTGATTCTTTTCTTGTAGGAATTTTCTTTACACTAGGTAAAACCTTGTGAGTATCGGGAGAAGGTGTAGAAGATGACTTAATCATCAAAACAGAGTTTTCCTTTTTCAAGGCGTTACACTGTTCTCGGGCAAGTTGCAGAGATACAACAAGTTTCTCTTTTTCAATACGATAGTTGTTTATTTCTGATGAATGATCCTTGATTAAACGATTTTCTCTAATTGAGTCTTCTTTAACAGTATCTTAAAGAGAACTAATCTTTTCACGCTGTAGAGTTGTTTCTTGAACTAGTTTTTCAACATTGTCAGAGAGAGATTCAATACAGAAATAGAGTTCACGTTCTCTTTCAAGGGATTTCTCAAGTTCATCAATAAGCAGATCATTTTTTTCTTCAAGAGTCATAATTTCATAAACATGAACATCAATGATATCGGTCGATTTTTTTAATGATCTGGTGAGTACCATTTCAGATTTAGACACAATCTCACAAATCTTGTTTTTCCCTAGGGATTCCGAAGAATCTACTAAGGAGTTATCCCTTGAGGCAAACCCAGGATTTTTGGAGTAATCCGAACCTTTGGAAGACATAACATATGCGTTATCTTAAGAGATACTTCTTAAGTCCTCAGAACACAGAGTCCTACAAACACAGACTTGTAAGGTCTTTAATGTGTTTGCCTGTTCTGATACCAATTAAAAATCCGGGGGTCCTAAAACCACACCCAACAATTTGTTTGGAAATCTGAGAGGACTTACTCCAATACACTTTCTAGAGAATCAACTAGGCTATCAGACTCAATCTAGATTAAAGTATATCAAAGAGTTTAATATCTCCAACTCTTAATTCGATCCGCAATCAGCAAATAGAAGTCTGCGAGCCCAATTGAATATAAGAGGAGTTACTCGAACGGTAGCAAAGACCAATGTTCAAGTGTCAATCAATGTAAATCAACAACCAAAGGTTGGATATTCTAATGGATTGATCTTACCGCACAACCTATGATATTTCAATTATATAACATAATATAATGCGGAAAAGAAATAACACAAACACCAGAATTCGTTTAATAAGGAAACCGCAAATGCAAAAAAACCCTAGGACCTAGTCCAGATTGAACACCACATTGTATTAAGCCTCTACAGACACTAGCCTACTACCAATTAACTTCGGACTGGACTATAGTTGAACCGTAATCAATCTTACACTGATTCAAGGTACAGTTGCCCTCCTTACGTCTCTGATCCCAGCAGGATACTACGCTCTTGATTCCCTTAGCTGATCTCACCCACAATTAAGAGTTTCCATAACCCAAAGTCGAAGACTTGATAGACAAATCTGTCTCACACAGAAAATTCTATAGATTTAATAAATCTGTCTCCCACAGAAATACCCAAGAGTTTTTGTTCCGTCTTTTGATAAATCAAGGTGAACAGGAACCAATTGATAAACCGGACTTATATTCCCGAAGAACAGCCTAGTATTATCAGTCAGCTCACAATAAACTTAATCGACTAGTGAAACAAGTTATTGTGGAATCACAAACGATGAGACGAAGTTTGTTTGCGATTACCTATTGAAGATACAAAATCTCGAGCCAATTATTTCAATTGCACTCAACACGATAGAAACAGCAAGATCAGATCACACAACTATAAAGATAATAGTTGGGTCTGGCTTCACAATCCCAATGAAGTCTTCAAGTCGTTAACCTAAAGGGTCTCGAGAAGAAACCTAAGTTTAAAGGAGAATCGACTCTAGTTATGGAACTATTAACACACAGGAGGTGTCGGGATTAGGTTTCACAGTTTCTAGAGTTCTCCTTTATATAGTTTTGAAATCAAGGTTTGAAATCCAAGTTACCTTGGTAACAAAGCATTCAATATTCACCGTTAGATGAAAAACCTGATTCAACCAAGATAATATCTTTCAACTGTTAGATCGAACTTAGCTTGTTACACACAAATGAAATGTACCCTCATTTAGGTTTATGTAGCCGTACCTAAACGTGTACACTAGGTTGGTTCACAAATAGTTAACCGAGGTTAGCCATATGATTACTCTCATATCAACCTTATTCATCTTAACCATAACTAGTTCAAATGACTCAAATGAAACTAGTTAAGAGTTGTTCAATTGTTTAGAAAACAGAATTGGAATCAAATCGGTTTAATTCACTTGAATAAATCATGAACATTATAGCCACGGTTTGCAAAGATTGTATTCCTTATGATTTAAATGTTTAAGTTCATGGACTTGACCGATTTGACAAGGCAACCAGCTTAAGTATGCGTACTGGTATGCGTACTTAAGCAACCGGTTTTTGAGTTTGTAAAGTTTCCAAACTCAACAGAAATTTTCGGTTCAAAAACTTCCGCCAGTATACTTAAGGTGACTAGTTAAGAGTTTTCGGTTCAAAAATTTTCGTGTACGCATACGTAAGGTGACAAGTTAAGAGTTTTGCGAAAACCAAACTCATCAGAAATTCTCAGTTTGAGAACTTCTGCCAGTATGCAAACATGAACGCATACTTAACCTGTCTCCTTCACCAATTCCGTATACACACATATGCATACTCTTGGCTCCCGGTTTATGGACTTATACACTAATGTGCGAACACAATATATATGCTTATATCCAAAGATGGTTACATCATCAACTCTTTATTTCAATCATTGAAATATTCTTCTATAATGTCAATAGCCGTTTTCACACACTATTAACATCAAAGCAATTTTCAAGATATTGAAATAATCATTATTGAAACCTTCCAAGTCTTACACCAAATGATTGTATCATACAAACCATGTAAGATGTTACTTGGAAATTTTCTCATGATATAAGATGAACTTGGTCGAAGCGAAAGCTTACCAACACATATTTCGGGAAATACGTAAGCGAGATATACTCTGCTAGAAATCTCAAATGTGTATAAAGAAAACTATATCGTAACACGACTTATGTATCAATATAGGAGATAGTAGAGATAGACTTTCCAAGTGATAGATAAGTTCAAGTCTCCACATACCTTTTGTCGATGAAGTTCCACAAGCTCCCCTTAGTAGTTCTTCGTCTTCAAGAGATGAACGTCGAGATATTTAAGCTCAACTACACTATATATGTCCTAGTCCGAGACATCTATAATAGGCTAGAAATCAAGACTTATAGTTTTGATCACTAACATTGACAAACATGCTTGAGATAGCAATCCATGCGAGTTTCACCGAGCAATGCTCTAACAATCTCCCCCTTTGTCAATTTTAGTGATAAAACTATCAATACATATGGATTACAAAAAAGATAAAAAAAAAATAAGCTTCTTATCCACATGCTTGATTTCCTTGGCATCTTCAACGCGACTCGAAATCTTCGTCACTTCTAAGTACTCCATGATCCTAAAGGTTGTAAGTTCAGCATCACAATTGTTGAAGATCCGTAGCAATAACAATGAGAAAACAAAATGCTCTCAATCATTGTTATACAGTGTCATAGTATTATTACACAGCATCAAAGTTCAATTGTATCACAACTTTAACTATAACACTATGGTGATATGCATCACTCCCCCTTAGTCAATACATATCTCAACATGAAAACCACTCCCCCTTAAATAATGATCCGTAAACCATATGTATTAGTGGGATCCTAATGAAATTTCCACGGAGATACATCATGACCAAAAGGTGTGTTAACATAGCAACAAATTTAGATGCATTCATAAAGCCAAAGCTAAATGCATTCATCAAGGAGTTATGAAGATACAAGATAACCCCTAAAAATTCCACAGCAGCACTCCCCACAAAGATATGGCAATTAAGCACAAGTTCAAAAGAACTCTCCCCCATAAAATGTCATCCCCGAAGGAACAACAAATGCGACCTTACTTTCACAAGAAAAGAAGGATTTCTTTTGGACAACAAAATCACATGGAAACATGAATTTGTATCCAAAAATATTCAATTCAAATAACAACAAGATAACCCATAGTTAGTTCAATCGAAAAATAACAACCAAATTAATCACAAGAGAACCCATGATTAATTCAATTGAAATACACAACCAAATTAACCACATAAAGCGATCAATTTGGCCATGCTCGACATAAGCGAACTTACGGAGCAACAACTAAAATAACCAAAAGAAACTGATTAATTTAGTTGATCATTTTTGACATAGGGAACCTCACGGAGCAACAACTAAGTTAATCATAAGAGAATAATCAACTCAGACGATTGTGCTCAACATAAGAAACCTTACGTAACAACACAATATATGCACAAAAGATTGTGGATCAGAGATCGACCAAATACTGCGGAATAGACAAGGATTCACTCTATTTTCCATCACTATTTGCACAACGACATATAATAGACTTAATCCTTGTAAACAAAAGTTTTATCCTTTCTTTTTATCAAAACATGACAAAAAAGGGTTTAACTTTTGTAATGTCAAAAGTTCATTCTATCTTGTATCAATACTTTCATATCGACATAATAGAGATAACTTTTGAACAAGTATGGGACAGTCACAGGTTCACGGATGTAAACAACATATCCTATAACAATTTGAAATATATAAAATCATAAAGATTAAAATTGCAAAAATCATCTTCCATAAACTTTAGAATTTAAATAAATAAATCTAAAAACATTGAAGATGAAAATTGTTGGACATAACTATGTGTACTCACAATAATGGCTATTACAAACCCTAGTTATTCTTTTAAAAACATAACAAAGAAGATTTACTAGACATAATCAAAGTTCTTTGCGAACCTCATACCTTTTAATGAATCCATCATGGAAGGTATCACTGATTTCCTTTACTCTCTTGACCGTAGACACACCATGTTCGAGAGTTAGAACAAAAACCTTTCGATCAACAACTCGAGCAAGTTGTCTAGATTTGACACAGTCCATGATGAGATTTTTCTTATTTTAGTATCAGAATATTATGATTTGCAAGGATTTTGGCCTAACCATCTAGGAGTTGGTTTATTTGCAGTTGGAGATTTGCAAACTCGACATTTGAATCGTTTTGAAAAAGAGTTCAAACCTTGTACCTTGTAGGATCAGAATATCGAGACATCAATATTTCTCGAGTATAATAAATGACAGTACTGCGAAGGAGTCGCAAGGAAGAAAAATCAATGACGCAATGGATGACGACAGCCAGAACATGAGAAAAGTGTGAAAACTTGGCGAGATTTAGGAGTGTCGCGAAGGCAAACATTTACATACTTGCGACGCTTCGAAGTTATTCCCGAAAATAAAGGACTTAAATTGTCATCCACTATGTAATACCCTATATAAAGGGTCGAGTAAGTCCGTTGTAGGGAGGAGTCTTTTTGAATTGTTGAGCAAGATATTAGGAGAGAGAAACTTTGGAGCGATTGTAATTTTCTTAACTCTGTTCTAACTTTCTTTGTAAACATTTCAAGAAAATAATCAATAAAATCTATAGTAATTCATATTCAAAATGAGTTAATTGAATAGAATCTAGTGAGGGGTGTAGTGTGGGATTTCCTGCAACTACATATGCGCTAGAAACAGGGACTGAGTGAAGATCAACATTGTGATTTGGAAAAATTTGGAGTGCAAAGAGAAGAATTTCATACAATTTTTAGCAAATTATTGAAATTAAGAAATGGCTAGAAGAAGAGGAACATCAGAACAACCAACAACCGTAAGAAGAAGCAGGAGATTGGCTGGGGAAAGGAGAAATGAGGTAGGTGAACCCTCAAGAATAAACACAAGAGATGGAGAAGAATGCCAAATTCAACCACCAATTCAACCAGCTCCAAATAGAATAATAGATTATGATAGGGTAAGTGTGCATACCTGGAGATCAGATTCTATGGAGGAAAGAGAAGAAGTGCAACAATTGATAAATAATGGACAAGAGGAGAGAAATCGAGAAGAGATGGGAGAAACAATTCGTGGAAATGAAGAAATTGCAGCATTAGAAGCATTGAGACAGACAATACATGAAGAAAGGCGGTTAGAAGCAGAAGAACGCGCAAATTTAACAAGGCAAACCACGAATTAAGGATGGACAATAGGAGGCTGCAAAATAGAAGATCGAGAAGCAATAACAGATCGAGATCAGGATCGATTAGAGAGGACGTGAGAAGAACATTACATGCAAAAAAACGTTAATGAAGAAAATTTGGAAAGAGAGTTAAATTTTGGTGAAGGAGGCCGCGAAGAGAGAGAAGTGGTAGAGAATCGTTATATTCCACGTCCTGAAGACCTACAGAATGGTCAAAATGACGGAAATCAAGAAAATAGGCAGCCTCAACGGCAGAATAACCCAATTAATGAAGGAAATCAGGAAGAAGGAAGAAGAATACTACATGAAAGAGAAACACGGAGAAAACAAAAGGAAATTGAAGATGACATTGAAAAGCATTATATTGAACAAGCGCGTCTAGCTCGCGAGAGGGAAAGATTGAGAGCAGAAATGGAAGAACGGGAATTCGAAGAGGCGATTCGGCAGAATAATCATGATAACCGAGAAAGAAGGCGCGAGCAAAATCGCAACAATGGAAATATCAACGAAGAATACGAAAGAATACAAAAAAGAACCGATAGACATCCAAGAAGAGAAAATGACAGATATAATGGTGTGAGAATTCATGAAAGATATGAGGTAGAAACTCGCAGAGAAAGAAGAGAAGAGAACGATGAACCAGAAAATATAAGTAGACATGAACGGAGAAGGAGAGAGGCAGAATTAAAGACACCGATAAATTCAAATTCTGAGGCAAATGAACAAATTCTGAGAGAATTGGCAGAGATGAGAGGAATATTGAACAGCAGAAGAGAAGGAGGAAGAAGACAGTTAGATGAAGCTATCGCAGAGGCTGCGAAAAATCCTTTCACATTAGAAGTGCAGCTAGGAGGAATACCCCCAAAGTGCAACTTACCAGCATTAACCAGCATTTTTGATGGGTCAACTTGTGCAGTACAACACATCAGGGCTTACGTGAGATGTATGCTACAGTGGGAAAACCATGATGCTATACTGTGCAAATACTTTGCGTCAAGTTTAACAGGAGAAGCATTGAAATGGTTCGAGGGTTTACCAAGGAATACAATCACGTCATTCAACCATTTACAAGCTATATTCTTAGGTGCATATATAAGTAACAACTCTTCGCGACCTGGTATTGAAGATGTATTTGGACTAAAACAAAGAGTTGGCGAGAGCTTGAGACATTTGATTGTAAGATGGAAGACAATGTGCAGCGAAATGGCTGTACGGGTGGATGAAAGATACCTCATACTATCATTCGTAAATGCTATGTTCGCAACCAACTTATTATATGTTCAAATTTTCAGAGTCAAGAATACAATCACAATGACCGAGCTGAGAGAACTGCAAGAGGAATATATTGCTTTGGAAGAAAGACAAATGAAGTGGAATCGTACCCGATCGCGAATACAAGTTCAAGTGCTGCGAATGCAAGTTTATTACCCAGATTAGTACATACAGTGGCGAGTACCTCGCAAGTGCAACAAGAAAAAGTGGTAGATGAAGGACAGCCAAAGTTAGTGGCCATGGGAAGCCGAGATCAGGAAGAGTTTGAAAGAGAAAGAAACTACTACAATCGTGGCGGCCCGAACAAAATTCAGAGACTTGATCACCTGCAAGAAACCTATGGAAGTCAAAAACAGAATTATCATGGAGGGCAACGACGTCATAGAGTAGTATGGGAAGAAATCAAGATTCCACCACTGAATACTAGTGTGGAAAAGATATGGGAAGCTATACTCTTTATGGAGAATATACCGCACCATGGAACATGGGGAATGAACCGCCTTGGTGATAGAAGTCACGAGTTCTGCTCTTACCATCGTTTTCATGGACATCTGACAAATGACTGCCGAAACATCAAAAGAATTATCCTTAGAATGATTGATCAAGGAAAGCTGAATCACTTTTTAAAAAGTGAAGAGAAAGTTCAACATTTACCGCCACCACCATCAAAGGGAAAAGAAACGTTCATGATAGAAGTTGGAGCGAAAGCTAAAAATTTATTTTGCAACTCCATTGTTCATTCATATCGCACCATTGAAGATTTTCATGATAACGTACTCAGTAGGGTTTTTGCGAGGGATGTTGATGATAAAGAGGTAATGAACATTGCGAGGACATCGCAGTTAAAAGAGTGGCAATTGCAGATTATCTCTTTCTCGGCAGAAGAAATACCCAAAGGTAGAGAAATACATGATAGCCCGTTGGTGGTAAAGCTGGATATTAATCCAAAACCTGTTGATGGGGAAGATGATGAAGCAGAAAATTGCTGGGCGATAAATAGAATATTAATCGATCATTGGGAGCTCGATCAACATTCTTTTTACCATACTTACAAGACTATGGGAGGAAAGGATGAAGATTTGATCCCTTCAACATACAAAATATATGGTTTCAATGGTACATGAACAAGCCCAAAGGAGAAGTACACATGAGAATACCCTTGCAAGGATTGTCAACTGATATTTTGTTTTGTGTGGTCGATGTGGAGTCCCCTTATAATGCGTTGATCGGAAGGCCATGGTTGCATGAAATTCTGGGTGTGGCGTCAACGTATCATCAGTGTATAAAGTTTCCCCATCCTAGTGGTATTGTAATTATAAAGAGAGATTGGATGGAAGGGCAAAAATGTTATGAGGTCGATGTGGAGAGCTGTGAAGAGAGAGCCGCAAAAAAGAAGGGATGGAAGAAGAATATAAAAGAGGAACAAAGAAAAGAAAGATTGATGGTAGATAACATAAGTATAAGAAGAGAAGACACATTGCGAGGTGAAGATATGAAGGCAGTTGAAAGTCATGTTGGAAAAGAACTATTCAGAGGTTTTAATGATACAGAGGCAGAGGGAAGCAAGAGTAAAAGGTGCAAGAAGTGAATAATTGCGAGAAGTGACAAAGATTAAGTGGCGAAGGCATGTCAAGGACAAGAAGAATAAAGGGTAGTTGAAGACACATTGCGAAGTGAATGCATGAAGGCAGTTGAAAATTGTGATGGAAAGGAATCGTTAAGAGATTTGAATGGTGCAGAGGCAGAAAATAGCAGGATCAAAAGGTATAAGAAGTGAATAGTCATTGTTATCAAAATTAGTAACACAGGCATATCAAAAGTAGGAGGAAGAACTAATAGTTAAAGAAGAAATGTGCGAGAATCTCGTGATCAAGAATGTATGAAAATCCGATTGAAGAGTTGAAAAGAGGTTATTACAAACAAAGCAAAATTGTGCGATAGTATCGCAAACAAAATATCATGAGATTATCAAGAATGAATGACTAATTAAATTAACAAAAATGAATGAGTGAGTGAATGGGACGAACCTTTATGACATACACCCTAGTTCGCGAATGATACTTCGCAAGAGGCAAATGTAAGACCTAAAGTGTGTCATACAAGGGGTATCTCTTGACATGGCTCGGGGGAAGGTTACACCGCTCTCTGAAGCCCGAGTCATGGAAATTTGGGGCCCATGAAAGCCTATCCAGGAGAGATACCTTGGATTTCCAACTATATATATAAGGTTATACCCGGTTGGACGCCCGAGGGTCTCTTCCAAGGAGTCGATGTATGCTCAA
Source organism: Papaver armeniacum (assembly GCA_023531295.1). Lineage (NCBI taxonomy): Eukaryota > Viridiplantae > Streptophyta > Magnoliopsida > Ranunculales > Papaveraceae > Papaver > Papaver armeniacum. Next base: position 727,096 of record JAJJWW010009487.1, read on the forward strand.
GGCGCCGAGGTACCCGGTTGAGCCAAGAGTGCCGGGGCATTTGAAGTGTCTCGGCCATTCTTGGCAAGTCTTGGCATATCCGCACTCGGCCGAAGAAAACTCCACTTAGGGTGCAGTCTCGTAACCATAAACCATATAGGTATAAGGGATAAGAGGCTGCGAAAACAACTGGTTGTTGTTAAGACCGGATGGGAGGATCTAGTCTTGTATGGAAGATGTACGCCTCCTTGAAGGGGCAACCAGGGAGAAGATAAGGGCGGCACCCTCCATTAGGGAGCTGATAAGTGTCAAAAGACGCAAATGTCATGAGACTTAATTTTCGCAAGGAAATTTAGACTTGTCATATTTGTGCAATGATCCTGAAGAGGCAAAAATACTAACATGAAGGTAAGGCGAGATCAATGGGTCTTTACATGAAAATGTGAAGACGTCCTGCGATCTCGTCGCAAAGACGACAATGTCATGGGATTTTACATTCGCAAGAATATTTAAACCTGTCACATTGTCGCAAATAAAAAATCCTGCAGAGGCAAAAATACTTACGAAATGATAAGACAAGGTCAATGGGTCATTGCATGAAAATGTAAAGACGTCCTGCGACTTTGTCGCAATGAGGGGTGGCGAAGTAAGACCTTTAATTAGGAAGGCAAAATAAGACCGCACAAGAAATGTTAAGGCAAGATCAATAGATTTCTTAATTTATGAAGAAATCCTGCGATCTTGTCGCAATGATAAATTTCAAAATAAATCTCTCATTTGCAAATAAATAACAGAGGCAAGTATGGGAATGCATGTGATGAAACTTTGTTATTTATCTTCATATGATAGATTTATGCATAAAGGAAATGAGAAAATAAAGGATAAATTTACAAAAGTCGAAAACAAAGGTGGAATTCATATTTAGTAATCCAAGAGATTTACATTGAAGGTTTATAGAAATGGAAGATTAAAAGGATATGTATACAGATATTACAAGAAATAAAAGAAAAAAGGAAGTTATTTCTTGGAAGATTCTTCTTCTTTGTCAGATTCTTCGATTTCATCATTCTTCTCTCCAGACTCTTCTTCTTCACTGGCTTCACTGTCGGAGACATCTGAAAAAAGTGTATCTTCAGGAATATCCTCGCAAAGACAAGGGTATGAACTAAGAGGAATCTTGTGATCATTGCAAACTGTCTCAATAGTTTGATTGCGAAAGCGAACTGAATAATTGTTGAAGTTCGCCATTGTAGCTTGCAGTTGTTTCTTCAACTTAGAATATTTGTTGTTGCGAAGAGAAAAGTCTTGTGCGATTTGTCCTTTTTCAGACTCAAGTTCTTCAATCCTTGTTTGAAGTCTTTTCTCGGATTCTGCAGAACATATGACAATACATTAACAATTTAATAGCAACGCTACGGAAATAAGAAACAGTAAGGTATAACAAACAACCTTCTCTGTCAGATATCATATCCTTAACCAAGGCAGTATGCTCGGCATGAAGACTAACATCAACACCTAAGTTATTCCTGGCATTATCTAGAACTTTTGCAGCCCAAGCGAATTCATCATCATTATTTATAACAAGAAGTGAACGAACTTGCTCTTCTCGCTTAGTAAGTATGGCATTCTGGCGAAGGGATTCATCTCGTTCAATTTGTACTTCGAGAAGAGATTTTTGAAATTTTGCTAATGCCTGTGCACCTTTATTAGCAATGCGGTCTTTGTCATCTATGAGACTACTAATTTTCTTTCTTAAGGTTTTGGTTTTCTTATGGGAATCACGATACATTTGTTTAAATCGGTTGGCTAAACCTAAACTTGATCTATGTTCAATCTCTAAAAGGCGATATCTGGTTTGAAGTTCACTTAATGGAAGGGAATCAATTTTGGTCGATGAACTACTTAAGGATTCATTGAGGTGAGAAACAAGAACGTCATTGTCCATAGGCTCGGGAAATGAATGGAGAAGAATGGCTTCTTCAGAGAGGTTATATATGTCTGCGAAAATAATAAATTAGGCAAAGAGAAGCAGATGACAAAATGAAGACGATTTGAAGAGTAAAAATTTGTTGTACCATATAGTTGTTGATTTGCACTTTGAAGAGTAGATATTTTATTCTTTTGGGAAGTAGACTCAGTTTCCAACTTTTGAATTCTCTCATCCTTCTTGCGAGATGACGCAACTTCAGCTTCTAGTTCTTGGATCTTCTCTTTAAGTTGCAGATTCTTCTTTTCAAGGTTGTTGCGTCTTTTCTCAAGGTCTGAGGCAACAACAAAAGAAGCTCTCCCAGACTATAAAGGAAAGTAAAGAAATAGTTAAGATAAAACTTAAAATCGAAGTCACAAAGAAACAAAGGAATATGAACATACCAAAGCATTGAGAGCATTTAAGAGGCTAGGAGACATTGTTTGGGAAACCCCGCGAAAAGATTCATTATTCTCTAACAAAGGGGCATCGCAGATTTTAGCGAGAGATTCGCAAATAGCGGATAAATTATCATCTCCCAATCCTTGCATAGAATCGGAGAAGACACCAGACAATAGCGCCATAGCAGAAGTATCTGAATGATTCCCCTTAGCAGAAGAAGTACCAACCTCATTTTCATCTTCACCAGAGCTTTCGCTGGTTTGGGAATTAGAATGGGAAGAAGGGTAGATTTTCCGTTTTTTAGAAGAAGGGGCAGAAGATTTATCCTTGCGAGGAATGATTTTATTTTTGCCCTTACCCTTCGCAACACTTGGAATATCTACTTCTTCAATAACCTTTACAACACGAATGAAGATAAGAAACAGAGGCAACAATATTGTTAAAAATAGCAAAAGAAAGTGTTTCTTACTTCATCCGTGATCGATCGAAGTATCGCTAGGGTGCTCGTTTTTGGATTTATTTCATAACTCTTCTTCAGTCTGTCAACCTATAAATTTTGCAAGTTCAGTAAACATAAGAAGAAGAGAATATCGCAAAAGCAAAGCCTGAAAAAATAAATGTACCTCTTTTGCCTTCTCGGGCCATTTAAATTCCCAAGGATGATAGTTTGCTAGATTTGCAGGGAGTGCATGCGAGCCTGCGATATAAGGTCCACTTAGAAAAAGAGGGACAACCCACCACTTTTCATCTTTGGAGTGGCGAGGGTATTATTTTTACCCGAATGCTACCAATGTCCCGCATGAGCGGTTTGTCAAAGCATCAACGTTATCATTCTTCTTGCCGAGCACCCCAAGCGAGATTTATCATTTCTCATATTTATAACCGAGTAATTCGCAAAGAAATTGTCCACGGTATACTTCTCAAGCAACTATTTGTAAATCTGCAACCGAGGATCCACGACATTATCGAATATAAAGATCCTTTACCAGCGCCACGATTGGCGAATTCAAGCATTAAACGGATGCAGTCGCCACTCAATTGATAGACAGCTCGCGAGAATTTCTCATGAGCAAGAATTTCATAGAATAATGGCAACTCGGGATTGTACAGAGGAATGGGGAGTCCTGCGAGGAGTTGACCTAGCGAGACTATGATTTTATGACCATCACATTGATGATCAGAAAACAATTTTGCAGAAAGTATAGATGAAGATCCTTGATCGGGAATGGTTGATAAAGTGAAACCCTTTTCCTGTAATTTCTTTTGAACATCAGTAAAAAGAGGAGTGTATGTACGACCAAGTGAAGCCATTGTTAGAAGTATGGGAATGAATAGAGAATTGAAGATCAAAAGAATGAGAAAAGTGTAGAAGGATTATGGTAGCAGGAGCGCAAATTACGGAAGGAGAGAGAGAGTTAAAGAAAATTTGCAGAAGGAAAGTAAAAGAGAAGAAGAGAGGAATGAGGAAATTATTTATAGAGAGAAAGAATCTTCGGGAAAATAAATACATTTAATGAGAGATGGGACGTGAATGGTCAAAAACAAACGGTTGAAAGAGACGTGTCAAAAATAGAATAGAAGAAGAAATATATGTAATAAATTCCGTGTAAAATTACAAAATTGAAACAAACAAAGATGAATGATCGCGACATAGAAGATGAACGACTGCGACATTTCATAATGTTAGTTATCATGACATTCTCTTCTTCGCAGAGAAGACATGAGAAGAGGCAAGATGTAGGATCAGAATATCGCGACATCAATATTTCGCGAGAATAATAAATGACAGTACTGCGAAGGAGTCGCAAGGAAGAAAAATCAATGACGCAATGGATGACGACAGCCAGAACATGAGAAAAGTGTGAAAACTTGGCGAGATTTAGGAGTGTCGCGAAGGCAAACATTTACATACTTGCGACGCTTCGCGAAGTTATTCCCGAAAATAAAGGACAGCTTAGCTGTCATCCACTATGTAATACCCTATATAAAGGGTCGAGTAAGTCTGTTGTAGGGAGGAGTCTTTTTGAATTGTTGAGCAAGATATTAGGAGAGAGAAACTTTGGAGCGATTGTAATTTTCTTAACTCTGTTCTAACTTTCTTTGTAAACATTTCAAGAAAATAATCAATAAAATCTATAGTAATTCATACTCAAAATGAGTTAATTTAAAAGAATCTAGTGAGGGGTGTAGTGTGGGATTTCCTGCAACTACATACCTCTCAAGATAGATTCAAGGATGAGATTACCTAGAGTTAGGTAACAGAGTGAGAAATAATCTCACTACTAAACATGGGAGAAGGTTTATATACGTTGTTTGACTGTTTTACTTGTATATTTCCTTCTTTCCATCGATTATAACGTATTGCAGAGGAATTTATCATAAACCTTTTCAAAAGTCCATTTGAAGGATTTTTATGAGGACTGAGTCTAGGATCTCTAGAAATCGGCTCCAGAATGGGGAATTTGGAGGATTTCCATTTACTTGATCTAGACTTACCAGACTTGTTCTTATAAACACAAGGTAAGTGTTCATTGGTGGCAAAAGGATTTACACCATAATGAGGAACATGTAGCCTGTGATGATTTCTAGACAAGAGATCATTTTTATAAAATGTCTGGTTTTGTGTAGGTAAGTAACTCACCGTAGATGTCGTTAGACGATTTACTCCATTGACAGTAAGAAGAAGCAAATTCTGAAGATTAGAAATCTGTTTCCTTCTGATAAAACAATGGAGAGCATAGTGATTCCTTATCCCACAGAAGGAACAACATCGTGGAATAGAGACATGATTGCCTTGATTCAAACCTTTATCCTTCACATGCACATTTTCCAAGTGATTATCAGCAGGTACCAAGGTAGTCAATATCGTGTATCGGTATCGTACAGGTCGGGTCCTATACACCTATACAAAAGATAATATTTGTTTTTACAGGCGATACACCATTAATATATTTTTTTAATATATTATTTATATAACTATAATAGAAAAAATGTATATTGTTATAACTATAGGGGAAGATAATATAACCATAATATGCTTCCAAAAAAAAAACATAATAGAAAATAATAATTGTTGTAAACTTCAATCTTACAAAATAAGAGGTGATTAGAGGCTTATACTGTTAACAACAGAACCAAGCATTGGCAGAAATGTCTATTAGCCCATTTACATCACATTTACAGCAATTACATCCATCATAATCATATACCGAAGTTACCAAAATTAGTGGAGTTGCTTTCTTGAACTAACAGTTCAAGAAATCATATCAAAAGACAAAAAACATTAGTGATATACCAAGTCTGACATTAGTTACATCTTTGGAAATCAGAATCAGAGGCAAAAAAAACATGGGCTTCATACTACCATTAGTTAGATTTCTAAAGTAGATCATCCATAATAGCATTTGCCGGATCAGCCAAAGGACGTCCAACACCATATAATCCCTCGCTGGCAAGTGTACTGGAGCTACACAGTTAAAATCAGGATCAAATTCATCGTCCACGACGTCAATTGGAGAGTGGATCATAGGAACTCGTCGGCTACTTCTTGTAACTGGTCCTGAACTGATACCCATAGCATGGTTTGCTTGAGCACCTGTAAACTCATCAGCTTGATGAAGCAAATCACTCAAGTTCTCAGGGTCCAACCAATTATCTTCTTCATCAAGTGCATCCAAAAAAATAGGGATTTCAGGGCCCCCAGAATTATGTCTTTGTATTTCTTCGTATCTGCGCTGCAATTTCTTGTTGTATTAAATATAAACACAGCCATTCAATTTCTGTTATAAGAAACGATTGCGCCTCTTTGTATGCATCTGATGGGTGAAAAACGACACATCAATGCACATAAGAAGAATTTACAAATAAAACAGTACTACTGTCAGTTGAAAAGTCTAATAGTTAACTAAGAGAACAAGAATCTTTTTGTTTGTTTGACATGAACATATGTTTTTGTTACTACTAGTCTACCACTCTTTGTCTATCAACATTCAAAAGTCTAATATTTCATTGCCTAATTCTCATATATATGTAATAATTTCAAGGATTGAGTACTTACATTGCCGAATGTGCTCCAATTTCGCTCACACGATGAAGCACCACAAGTTTGGCTCAAGACCCTTATCGCAAATTTTTGGAGTTCTGGAACATCCATTCCGCCATAAGTGATCCACCAATCATCTGTAGTAAATACCAAGCAAATGAGAAAAAGCTTATAAGGTGTTGTAGTATCCCTGAACTATAATAAAGTAACTGTATTTTTGTTTGTTATCTATGTTTTAAATAAGAAAAAGCTTACAAGGTGTTGTAGTATCCCTGCTTCTGATTGCAGCTCGCGTTCCTAGCGCTCCATATGCATCACCGTACAATCTCAACTGATTCATAGCTTTATCATGATCGTTGTCGTCAGTTATGAGCTTTTCCATTGCATTAAAAAGTCCTCTCTTTAGCTTCGAATACTTTGAGCTACTGTCCATTTCTTCTTGGAATTTTATAAAATATAGACGGGTTCAAGTACCAAGCTGCTGCATGGAGAGGGTGATCTAATTGGTCCTCCCATCTTTCATTAACAATAACCATGATCTTGTCCAAAGTCCCTTTATCTTCTCTAAATGTTATCTGTAGCCTTTCCCTTGCCAATCTCATTGCCTCATATATAACACCCATGGTTGGCTTCAACTCGATATCCACCATTCGTATGACATCTACTAAAGGTTTCAACACCTTACAAGAGTATTCACAATGCGCCCAAAATGTACCACTAGCAACAATCTTAACAATCATTTTCCCCACAACTTCTTTAGCTACACTAGACTGCGTCCACTTCTCATTGACAAACATCATTTGCAATGCATTTTTATGCTCAAGAAGGCTTTCAAGTGTATAATATTGGGTTGCAAATCTAGTCTTTACAGACCGATGCAACTCTCTCTGCCTTGTCATATCTCTCATCAAATCTAACACTTGAAAATGAGCATAAATGTAGGTAACAACTCTCTTACCTAGAGTGACAGCTCTTTTTATCGGTGTAAGCTTCTTACCAAGATCTTCCAGCATTAAGTTGACGCAGTGGGCAGCACACGGAGTCCAATATAAGGTTGGGTGATCAATCATTAAAAGCTTCCCAGCAGCCTTAAAATTAGAACCATTATCACTAATAAATTATACAATATTACCAATCCCAACATCTTCAATCACCTCATTAACAAGTTCAGCTATGTAAAATTGATCATTTGTTCGTGATGATGTATCCACCGACTTCAAGAAGACTGATCCTTTTGGACAATTTACCACGAAGTTAATAAGATGACGCCCCTTACCATCTGTCCAACCATCAGACATAATAGAACAACCAAATCTCTTCCAATGTGGTCTAAACATCTCAACAAACTTCTTCATTTCTTCAAGTTGCCTATTGAAGAGAGTTGAACGAATATGATGGTATGATGGCGCCGGCAGAGCTAACAACAAAGATAAAGAAAAAAAATGCATCAGTGTAAGACAATACACATAGCAAAAACATACAACAGTGATAAACACAACGTAAGCACCATTCAAGCTCCTAATACCTCACTTGTAGTACTATATCTTATTAAGAAGAAACATACAACAATGATGAACACTTATAGTCTCTGACTATACTCGGAAACTAAACACATATCCTAAATGAACTTGGAAGGAGGATATAAGAGTTAAGAAATTGTTTTGAAATTCTTAACATGTAACAGTTCATGGAAATATCAACAGAGATGAACTGAGTACTAATTGTTCGAGTACTCAGTAGTTTCAATTAGATGTTTCCCATTAAAATACAGCAGTTCATTACGTGAATACCATCAGAGATGTTAACATTTAACAGTTCATAGAAATATTGGCATTGAGACAAAACAGAAATACAAAAACGAAACTGAAAAAGATAACATTGGCATTATATGACATACCTTTTCCATAATCTCCAATAGAATTGATCATCGCTTGGAAACTAGGGGAACATACAGTATTAAAAGGTATAGCATTTTCGGTCATCCAAGCCGATATACTATCCCAGGCTTTATCCTTCAGCTTCCTTGTAGGAATTTTTCTTTACACTAGGTAAATCCTTGTGAGTATCGGGAGAAGGTGTACAAGATGACTTAATCATCAAAACAGAGTTTTTCTTTTTCAAGGCATTACACTGTTCTCGGGCAAGTTGCAGAGATGCAAAAAGTTTCTCTTTTTCAATACGATAGTTGTTTATTTCTGATGAATGATCCATGATTAAACGTTTTTCTCTAATTGAGTCTTATCTAACAGTATCTTCAAGAGAACTAATCTTTTCACGTTGTAGAGTAGTTTCTTGAACTAGTTTTTCAACATTGTCAGAGAGAAATTCAATATAGCAATAGACTTCACGTTCTCTTTCAAGGGATTTCTCAAGTTCATCAATAAGCAGATCATTTTTTTCTTCAAGAGTCATAATTTCAGAAACTTGAACATCAATGATATCAGTCAATTTTTTTAATGATCTGGTGAGTTCCATCTCGGATTCAGACACAATCTCACAAATCTTGTTTTTCCCTCGGGATTCAGAAGAATCTACTAAGGAGTTATCCCTTGAGGCAAACCCAAGATTTTTGGAGTAATCCGAACCTTTGGAAGACATAATATATGTGTCATCTTAAGAGATACTTCTTAGTTCCTCAGAAAACAGATTGCTACAATCACAGACTTGTAAGGTCTTTAATGTGTTTGCCTGCTCTGATACCAATTGCAAAAGGCGAGGGTCTAACAACCACACCCAACAATTTATTTGGCAATCTGAGAGGAATTACTCCAATACACTTTCTAGAGAATCAACTAGATGGTCAGACTCAATCTAGATTAAAGTATATCAAAGTGTTTAATATCTCTAACTCTTAATTCAATTCGCAATCAGCAAATAGAAATCTGCGAGCCCGATTGAATATAAGAGGAGTTACTTGAACGGTACCAAAGACCAATGTTCAAGTGTCAATCATTGTAAATCAACAACCAAAGGTTGAATATTATAATTGATTGATCTTAACGCACAACCTGTGATATTTCAATTATATAACAAAATATACTACGGAAAAGAAATAACACAGACACCAAAATTTTGTTAACGAGGAAGCCGCAAATACATAAAAACCCCGGGACCTAGTCCAGATTGAACACCACACTGTATTAATTAAGCCGCCACAGACACTAGCCTACTACCAATTAACTTAGGATTGGACTGTAGTTGAGCCCCAATCAATCTCACACTGATTCAGGGTACAATTGCGCTCCTTATGTCTCTCATCCCAGCAGGATACTACGCACTTGATTCCCTTAGTTGATCTCACCCACAACTAAGAGTTGCTACAATTCAAAGTCGAAGACTTGATAGACAAATCTGTCTCACACAGAAAAGTCTATAGCATTGAATAAATCTGTCTCCCACAGAAATACCCAAGAGTTTTTGTTCTGTCTTTTGATAAATCAAGGTGAACAAGAACCAATTGATAAACTGGACTTATATTCCCGAAGAACAGCCTAGTATTATCAGTCAGCTCACAATAAACTTAATCGACTAGCGAAACAAGTTATTGTGGAATCACAAACGATGAGACGAAGTTTGTTTGTGATTACATATCGGAGATATAAAATCTCGAGCCAATTATTTCAATTGCACTCAACACGATAGAAACAACAAGATCAGATCACGCAACTACAAAGATAATATTTGGGTCTGGCTTCACAATCCCAATGAAGTCTTCAAGTCGTTAACCTACAGGGTCTCGAGAAGAAACCTAAGTTTAAAGGAGACTCTAGTTATGGAACTAGTAACACACAGGAGGTGTGGGGATTAGGTTTCCCAGTTGCTATAGTCCTCCTTTATATATTTTTCAAATCAGGGTTTGCAATCCAAGTTACCTTGGAAACAAAGCATTCCATATTCATCGTTAGATGAAAAACCTTATTCAACCAAGATAATATCTTTCAACCGTTAGATCGAACTTAGCTTGTTACACACAAATGAAATGTACCCTCATTTAGGTTTATGTAGCCGTACCTAAACTTGTACACCAGGTTGGTTCACAAAAATTTAACCGAGGTTAGCCATATGATTACTCTCTTATCAACCTTATTCATCTTTACCATAACTAGTTCAAATGACTCAAATGAAACTAGTTAAGAGTTGTTCAATTGTTTAGAAAACACATTTGGAATCAAATCAGTTTGATTCACTTGAATCAATCATGACCATTATAGCCATGGTTTGCAAAGATTGTATTCCTTATGAATTAAATGTTTAAGTTCAAGGACTTGACCGATTTGACAAGGTTACCAGCTTAAGTATACGTACGGGTATGCGTACTTAAGCAACCGGTTTTTGAGTTTGTAAAGTTCCCAAGCTTAGCAGAAATTTTCGGTTCAAAAACTTTCGCCAGTATGTACGCATACTTAAGTTGACTAGTTAAGAGTTTTTCCAAAACCAAACTCAGGATAAATTCTCTGTTTGAGAATTTCCGTCAGTGCATACTTAACCTGTCTCCTTCACCAATTCCGTATACACACATATGCATACTCTTGGCTCCCGGTTTATGGACTTATACACTAATGTGCGAACAAACTATATATGCTTATATCCAAAGATGGTTACATCATCAACTCTTTATTTCAATAATTGAAACATTCTTCTATAATGTCAATAGCCGTTTTCACACACTATTAGCATCAAAGCAATTTTCAAGATATTGAAATAATCATTATTGAAACCTTCCAAGTCTTACACCAAATGATTGTATCACACAAACCATGTAACATGTTACTCGGAAATTTTCTCATGATATAAGATAAACTTGGTCGAAGAGAAAGCTTACCAACACATATTTCGAGAAATACGTAAGCGAGATATACTCAGCTCGAAATCTCAAATGTGTATAAAGAAAACTATATCGTAACACGACTTATTTCTAAATATAGGAGATAGTAGAAATAGACTTTCCAAGCGATAGATAAGTTCAAGTCTCCACATACCTTTTTTCGAAGAAGTTCCACAAGCTCCCCTTAGTAGTTCTTCGTCTTCAAGAGATGAACGTCGAGATATTTAAGCTCAACTACACTATCTGTGTCCTAGTCCGAGACATCTATAAATAGGCTAGAAATAAAGACTTATAGTTTTGATCACTAACATTGACAAACCTGCTTGAGATAGCAACGCATGTGAGTTTGACCGAGCAATGCTCTAACAATCTCCCCCTTTGTCAATTTTAATGACAAAACTATCAATACATATGGATTACAAAAAATATAAAAAAAATAAGCTTCTTATCCACATGCTTGATTTCCTTAGCATCTTCAACGCGACTAGAAATCTTCATCACTTCCAAGTACTCCATGATCCTAAAGGTTGTAAGTTCAGCATCACAGTTGTTGAATATCCGTAGCTATAACAATGAGAAAACAAAATGCTCTCAATCATTATTATACAGTGTCATAGATTTATTACACAACATCAAAGTTCAATTGTAACACTATGGTGATATGCATCACTCCCCCTTAGTCAAAACATATCTCAACATGAAAACCACTCCCCCTTAGATAATGATCCGTAAACCATATGTATTTGTAGTGTGAACTACACATTAATTCTCCCCCTTTTTGTCAAAAAAAATTGCAAAGGTACGAAAATTAGTGGGATCCTAATGAAATTTCCACGGAGATACATCATGACCAAAAGGTGTAGTAACATAGCAACAAATTTCATAAAGCCGAAGCTAAATGCATTCATCAAGAAGTTATGAAGATACAAGATAACTCCTAAAAATTCCACAGTCGCACTCCCCACAAAGATATGGCAATTAAGCACAAGTTCAAAAGAACTCTCCCCCATAAAATGTCATCCCCGAAGGAACAACAAAGGCGACCTTACTTTCACAAGAAAAAAAGGATTTCTTTTGGACAACCAAAATTACATGGAAACATGAGTTTGTATCCAAAAATATTCAATTCAAATAACCACAAGATAACCCATAGTTAGTTCAATCGAAAAATAACAACCACATTAATCACAAGAGAACCCATGATTAATTCAATTGAAATACACAACCAAATTAACCACATAAAATTATCAATTTAATTGGCCATGCTCGACATAAGAGAACTACGGAGCAAAAACTAAAATAACCAAAAGAAACTGATTAATTTAGTTGATCATGTTCGACATAGGGAACCTCACGGAGCAACAACTAAGTTAATCATAAGATAATAATCAACTCAGTCGATTGTGCTCAACATAAGAAACCTTACGGAACAACACAGTATATGCACAAAAGATTGTGGATCGGAGATCGACCAAATAATGCGGAATAGACAAGGATTCATTCTATTTTCCATCACTATTTGCACAATGACATATAATAGACTTAATCCTTGTAAACAAAAGTTTTATCCTTTCTTTTTATCAAAACATGGCATAAAAGGCTTTAACTTTTCTAATGTCAAAAGTTCATTCTATCTTCTATCAATACTTTCATATCGACATAGTAGAGATAACTTTTGAACATGTATGGGACAGTCACAGGTTCACGGATGTAAACAACATATCCCATAACAATTTGCAATATATAAAATTATAAAGATTAAAATTGCAAAAATCATCTTCCAAAAACTTTAGAATTTAAATAAATAAATATAGAAACATTGAAGATGAAAATTGTTGGACATAGCTATGTGTACTCATAATAATGGCTATTCCAACCCCTAGTTATTCTTCTAAAAACATAACAAAGAAGATTTACTAGACATAATCAAAGTTCTTCGAGAACCTCATACCTTTCAATGAATCCATCATGGAAGGTATCACTGATTTCCTTTACTCTCTTGACCGTAGACACACCATGTTCGAGAACACAAACCTTTCGATCAACAACCCGAGTAAGTTGTCTAGCTTTGACACAATCCATGATGAGCTTTTTCTTATTTTAGTATCAGAATATTTTGATTTGCAAGGATTTTGGCCTGACCATCTAGGAGTTGGTTTATTTGCAGTTAGAGATTTGCAAACTCGACCTTTGAATCGTTTTTAAAAAGAGTTAAATCCTTGACGGAATCATCAATCCAGGAGTTGTGGTCCTTTCTTGCAAGCATATTCTTTTGAACCAGCTCTTGAATCGAATCACGTCCTTGAGTGTCTTCCTCCATATCAAGATGCACAATCTCTTGAGATTTTCCAAGGTTCTCCATGAAAATCTTGATAGGGATAGATTAATACAGTATAAGGTATATATGTATTAAGAGAAGACACTTCTCAAAAAGGAAACCCTATGAACTCTTAGGAGTAGGACACAGACGTTCAATGACCGTTCACAAGAGAGGAATGGATTTTAGAGAAAGCTATTAAGCAGAAAAAAAATCGTTTGCCAATATTGCTCAATAATTCTTAAAAATTAGAGCATGAATCATAAAGTAGGCTTGCATGACTCAGATTGATTGACAACAGCTCACAACAGATACACAACAAATCTTGAGACTCCGATCACTACACCAAATTCCTGGATTAGTAACAGGAATTCGTAACGGCTTTTGGGCCGTTACAAATTTCCTGTTACAAATAGTCGTTACAAAAAGTTCGTAACAGGCTGCAGCCGTTACTAAATTTTAAAAAAATCGTAACAGGTCCAAGACGTTACGAATATTTTTTATAGGCGTGCCACTCACACGCTTGGTCACACTTGGGTCGTCACACCTTGAGTATGTACATGTGCGACTCACACGCCTATCATTATGTTTCCACCCACGCTTGGTTATACGAGAGGATATTTCATCCCATGGGCGTGCCATTCACATGCGTGATTTTGAGGATATACCCTAGTGAAATCGGAGTTTTCATTTTTCATTTCTCTTATGCTCCTGCCCCTCTTCTATTTCTTTCAACCAATGAGTCGATGAAATCATCACTGAAATCTCACAGAGATATCTTTAATCATCGATCTATGTAAATGTTCAAGGATCACTTCTATAAGTTTTTCGATTTAGGGTTTCTAAGTTTTTCAATCATCTGGTTTTTCAATCGTCTGGTTTTTCCCATCTTCACTCTCACCTGAAGATTTCAGTTCTTCAATCATCTGTTAATCATCATCATCATAAGTTTAGGGTTTCGATTTCAGTTTCATCATCATCATCAATTTTAGGGTTTTATCTAATTTTTTATCTAACCATCTGATCTTTGAAAAAGTGATCTCCAGTCATCTGTTAAGCGAGTTTAGGGTTTCGATTTTGATTTCGCAGATCTATGTAAGTTTTTATCATCTGTAAGATTTCAGCTTTTTTTTTTTCGATTTTGAGGTTTCAGTTTGGTTAATCAAATTTTAGGGGTTCAGTATTTCAATCGATTTTAGGGTTTATTGTTACTCGTTTTTGATTTTCAATCTCTAACTTTCTCTCTATCTGCTTTCTTGAACTGTCGCTCCGTTGATGATATTATGAGGATTTGATTTGGGGGTTTTGTTGGGGTTTCACCAAATAGATGTAACTTTCAGGTGAATGAAATGGTAATGTATTTGTTGAAAAATAACTGTTGATTATTTTGTTGTAACAATAAAATTGGGAAATTCGTAGTTGATTTATTAATAACCTAATTGTGTTAGATTTTTTAGTTTTGTTTTGTTGAATCTTGTATGTGTCAAGTTTAAAGAAGAATTTTGAAGGTATTGTTTTGATAATGAATCTTTTCTGATATGTTAAGTTTGTTGTGTCTGCTTAATGTAGTCTGGACATTGAAGATGACAAAGATGTTGATCTCAAAGAGTGTCCCACATCCAAGCTTCAACAGCAATGCAATCTCATGCTATTGTTCTAATTTATTTTGTTGTTATTGTTGAATTTCTTATATTGTGCTTGATGTATGAAGAAAAAGATAGGGTGTTACCATCATTCGAGTTTTCTTGCTGGGGAACTACCTTAGCTGCAGGAAAACTTGTTGCAGAAGCTTGCTTATATTATTCTAGCATTCTCTTTTCCAAATTGTTCAACGTGCAGATGAAAGCAAGGATGAAGTCTTTCCATATGTCTGAACAGGTAATCATTTCTTTGTGTCTTTAAAATCTGGATACATGCAATGATAACAAACCAAGTTTGCTGCCATTGATGTGTGGGTGAATGAATGAGATTTATGGTTGTTTTTTGAAAATTTGTTAGTGTCTAAAATGTGGACTGTGTACAAATTCGTGTTTTCAGGGAAGTATAAAAATAAGGAACAGGAAGAGTACCTACCGTTTCTTCCCAATCAACAACTCTAAATGCATATAAACTGTTTGTTTAAATGCATGAACGATTAGCTGAAGCTTTTGTTTTTCACTGAACCGAGTTGTTATTGGCAGTTAAGGTACGTTGGTTGTTTCTTGGTTTTCTTATCTGTTGACAAATTTTGATTTTGGTTTTGTTCGTTTTATTCGGATATTGGTTTAATTTCTACTTTAATATCTCAGGGGTATTGTTGAAAGAAATGGATGAGATAAAAATCACACACGATTCATAGTCTTACTTATACAATGCCATCGGCATACATTAGAATATTCTAAGGTTATCCTAAAGTTCAGATTATCCTCAAAATCATTAGAATATTGTAGATAGCATTCCTACTTGGATTCTGTTTAGTTTAGTTACCGTTGGCCTTCAAGCCTGGGTTTTCCAATAATTGACTATTGCATGTTAATCAGTTTGAGGGAGTTTAACTTGTAAATAAGGTTTGTTTACAGGTACTGATTGATTTCGGTTTTGTTATACCAGGGTTGGAAATGATATTCCTAAAATTGAAGTGCGATTTGAGAATTTGGCGGTGGAAGGGGATGTGTTTGTTACAAATAGAGCACTTCCTACTTTGTTCAATGCTTTGTTGAATCCTATGGAGGTAATTTTTATTTCAATTTCTGCCCATTATCGATGCGACGATGCCTAATTGTTGCACTTCCACTTATTATTCTTAGCCAAATATGAGCCTGCCTTCATTTATTGAAAAAGAAAATATGTTTCTCTTTGTATATTTGTATGCAACTTACTTAGAAAGAACTCGACTTAATGTGGCAGGTCATTAAGGAGTGTGTGGAAGCAGAAGCATGGTTGAGAGATAAGCAGTAGCAGGAAGACTCTCTGCCTAAATTTTCTAACCTAGTGTTGTTGTCTGTTGACGTTAATAGGAATGTAGAGGCCCTTGATAGGTATCAATTTACACTTGCTCAAGAATTAAATTTAGCAGATGATGTTGTATTAACTTATGCATGTAATACACCAGCCACTCTTGATGGTTTAAGTACGTTTTGGATACCTGAACTTCGTAAATTGGAGGTTTGTGTTTTATTTTCTATTATTTTGATTTGATTGTTCTGGAATTACTGTGTTGAGTTGAATTTCATTTCTAGAATCATGCCATACACTGTTCTTACGGTTAAATTTCTATGTTAATTGTGATAGGTCATTGATTACTCTACTCTTCCTCTGTAATATATTTTGAAACTCTTGTAAGAAAGTTCGGCTTCGTGATTGATTGCCTCATCCACTTTCTCCTGAGTGATGAATATATTTTGTTTATTTCGTTGGAATAGGTTTTAAAGGCCAGTGATGATGAAACCCAAACCAGCAGTGTAGGATCAGAATATCGCAACACCAATATCCTTGCGAAATCCTTGAACGACACATTGCGAAGATATCGCAGATTGGTAATAAGAATGACGCAACGGATGACGATAGCCTGAACACGAGAAAGGTATGAAGACTTAGCGAGATTTAGGAGTGTTGCAAGATTTAACATTTGTACACTTGCGAGAATGTCGCAAGCCAGATCCGAAAATAGATGACAACTTAGCTGTCATCCACTATGTAAGGTCCTATATAAAGAGCCGAATAGGCTTAAGTAAAGGGAGAGATTTTTTTAGAGTAGAGAGAAAGTTTTTTAGGAGAGAGAAAGTTTAGAGTAGCACTTATATTCTTGATTTCTATTCCTTCTTGTAAAATTTCTAACTCAATTAATAAAAAGATTGATTGTTGATTTTAAAGATGTATTGAATACTATGAATTCTTGTGAGGGATGTATTGTAGGATTTCCTGCAACTACATAATGGCGCTGGAAACAGGAATTGATTGAAGATTGACATTGTGATTTGAAGAAATTTGGAATAATAGGTAAAGAATTTTACATAATTTTCAACAACTTGTTAAAACTGAAAAATGGCTAGAAGAAGAAATAAATCAAAACAACCAAATATTGTAAGAAGAAGTAAGAGACTTGCTGGCAGAGAGAGAGATGAAATTGAGGAGACTCCAAGGATGGATGTGAGAAATGATGGATAAAATCAAATTCAACCACCAATTCAACGTACACCAGCACAAAATGGAACTATAGATTATGACAGAGTAAGTGTGTATACTTGGCGATCAGATACCGAAGATGAAGTGGAAGGAGAGCAGCAGTTAAGAAGCAATGGACAAGAGGAGAGAGACCAGGAAATGGTTGGAGGAGTAATTCATAGAAATGAAGAAATTGAGGCATTAGAGGCATTGAGACAAATAATACACGAGGAGAGGAGATTAGAAGCAGAAGAACGTGTAAATTTGACAAGACAAAATCATGAATTGAGGATGGAAAACATGAGATTACAGAATAGAAGGTCAATAAGCACTACAAGGTCAAGCTCAAGGTCAACTAGGCGAGACATAAGGCGAAATTCGCCCTTAGTAAATGTTAATGGAGATACTCGAGGGGAAATACAAAATCCAAACGAAGAGTATCATGAAAGAAGAGAAATGATTGAAGATCGCTATATCCCACATGGCGAAATTCTCCAAAATGGAAAAAATAATAGAAATCAGGGGAATGAACAACCTCAAGAGCAAAATAATCAGGATGGTGAAGAAAATCAGGAAGAAGGAAGAAGAATATTACAAGGAAGAGATATTCAAAGGAATCAGCGAACAATTGAAGAAGAAATAGAGAGACATTATGCTGAACAAGCACATCTAGCTTGCGAAAGAGAGAGGTTGAGAGCAGAAATGGAGGAAAAAGAGCTCCTAGAGGCAGTTCACTAGAACAATCATGATAATCGAGAAAGAAGACGTTTACAAAATCGCAATAATGGTAATATCAATGAAGAATATGATAGAGTACAAAGGAGAATTGAAAGGCGACAAGGAGAATTGAGGAGGAATGAAGAAAATCGCAGAGAAGAAAACAAGAGGCGTAATCATGTGCAAATTCATGAAAGAAGTGAAAGAGAAGATCGCAGGGAAAGACAAGAAGAAAATAATGAACCAGAAAATCAAAGCAGAGAGGAAAGCAGAAGACGGGAACGACGTTAAAAAGACCCATGAATCCAAATTCTGATGTAAATGAATAAATTTTGAGAGAGTTAGCGGAAATGAGAGGAATGTTAAACAACAGAAAAGAAGGAGGCAGGAGACAATTGGATGAAGCCATAGAAGAAGCTGCGAAGACTCCATTTACACGAGAAGTACAATCAGGAGGAATACCACCAAAGTGCAATCTACCAGCGCTAAGGCTGGCTCTAACGGTTCTCCAAGATTCAAGCTTTTGCTTGGATCCACGTCAACCAAAAAGCTCGCCCAGGCCTAATGGGGATCCAAGATCCCTAGATCATACGCCTTTTGAACTTGCATTGCACGGAGGTTGAAACTGCGTTTCATTGGGTAAATCAAAGGCGCAGTTTGTTGACCTTGTTGACTGGTCAATACGCAGTTTGAAACTGCGTATCCTGTAACCACCTAAAACATCCAGAACTCACCCCTTCCTGCGTTTTACTTAATACGCAGATTGAATATGCGTGCAACGCAGGTTCAAAGTGCGTGCAGAAGAATATTCCTTGCGTTGTTCTTTGATACGTTGTTATAAACTACGTGTTATGCTTTTTCCATACGCAGTTTCAAACTACGTTCCTTGGGTTCTTCCAACTTGGATCCAAGCTAAACGCAACACTCATTCTGGATCATGTCCACTATTCACGAATTAACGACACTTCCAGCAATAGTAATCTTGGATGTTGGAGGCCATTGTACCCAGTCTAACTAGCATATTTGACGGAACAACTTGTGCCGTTCAACACATTAAAGCTTATGTGAGATGTATGTTACAATGGGAAAATCATGATGATGTGTTGTGCAAATATTTTGCATCAAGTTTAATAGGAGAAGCTTTAAAGTGGTTTGAAGGCTTACCCAAGAATACCATAACATCTTTCAACCATTTGCAGAGTACATTCTTAGGAGCGTATATAAGTAACAATTCCTCGCGGCCTGGCATTGAAGATGTATTTGGGTTAAAACAAAGGATTGGAGAAAGTTTTAATCTTCTAACCACGAGGTGGAAGACAATGTGTAGTGATATGGCTGGTTGTGTGGATGAGAGATATCTCATTCTATCATTCATTAACGCTATGTTCGCAACCAACCTGATATACGTTCGAATTTTCAGAATCAAGAATACAATCACAATGACTGAGCTGCGAGAATTCCAGGAAGAATATATTGCTCTTGAGGAAAAACAAAATGAGATGGAATCATACCCAGTTGCGAACACAAGTTCAAAAGCAGCGAATGCAAGCTTGTTACCTAAGTTGATAAATATAGTGGCGAGCACCTCGCAAGGGCAACAAGAGAGGATAATGGGTGATAGTCAGCAGAAACTAGTAGCTATGGGGAGTCATGATCAAGAAGAATTTTTCGAGAGAGAGAAATTTCTATAACCGTGGTGGAAATAACAAAATCTAAAGACTTGATCATCCACAAGAAACTTATGGAGGCCAGAGGCAAAATTACAATAGAGGACAGCGAAATCACAGGATAGTATGGGAAGAAATCAAAATGCCACCTTTGAATGCTAGTGTAGAAAAGATATGGGAAGCTATAATTATGATCGAAAATATACCCTCGCCATGGAACATGGGGAGTGAACCACCTCCAAGCTTCAGAAGTAATGAATTTTTCTCTTATCATCATTTCCATGGACATACAACGAATGACTGCAGAAATATAAAGAGAATCATTCTCAGGATGATAGATCAGGGAAAATTAAATCACTTTCTAGTAGGGCAAGCTCAACCTCAAGCATTACCACCTCCACCAGATATTCGTAGGGCAAATACAACAAAGGAAAGAGAAACATTTGTGATAGAAGTTGGAACAAAGGCAAATAATCTGTTTTGTAACCCTATTTACATTCGTACAAAACGATTGAAGACTTTCACGATAACGTTCTCAGCAGGGTTTTCGCAAGAGATGCAGAAGATAGAGAAATAATGAACATTGCGAAGACATCTCCACTGAAAGAATGGCAAAACCAGACTATTTCTTTTACCGCAGAAGAAGTACCTGAGGGTCGAGAAATGTACGACAACCCACTAGTGGTAAGATTGGATATTAACCCAAAACCTAGCGATGATGAAGATGATGAAGCTGAGAATTCATGGGCAATCAATAGAATTTTGATTGATACTGGAAGTTCCGTGAATATCCTTTTTTATCATACTTATAAAACTATGGGAGGGAAATATGAAGATCTAATACCTTCAACTTACAAAATCTATGGTTTCAACGGTACTGCCAATAAACCTAAAGGAGAAGCTCATATGCGAATTCCGCTGAAAGGATTGTCAACTGAAATTTTGTTCTGTATAGTCGATGTGGAATCACCTTATAATGCATTGATTGGACGACCTTGGTTACATGAGATTTTAGGTGTAGCATCGACTTTCCACCAATGCATCAAGTTTCCTCATCCCAGTGGTGTTGGCATCATAAAAGGAGATTGGATTGAAGGAAAGAAATGTTATGAAATTGATGTGGAATCTTGCGAAGAAAGAGCTACGAAGAAGAAGAATTGGAAACAAAACATCAAAGAAAAACAAAAAAGTGAAAGATTGATGGTAGATGCAATAGAAAAGAGGGAAGAAAAGACATTGCGAAACCGATGCTTGCTGAAAGAAAGAAAGAAACGATGACGGTTTCGCAAAAGGGAAGGAAGTAGTAGAAAATTTGAACAATTTAGAGGCACAAAGTAGAAGAGGTAAGAGATTTAAGGAGTGAATGAAGGTGTTGATTTTATGATTGCGAAAAATGTATGCTTGATTCAAAAAAAAAAATTTTATTTTGAGTAACAAAGATGAAATTGTGAAATTACAAAAGAGCTGATATGCAGAAGAAGAGACAAAATAATCAGAAAGGAGCGAACCTTCTATGGTGTACACCCTAGTTCGCGAAATCAAAATTTCCCAAGAGGAAAATGTAAGACCTAAAGTGCGTCATAAAAGGGGGTACCTGTTACATGACTCAGGGAAAAGGTTACACCACCCCTGGAACCTGAGTCATGGAGATTTGGGGTCAAGAAAGCCCATCCAGGAGAAATACCTTGGATTTTCAACCTAAGCTTATGACTTAGGTTGGACGACTGAGGGTCTCTTCTAAGGAGTCAGTATCTGATCAAGGCGCCGAGGTACACGGTTGAGCCAAGAGTGTCTGGGGCGTTTGAAGCGTCTCGTCCATTCTTGGCAAGTCTTGGCTTATGCTGCACTCGGCCCGAAAAAAACTCCACTTAGGGTGCACTCTCGTAACCATAAGCCATATAGGCAAAAGGGATAAGAGGCTGCGAAAACAACTAGTTATTGTTAAGACCGGATGGGAGGAGCTAACCTTGTATGGTAGAGGTACGTATCCTTGAAGGGGCAACTAGGGGGAAGATAAGGGCGGCACCCTCCATTAGGGAGTTGATAAGTGTCTTAAGACGCAAATGTCATGAGGCTTTATTTTCGCAAGAAAATTTAGGCTTGTCATATTTGTGCGACAATCCTGAAGAGGCAATAATACAAAAAACAAAGATAAGACGAGATCAATGGGTCAGTACATGAAAGTGTAAGGACGTCCTGCGATTTCGTCGCAAGACGGCAATGTCATGGGGCTTTATTTTCGCAAGAATTTTTAGGCCTGTCATATTGTCGCAACAAAAATTTCAAAGAAAAAGTTAAGACAAGATCAATGGGTTTTTGCATGCAAGTGCAAAAACGTCCTGCGATTTTGTCTCAATGACAAGAGGTGGCGCAATAATACCTTTAACTAAGAAGGCAAAATAAGACCACATAAGAGAGAAAGAAAGGAAAAATCTTCGAAGAAACCAAGAAATACTCTTGCGAAAATTCAGCAAGAACAGCTGCGAGATTGAGGCATGTTGCCATTCAAAAGTAACTTGCTTAATCTTTCATTTGAATACAAATAACAGAGGCAAGTATGGGAATGAATAGAATAAGAACATGTTATTTGTCTTCATATGATAGATTTACGCATTCATAACATGAAAAATATTGATAATATATTGATTAACTGTATTGCAAAAAAGAATTGCTATCTTTTAACATGTGCAGAAAGTAACAACAAAGGAAGAACTTGTATTTGAAGATTCAAGAATTCGCGGAAAAAAGTTACAAAGATAAGAGATTAAAAGAATGAATGTACAAATATTACAAAAAGAGAAAGAAGGGAACAAAACTACTTCTTGTCAGATTCTTCTTCTTCGTTAGCATCACTGTCAGAGATATCTAGAGGAGGCGTATTCTTGGGGATTTCTTCTAGAAGAAAAGGATATACAGAATGAGGGATATTATTGTCGTCGCAGACTGTCCTAATTGTCTGATTGTGAAAAAGAGTAGCATCATTCTTAAAATTCACAACAGTACTTTAGCTGCTCCTTCAACCTAGAATATTTAACATCCCGAGAAGAAAGATTCTTCGCGAGCTGTTCCTTCTCAGACTCAAGTTCTTCAATTCTTTTAAGAAATCTCTCTTCAGCTTCTGCGAACATGTGACAATGAATCAGCAACTTAATGACAATTTTATAAAAGAAAAACAGATAAATAAAGAAGAACAATTAACAACCTTCTCTGTCAGAAATCATATCCCTAACCAAGGCCGTATGCTCAGCTTGAAGACTAACGTTAACACCTAAGTTATTTCTGGCGTCATCTAGAACTTTCGCAGCCCAAGCAAATTCATCGTCATTATTTATAAGAAGAAGAGAGCGAATTTGATTCCCTCTTTCACTAAGTATAGCATTTCTGCGATTAGATTCATCTCGTTCAATTTGAACTTCAAGAAGAGTCTTTTGGAATTTCGCTAATGCTTGAGCACTTTGTCTAGCGATGCGATCTTTATCATCTATGAGATCACTGATCTTCTTTCTTAAAGTACTAATTTTCTCTTTAGAAGTAAGATAGAAACGTTTAAATTGATTGGCTAAACCCAAGCTGGATCTATGGTCAATTTCTAAGAGGAGAAATTTGGATTTAATTTCATTTATGGGAAGAGATTTAATCTTGTCATTTGAAAAACTATTCAAAGATTTATTGAGGTGTTCAAGAAGGGTATCATTATCCATAGAGTTAGGGAATGAGCGAAGGAGAGTGGCTTCATCAGAAAGGTTATAGACGTCTGCGAAAATGGTAAATCAGATGAGGGAAGATAATGAGAAAACAAAACAAAGGAAAAGAGAAAAATTTCATACCATAAAGTTGTTGGTTGGCACTTTGAAGACTAGATATCTTGTTCTTCTGAGTGGAAGAATCAGCCTCTAATTGTTTATTCTTCTCGCGAAGAGTAGCAGTTTCAGCTTCTAGTTCTTCATTTCTCTTGCGAAGTTGAAGATTCTTCTTTTCAAGAACCCCACGCCTTTTCTCAAGATCAGAGGCAACAGCGAAAGAAGCTCTCCCAGTCTGCGAAGGAAAATGAAGAAATTAACAAAATAGAACTTAAAATCAAAATTATGAAGAAGTAGGGGAACGAAAACACACCAAGACACCTATCAAATTTAGAAAGCTGGGAGTCACTGATCTGGAGACTCCATGAAGAGAATCATCACCATCCATTAAAGGAGCATCGCATATACTCGCAAGAGCTTTGCATGTACCGGAAAGACGATCATCCCCAATCCCTTGCATGGAGTCAGAGAAGATGCTAGACAGTTGTGCATAGAAGATTCAGACGGAAAATCTTCCCTTGCAAGAGGGATATCAACATCATCATTAGCTTCATCATCAGAGCTTTCATTGGACTGAAGATTTGAAGGAGAGGGAGAGTGAATTTTTCGTTTCTTTGAAGGTGGGGCAGTGGACTTCCCCTTGCGAATAGGACCTTTACCCTTGCCTTTGGTCTCCGTGTTTAATTATTTAAGCAAATAGGTTCCTTTTACGATTCTAAGCCAGGCAGAACCTCTCATCTTAGAAGAGTATTTCGGTCTTTCAACAAGTGGTGCAGAGCTTACAAGCTAGGGGGCATTCCACAGTGATAGTATCACATCATGTCCTCGTCCGTACTAGAATTAATCAATTGGTCACAGCATTCAGCAAGAAGTGGAGTGAGTTCGCGAAGTAAGGTACATTAGAGTGACTCAAGCCAACATTCTTTCTTACCAAGGGGTGCTCTTCCGTACCTTCCCATATGATGAATCAGTCATTGAGTAGAGGGAGAGAACAGCTCCGTATACCGTCGAGTTGTTTCGGCTATCGTTCCACTCCAACAATCTCGGCGTCTTCACGGGCCCTCGCCTCACCCTCGCACCTCCGTTTCAGGACCCATCTTGTTTTCCGGATGAAGGAAGCGCGTTCACTCGGGAGTAGGAACTCGCTTCTCCGTTAACAACAACAAGAGTCACTTAAGGAACTCTTAACAAAAGGTTTTGACTCTTGAAGATGGGATAAACCTTTAAATGACTTAATCGGAGCAGAGTAAACCGCTGTGGGCTAGAAACGGCTATAAGTGTAAGGGCTTACGACTCAAACTTGATCTCCCATTGCACGTAAGAGAACTTCCTCGCCTAAGAGACTTAAGGGCTTGAGAGACTTTGCCCTATCCACTACTCCTTATCCAATAGATAGAAGGTCTTATCTTTGTCCCGGTAACGGCTCTGCAAGGAAAATATAAGCATACCGTATTCGATCGTATAGAACAGGCCTTCCCTCGTATGCAACCTATTATCGGCTAAAGGATATATATTCAGAATAAATTAGGCACTTCATATAGGGATAA